>JAWWQZ010000047.1:0-173889 GCA_033815515.1 Cryptocheilus praepositus | reverse complement strand
GATTTGCGATCCGTCAGCAGATTCGGTTTCTGGGCAGTTTACATGTCGAACTGCACGGTAGAAACGATAAAACAGCTCCTCCGTGCAGTTTTCATACCGAGTCACCGTCCACTCGGCTCAGCGAGAAAACGCGATTTCGGCGTTTCTGAGGGCCGAAAACGCGATATCGGCCGATTTGCGATCTGTCAGCAGATTCGGTTTCTGGGCAGTTTACATGTCGAACTGCACGGTAGAAACGATAAAACAGCTCCTCCGTGCAGTTTTCATACCGAGTCACCGTCCACTGGGCTCAGCGAGAAAACGCGATTTCGGCGTTCCTGAGGGCCGAAAACGCGATATCGGCCGATTTGCGATCTGTCAGCAGATTCGGTTTCTGGGCAGTTTACATGTCGAACTGCACGGTAGAAACGATAAAACAGCTCCTCCGTGCAGTTTTCATACCGAGTCACCGTCCACTGGGCTCAGCGAGAAAACGCGATTTCGGCGCTTCTGAGGGCCGGAAACGCGATATCGGCCGATTTGCGATCTGTCAGCAGATTCGGTTTCTGGGCAGTTTACATGTCGAACTGCACGGTAGAAACGATAAAACAGCTCCTCCGTGCAGTTTTCATACCGAGTCACCGTCCACTGGGCTCAGCGAGAAAACGCGATTTCGGCACTTCTGAGGGCCGAAAACGCGATATCGGCCGATTTTCGATCTGTCAGCAGATTCGTTTTCTGGGCAGTTTACTTGTCGAACTGCACGGTAGAAACGATAAAACAGCTCCTCCGTGCAGTTTTCCGAGTCACCGTCCACTGTGCTCAGCGAGAAAACGCGATTTCGGCACTCCTGAGGGCCGAAAAACGCGATATCGGCCGATTTTCGATCTGTCAGCAGATTCGGTTTCTGGGCAGTTTACATGTCGAACTGCACGGTAGAAACGATAAAACAGCTCCTCCGTGCAGTTTTCATACCGAGTCACCGTCCACTGGGCTCAGCGAGAAAACGCGATTTCGGCGCTTCTGAGGGCCGAAAACGCGATATCGGCCGATTTTCGATCTGTCAGCAGATTCGGTTTCTGGGCAGTTTACATGTCGAACTGCACGGTAGAAACGATAAAACAGCTCCTCCGTGCAGTTTTCATACCGAGTCACCGTCCACTGGGCTCAGCGAGAAAACGCGATTTCGGCGTTTATTTTCGATCTGTCAGCAGATTCGGTTTCTGGGCAGTTTACATGTCGAACTGCACGGTAGAAACGATAAAACAGCTCCTCCGTGCAGTTTTCATACCGAGTCACCGTCCACTGGGCTCAGCGAGAAAACGCGATTTCGGCGCTTCTGAGGGCCGAAAACGCGATATCGGCCGATTTGCGATCTGTCAGCAGATTCGGTTTCTGGGCAGTTTACATGTCGAACTGCACGGTAGAAACGATAAAACAGCTCCTCCGTGCAGTTTTCATACCGAGTCACCGTCCACTGGCTCAGCGAGAAAACGCGATTTCGGCGCTTCTGAGGGCCGAAAACGCGATATCGGCCGATTTGCGATCTGTCAGCAGATTCGGTTTCTGGGCAGTTTACATGTCGAACTGCACGGTAGAAACGATAAAACAGCTCCTCCGTGCAGTTTTCATACCGAGTCACCGTCCACTGGGCTCAGCGAGAAAACGCGATTTCGGCGCTTCTGAGGGCCGAAAACGCGATATCGGCCGATTTGCGATCTGTCAGCAGATTCGGTTTCTGGGCAGTTTACATGTCGAACTGCACGGTAGAAACGATAAAACAGCTCCTCCGTGCAGTTTTCATACCGAGTCACCGTCCACTGGGCTCAGCGAGAAAACGCGATTTCGGCGCTTCTGAGGGCCGAAAACGCGATATCGGCCGATTTCGATCTGTCAGCAGATTCGGTTTCTGGGCAGTTTACATGTCGAACTGCACGGTAGAAACGATAAAACAGCTCCTCCGTGCAGTTTTCATACCGAGTCACCGTCCACTGGGCTCAGCGAGAAAACGCGATTTCGGCGCTTCTGAGGGCCGAAAACGCGATATCGGCCGATTTGCGATCTGTCAGCAGATTCGGTTTCTGGGCAGTTTACATGTCGAACTGCACGGTAGAAACGATAAAACAGCTCCTCCGTGCAGTTTTCATACCGAGTCACCGTCCACTGGGCTCAGCGAGAAAACGCGATTTCGGCGCTTCTGAGGGCCGAAAACGCGATATCGGCCGATTTGCGATCTGTCAGCAGATTCGGTTTCTGGGCAGTTTACATGTCGAACTGCACGGTAGAAACGATAAAACAGCTCCTCCGTGCAGTTTTCATACCGAGTCACCGTCCACTGGGCTCAGCGAGAAAACGCGATTTCGGCGCTTCTGAGGGCCGAAAACGCGATATCGGCCGATTTGCGATCTGTCAGCAGATTCGGTTTCTGGGCAGTTTACATGTCGAACTGCACGGTAGAAACGATAAAACAGCTCCTCCGTGCAGTTTTCATACCGAGTCACCGTCCACTGGGCTCAGCGAGAAAACGCGATTTCGGCGCTTCTGAGGGCCGAAAACGCGATATCGGCCGATTTTCGATCTGTCAGCAGATTCGGTTTCTGGGCAGTTTACATGTCGAACTGCACGGTAGAAACGATAAAACAGCTCCTCCGTGCAGTTTTCATACCGAGTCACCGTCCACTGGGCTCAGCGAGAAAACGCGATTTCGGCGCTTCTGAGGGCCGAAAACGCGATATCGGCCGATTTTCGATCTGTCAGCAGATTCGGTTTCTGGGCAGTTTACATGTCGAACTGCACGGTAGAAACGATAAAACAGCTCCTCCGTGCAGTTTTCATACCGAGTCACCGTCCACTGGGCTCAGCGAGAAAACGCGATTTCGGCGCTTCTGAGGGCCGAAAACGCGATATCGGCCGATTTTCGATCTGTCAGCAGATTCGGTTTCTGGGCAGTTTACATGTCGAACTGCACGGTAGAAACGATAAAACAGCTCCTCCGTGCAGTTTTCATACCGAGTCACCGTCCACTGGGCTCAGCGAGAAAACGCGATTTCGGCGCTTCTGAGGGCCGAAAACGCGATATCGGCCGATTTGCGATCTGTCAGCAGATTCGGTTTCTGGGCAGTTTACATGTCGAACTGCACGGTAGAAACGATAAAACAGCTCCTCCGTGCAGTTTTCATACCGAGTCACCGTCCACTGGGCTCAGCGAGAAAACGCGATTTCGGCGCTTCTGAGGGCCGAAAACGCGATATCGGCCGATTTGCGATCTGTCAGCAGATTCGGTTTCTGGGCAGTTTACATGTCGAACTGCACGGTAGAAACGATAAAACAGCTCCTCCGTGCAGTTTTCATACCGAGTCACCGTCCACTGGGCTCAGCGAGAAAACGCGATTTCGGCGCTTCTGAGGGCCGAAAACGCGATATCGGCCGATTTGCGATCTGTCAGCAGATTCGGTTTCTGGGCAGTTTACATGTCGAACTGCACGGTAGAAACGATAAAACAGCTCCTCCGTGCAGTTTTCATACCGAGTCACCGTCCACTGGGCTCAGCGAGAAAACGCGATTTCGGCGCTTCTGAGGGCCGAAAACGCGATATCGGCCGATTTGCGATCTGTCAGCAGATTCGGTTTCTGGGCAGTTTACATGTCGAACTGCACGGTAGAAACGATAAAACAGCTCCTCCGTGCAGTTTTCATACCGAGTCACCGTCCACTGGGCTCAGCGAGAAAACGCGATTTCGGCGCTTCTGAGGGCCGAAAACGCGATATCGGCCGATTTGCGATCTGTCAGCAGATTCGGTTTCTGGGCAGTTTACATGTCGAACTGCACGGTAGAAACGATAAAACAGCTCCTCCGTGCAGTTTTCATACCGAGTCACCGTCCACTGGGCTCAGCGAGAAAACGCGATTTCGGCGCTTCTGAGGGCCGAAAACGCGATATCGGCCGATTTGCGATCTGTCAGCAGATTCGGTTTCTGGGCAGTTTACATGTCGAACTGCACGGTAGAAACGATAAAACAGCTCCTCCGTGCAGTTTTCATACCGAGTCACCGTCCACTGGGCTCAGCGAGAAAACGCGATTTCGGCGCTTCTGAGGGCCGAAAACGCGATATCGGCCGATTTGCGATCTGTCAGCAGATTCGGTTTCTGGGCAGTTTACATGTCGAACTGCACGGTAGAAACGATAAAACAGCTCCTCCGTGCAGTTTTCATACCGAGTCACCGTCCACTGGGCTCAGCGAGAAAACGCGATTTCGGCGCTTCTGAGGGCCGAAAACGCGATATCGGCCGATTTGCGATCTGTCAGCAGATTCGGTTTCTGGGCAGTTTACATGTCGAACTGCACGGTAGAAACGATAAAACAGCTCCTCCGTGCAGTTTTCATACCGAGTCACCGTCCACTGGGCTCAGCGAGAAAACGCGATTTCGGCGCTTCTGAGGGCCGAAAACGCGATATCGGCCGATTTGCGATCTGTCAGCAGATTCGGTTTCTGGGCAGTTTACATGTCGAACTGCACGGTAGAAACGATAAAACAGCTCCTCCGTGCAGTTTTCATACCGAGTCACCGTCCACTGGGCTCAGCGAGAAAACGCGATTTCGGCGCTTCTGAGGGCCGAAAACGCGATATCGGCCGATTTGCGATCTGTCAGCAGATTCGGTTTCTGGGCAGTTTACATGTCGAACTGCACGGTAGAAACGATAAAACAGCTCCTCCGTGCAGTTTTCATACCGAGTCACCGTCCACTGGGCTCAGCGAGAAAACGCGATTTCGGCGCTTCTGAGGGCCGAAAACGCGATATCGGCCGATTTGCGATCTGTCAGCAGATTCGGTTTCTGGGCAGTTTACATGTCGAACTGCACGGTAGAAACGATAAAACAGCTCCTCCGTGCAGTTTTCATACCGAGTCACCGTCCACTGGGCTCAGCGAGAAAACGCGATTTCGGCGCTTCTGAGGGCCGAAAACGCGATATCGGCCGATTTGCGATCTGTCAGCAGATTCGGTTTCTGGGCAGTTTACATGTCGAACTGCACGGTAGAAACGATAAAACAGCTCCTCCGTGCAGTTTTCATACCGAGTCACCGTCCACTGGGCTCAGCGAGAAAACGCGATTTCGGCGCTTCTGAGGGCCGAAAACGCGATATCGGCCGATTTGCGATCTGTCAGCAGATTCGGTTTCTGGGCAGTTTACATGTCGAACTGCACGGTAGAAACGATAAAACAGCTCCTCCGTGCAGTTTTCATACCGAGTCACCGTCCACTGGGCTCAGCGAGAAAACGCGATTTCGGCGCTTCTGAGGGCCGAAAACGCGATATCGGCCGATTTGCGATCTGTCAGCAGATTCGGTTTCTGGGCAGTTTACATGTCGAACTGCACGGTAGAAACGATAAAACAGCTCCTCCGTGCAGTTTTCATACCGAGTCACCGTCCACTGGGCTCAGCGAGAAAACGCGATTTCGGCGCTTCTGAGGGCCGAAAACGCGATATCGGCCGATTTGCGATCTGTCAGCAGATTCGGTTTCTGGGCAGTTTACATGTCGAACTGCACGGTAGAAACGATAAAACAGCTCCTCCGTGCAGTTTTCATACCGAGTCACCGTCCACTGGGCTCAGCGAGAAAACGCGATTTCGGCGCTTCTGAGGGCCGAAAACGCGATATCGGCCGATTTGCGATCTGTCAGCAGATTCGGTTTCTGGGCAGTTTACATGTCGAACTGCACGGTAGAAACGATAAAACAGCTCCTCCGTGCAGTTTTCATACCGAGTCACCGTCCACTGGCTCAGCGAGAAAACGCGATTTCGGCGCTTCTGAGGGCCGAAAACGCGATATCGGCCGATTTGCGATCTGTCAGCAGATTCGGTTTCTGGGCAGTTTACATGTCGAACTGCACGGTAGAAACGATAAAACAGCTCCTCCGTGCAGTTTTCATACCGAGTCACCGTCCACTGGGCTCAGCGAGAAAACGCGATTTCGGCGCTTCTGAGGGCCGAAAACGCGATATCGGCCGATTTGCGATCTGTCAGCAGATTCGGTTTCTGGGCAGTTTACATGTCGAACTGCACGGTAGAAACGATAAAACAGCTCCTCCGTGCAGTTTTCATACCGAGTCACCGTCCACTGGGCTCAGCGAGAAAACGCGATTTCGGCGCTTCTGAGGGCCGAAAACGCGATATCGGCCGATTTGCGATCTGTCAGCAGATTCGGTTTCTGGGCAGTTTACATGTCGAACTGCACGGTAGAAACGATAAAACAGCTCCTCCGTGCAGTTTTCATACCGAGTCACCGTCCACTGGGCTCAGCGAGAAAACGCGATTTCGGCGCTTCTGAGGGCCGAAAACGCGATATCGGCCGATTTGCGATCTGTCAGCAGATTCGGTTTCTGGGCAGTTTACATGTCGAACTGCACGGTAGAAACGATAAAACAGCTCCTCCGTGCAGTTTTCATACCGAGTCACCGTCCACTGGGCTCAGCGAGAAAACGCGATTTCGGCGCTTCTGAGGGCCGAAAACGCGATATCGGCCGATTTGCGATCTGTCAGCAGATTCGGTTTCTGGGCAGTTTACATGTCGAACTGCACGGTAGAAACGATAAAACAGCTCCTCCGTGCAGTTTTCATACCGAGTCACCGTCCACTGGGCTCAGCGAGAAAACGCGATTTCGGCGCTTCTGAGGGCCGAAAACGCGATATCGGCCGATTTGCGATCTGTCAGCAGATTCGGTTTCTGGGCAGTTTACATGTCGAACTGCACGGTAGAAACGATAAAACAGCTCCTCCGTGCAGTTTTCATACCGAGTCACCGTCCACTGGGCTCAGCGAGAAAACGCGATTTCGGCGCTTCTGAGGGCCGAAAACGCGATATCGGCCGATTTTCGATCTGTCAGCAGATTCGGTTTCTGGGCAGTTTACATGTCGAACTGCACGGTAGAAACGATAAAACAGCTCCTCCGTGCAGTTTTCATACCGAGTCACCGTCCACTGGGCTCAGCGAGAAAACGCGATTTCGGCGCTTCTGAGGGCCGAAAACGCGATATCGGCCGATTTGCGATCTGTCAGCAGATTCGGTTTCTGGGCAGTTTACATGTCGAACTGCACGGTAGAAACGATAAAACAGCTCCTCCGTGCAGTTTTCATACCGAGTCACCGTCCACTGGGCTCAGCGAGAAAACGCGATTTCGGCGCTTCTGAGGGCCGAAAACGCGATATCGGCCGATTTGCGATCTGTCAGCAGATTCGGTTTCTGGGCAGTTTACATGTCGAACTGCACGGTAGAAACGATAAAACAGCTCCTCCGTGCAGTTTTCATACCGAGTCACCGTCCACTGGGCTCAGCGAGAAAACGCGATTTCGGCGCTTCTGAGGGCCGAAAACGCGATATCGGCCGATTTGCGATCTGTCAGCAGATTCGGTTTCTGGGCAGTTTACATGTCGAACTGCACGGTAGAAACGATAAAACAGCTCCTCCGTGCAGTTTTCATACCGAGTCACCGTCCACTGGGCTCAGCGAGAAAACGCGATTTCGGCGCTTCTGAGGGCCGAAAACGCGATATCGGCCGATTTTCGATCTGTCAGCAGATTCGGTTTCTGGGCAGTTTACATGTCGAACTGCACGGTAGAAACGATAAAACAGCTCCTCCGTGCAGTTTTCATACCGAGTCACCGTCCACTGGGCTCAGCGAGAAAACGCGATTTCGGCGCTTCTGAGGGCCGAAAACGCGATATCGGCCGATTTGCGATCTGTCAGCAGATTCGGTTTCTGGGCAGTTTACATGTCGAACTGCACGGTAGAAACGATAAAACAGCTCCTCCGTGCAGTTTTCATACCGAGTCACCGTCCACTGGGCTCAGCGAGAAAACGCGATTTCGGCGCTTCTGAGGGCCGAAAACGCGATATCGGCCGATTTGCGATCTGTCAGCAGATTCGGTTTCTGGGCAGTTTACATGTCGAACTGCACGGTAGAAACGATAAAACAGCTCCTCCGTGCAGTTTTCATACCGAGTCACCGTCCACTGGGCTCAGCGAGAAAACGCGATTTCGGCGCTTCTGAGGGCCGAAAACGCGATATCGGCCGATTTTCGATCTGTCAGCAGATTCGGTTTCTGGGCAGTTTACATGTCGAACTGCACGGTAGAAACGATAAAACAGCTCCTCCGTGCAGTTTTCATACCGAGTCACCGTCCACTGGGCTCAGCGAGAAAACGCGATTTCGGCGCTTCTGAGGGCCGAAAACGCGATATCGGCCGATTTGCGATCTGTCAGCAGATTCGGTTTCTGGGCAGTTTACATGTCGAACTGCACGGTAGAAACGATAAAACAGCTCCTCCGTGCAGTTTTCATACCGAGTCACCGTCCACTGGGCTCAGCGAGAAAACGCGATTTCGGCGCTTCTGAGGGCCGAAAACGCGATATCGGCCGATTTGCGATCTGTCAGCAGATTCGGTTTCTGGGCAGTTTACATGTCGAACTGCACGGTAGAAACGATAAAACAGCTCCTCCGTGCAGTTTTCATACCGAGTCACCGTCCACTGGGCTCAGCGAGAAAACGCGATTTCGGCGCTTCTGAGGGCCGAAAACGCGATATCGGCCGATTTGCGATCTGTCAGCAGATTCGGTTTCTGGGCAGTTTACATGTCGAACTGCACGGTAGAAACGATAAAACAGCTCCTCCGTGCAGTTTTCATACCGAGTCACCGTCCACTGGGCTCAGCGAGAAAACGCGATTTCGGCGCTTCTGAGGGCCGAAAACGCGATATCGGCCGATTTGCGATCTGTCAGCAGATTCGGTTTCTGGGCAGTTTACATGTCGAACTGCACGGTAGAAACGATAAAACAGCTCCTCCGTGCAGTTTTCATACCGAGTCACCGTCCACTGGGCTCAGCGAGAAAACGCGATTTCGGCGCTTCTGAGGGCCGAAAACGCGATATCGGCCGATTTGCGATCTGTCAGCAGATTCGGTTTCTGGGCAGTTTACATGTCGAACTGCACGGTAGAAACGATAAAACAGCTCCTCCGTGCAGTTTTCATACCGAGTCACCGTCCACTGGGCTCAGCGAGAAAACGCGATTTCGGCGCTTCTGAGGGCCGAAAACGCGATATCGGCCGATTTGCGATCTGTCAGCAGATTCGGTTTCTGGGCAGTTTACATGTCGAACTGCACGGTAGAAACGATAAAACAGCTCCTCCGTGCAGTTTTCATACCGAGTCACCGTCCACTGGGCTCAGCGAGAAAACGCGATTTCGGCGCTTCTGAGGGCCGAAAACGCGATATCGGCCGATTTGCGATCTGTCAGCAGATTCGGTTTCTGGGCAGTTTACATGTCGAACTGCACGGTAGAAACGATAAAACAGCTCCTCCGTGCAGTTTTCATACCGAGTCACCGTCCACTGGGCTCAGCGAGAAAACGCGATTTCGGCGCTTCTGAGGGCCGAAAACGCGATATCGGCCGATTTGCGATCTGTCAGCAGATTCGGTTTCTGGGCAGTTTACATGTCGAACTGCACGGTAGAAACGATAAAACAGCTCCTCCGTGCAGTTTTCATACCGAGTCACCGTCCACTGGGCTCAGCGAGAAAACGCGATTTCGGCGCTTCTGAGGGCCGAAAACGCGATATCGGCCGATTTGCGATCTGTCAGCAGATTCGGTTTCTGGGCAGTTTACATGTCGAACTGCACGGTAGAAACGATAAAACAGCTCCTCCGTGCAGTTTTCATACCGAGTCACCGTCCACTGGGCTCAGCGAGAAAACGCGATTTCGGCGCTTCTGAGGGCCGAAAACGCGATATCGGCCGATTTTCGATCTGTCAGCAGATTCGGTTTCTGGGCAGTTTACATGTCGAACTGCACGGTAGAAACGATAAAACAGCTCCTCCGTGCAGTTTTCATACCGAGTCACCGTCCACTGGGCTCAGCGAGAAAACGCGATTTCGGCGCTTCTGAGGGCCGAAAACGCGATATCGGCCGATTTGCGATCTGTCAGCAGATTCGGTTTCTGGGCAGTTTACATGTCGAACTGCACGGTAGAAACGATAAAACAGCTCCTCCGTGCAGTTTTCATACCGAGTCACCGTCCACTGGGCTCAGCGAGAAAACGCGATTTCGGCGCTTCTGAGGGCCGAAAACGCGATATCGGCCGATTTGCGATCTGTCAGCAGATTCGGTTTCTGGGCAGTTTACATGTCGAACTGCACGGTAGAAACGATAAAACAGCTCCTCCGTGCAGTTTTCATACCGAGTCACCGTCCACTGGGCTCAGCGAGAAAACGCGATTTCGGCGCTTCTGAGGGCCGAAAACGCGATATCGGCCGATTTGCGATCTGTCAGCAGATTCGGTTTCTGGGCAGTTTACATGTCGAACTGCACGGTAGAAACGATAAAACAGCTCCTCCGTGCAGTTTTCATACCGAGTCACCGTCCACTGGGCTCAGCGAGAAAACGCGATTTCGGCGCTTCTGAGGGCCGAAAACGCGATATCGGCCGATTTGCGATCTGTCAGCAGATTCGGTTTCTGGGCAGTTTACATGTCGAACTGCACGGTAGAAACGATAAAACAGCTCCTCCGTGCAGTTTTCATACCGAGTCACCGTCCACTGGGCTCAGCGAGAAAACGCGATTTCGGCGCTTCTGAGGGCCGAAAACGCGATATCGGCCGATTTGCGATCTGTCAGCAGATTCGGTTTCTGGGCAGTTTACATGTCGAACTGCACGGTAGAAACGATAAAACAGCTCCTCCGTGCAGTTTTCATACCGAGTCACCGTCCACTGGGCTCAGCGAGAAAACGCGATTTCGGCGCTTCTGAGGGCCGAAAACGCGATATCGGCCGATTTTCGATCTGTCAGCAGATTCGGTTTCTGGGCAGTTTACATGTCGAACTGCACGGTAGAAACGATAAAACAGCTCCTCCGTGCAGTTTTCATACCGAGTCACCGTCCACTGGGCTCAGCGAGAAAACGCGATTTCGGCGCTTCTGAGGGCCGAAAACGCGATATCGGCCGATTTTCGATCTGTCAGCAGATTCGGTTTCTGGGCAGTTTACATGTCGAACTGCACGGTAGAAACGATAAAACAGCTCCTCCGTGCAGTTTTCATACCGAGTCACCGTCCACTGGGCTCAGCGAGAAAACGCGATTTCGGCGCTTCTGAGGGCCGAAAACGCGATATCGGCCGATTTTCGATCTGTCAGCAGATTCGGTTTCTGGGCAGTTTACATGTCGAACTGCACGGTAGAAACGATAAAACAGCTCCTCCGTGCAGTTTTCATACCGAGTCACCGTCCACTGGGCTCAGCGAGAAAACGCGATTTCGGCGCTTCTGAGGGCCGAAAACGCGATATCGGCCGATTTGCGATCTGTCAGCAGATTCGGTTTCTGGGCAGTTTACATGTCGAACTGCACGGTAGAAACGATAAAACAGCTCCTCCGTGCAGTTTTCATACCGAGTCACCGTCCACTGGGCTCAGCGAGAAAACGCGATTTCGGCGCTTCTGAGGGCCGAAAACGCGATATCGGCCGATTTGCGATCTGTCAGCAGATTCGGTTTCTGGGCAGTTTACATGTCGAACTGCACGGTAGAAACGATAAAACAGCTCCTCCGTGCAGTTTTCATACCGAGTCACCGTCCACTGGGCTCAGCGAGAAAACGCGATTTCGGCGCTTCTGAGGGCCGAAAACGCGATATCGGCCGATTTGCGATCTGTCAGCAGATTCGGTTTCTGGGCAGTTTACATGTCGAACTGCACGGTAGAAACGATAAAACAGCTCCTCCGTGCAGTTTTCATACCGAGTCACCGTCCACTGGGCTCAGCGAGAAAACGCGATTTCGGCGCTTCTGAGGGCCGAAAACGCGATATCGGCCGATTTGCGATCTGTCAGCAGATTCGGTTTCTGGGCAGTTTACATGTCGAACTGCACGGTAGAAACGATAAAACAGCTCCTCCGTGCAGTTTTCATACCGAGTCACCGTCCACTGGGCTCAGCGAGAAAACGCGATTTCGGCGCTTCTGAGGGCCGAAAACGCGATATCGGCCGATTTGCGATCTGTCAGCAGATTCGGTTTCTGGGCAGTTTACATGTCGAACTGCACGGTAGAAACGATAAAACAGCTCCTCCGTGCAGTTTTCATACCGAGTCACCGTCCACTGGGCTCAGCGAGAAAACGCGATTTCGGCGCTTCTGAGGGCCGAAAACGCGATATCGGCCGATTTGCGATCTGTCAGCAGATTCGGTTTCTGGGCAGTTTACATGTCGAACTGCACGGTAGAAACGATAAAACAGCTCCTCCGTGCAGTTTTCATACCGAGTCACCGTCCACTGGGCTCAGCGAGAAAACGCGATTTCGGCGCTTCTGAGGGCCGAAAACGCGATATCGGCCGATTTGCGATCTGTCAGCAGATTCGGTTTCTGGGCAGTTTACATGTCGAACTGCACGGTAGAAACGATAAAACAGCTCCTCCGTGCAGTTTTCATACCGAGTCACCGTCCACTGGGCTCAGCGAGAAAACGCGATTTCGGCGCTTCTGAGGGCCGAAAACGCGATATCGGCCGATTTTCGATCTGTCAGCAGATTCGGTTTCTGGGCAGTTTACATGTCGAACTGCACGGTAGAAACGATAAAACAGCTCCTCCGTGCAGTTTTCATACCGAGTCACCGTCCACTGGGCTCAGCGAGAAAACGCGATTTCGGCGCTTCTGAGGGCCGAAAACGCGATATCGGCCGATTTGCGATCTGTCAGCAGATTCGGTTTCTGGGCAGTTTACATGTCGAACTGCACGGTAGAAACGATAAAACAGCTCCTCCGTGCAGTTTTCATACCGAGTCACCGTCCACTGGGCTCAGCGAGAAAACGCGATTTCGGCGCTTCTGAGGGCCGAAAACGCGATATCGGCCGATTTGCGATCTGTCAGCAGATTCGGTTTCTGGGCAGTTTACATGTCGAACTGCACGGTAGAAACGATAAAACAGCTCCTCCGTGCAGTTTTCATACCGAGTCACCGTCCACTGGGCTCAGCGAGAAAACGCGATTTCGGCGCTTCTGAGGGCCGAAAACGCGATATCGGCCGATTTGCGATCTGTCAGCAGATTCGGTTTCTGGGCAGTTTACATGTCGAACTGCACGGTAGAAACGATAAAACAGCTCCTCCGTGCAGTTTTCATACCGAGTCACCGTCCACTGGGCTCAGCGAGAAAACGCGATTTCGGCGCTTCTGAGGGCCGAAAACGCGATATCGGCCGATTTGCGATCTGTCAGCAGATTCGGTTTCTGGGCAGTTTACATGTCGAACTGCACGGTAGAAACGATAAAACAGCTCCTCCGTGCAGTTTTCATACCGAGTCACCGTCCACTGGGCTCAGCGAGAAAACGCGATTTCGGCGCTTCTGAGGGCCGAAAACGCGATATCGGCCGATTTTCGATCTGTCAGCAGATTCGGTTTCTGGGCAGTTTACATGTCGAACTGCACGGTAGAAACGATAAAACAGCTCCTCCGTGCAGTTTTCATACCGAGTCACCGTCCACTGGGCTCAGCGAGAAAACGCGATTTCGGCGCTTCTGAGGGCCGAAAACGCGATATCGGCCGATTTGCGATCTGTCAGCAGATTCGGTTTCTGGGCAGTTTACATGTCGAACTGCACGGTAGAAACGATAAAACAGCTCCTCCGTGCAGTTTTCATACCGAGTCACCGTCCACTGGGCTCAGCGAGAAAACGCGATTTCGGCGCTTCTGAGGGCCGAAAACGCGATATCGGCCGATTTGCGATCTGTCAGCAGATTCGGTTTCTGGGCAGTTTACATGTCGAACTGCACGGTAGAAACGATAAAACAGCTCCTCCGTGCAGTTTTCATACCGAGTCACCGTCCACTGGGCTCAGCGAGAAAACGCGATTTCGGCGCTTCTGAGGGCCGAAAACGCGATATCGGCCGATTTTCGATCTGTCAGCAGATTCGGTTTCTGGGCAGTTTACATGTCGAACTGCACGGTAGAAACGATAAAACAGCTCCTCCGTGCAGTTTTCATACCGAGTCACCGTCCACTGGGCTCAGCGAGAAAACGCGATTTCGGCGCTTCTGAGGGCCGAAAACGCGATATCGGCCGATTTGCGATCTGTCAGCAGATTCGGTTTCTGGGCAGTTTACATGTCGAACTGCACGGTAGAAACGATAAAACAGCTCCTCCGTGCAGTTTTCATACCGAGTCACCGTCCACTGGGCTCAGCGAGAAAACGCGATTTCGGCGCTTCTGAGGGCCGAAAACGCGATATCGGCCGATTTGCGATCTGTCAGCAGATTCGGTTTCTGGGCAGTTTACATGTCGAACTGCACGGTAGAAACGATAAAACAGCTCCTCCGTGCAGTTTTCATACCGAGTCACCGTCCACTGGGCTCAGCGAGAAAACGCGATTTCGGCGCTTCTGAGGGCCGAAAACGCGATATCGGCCGATTTTCGATCTGTCAGCAGATTCGGTTTCTGGGCAGTTTACATGTCGAACTGCACGGTAGAAACGATAAAACAGCTCCTCCGTGCAGTTTTCATACCGAGTCACCGTCCACTGGGCTCAGCGAGAAAACGCGATTTCGGCGCTTCTGAGGGCCGAAAACGCGATATCGGCCGATTTGCGATCTGTCAGCAGATTCGGTTTCTGGGCAGTTTACATGTCGAACTGCACGGTAGAAACGATAAAACAGCTCCTCCGTGCAGTTTTCATACCGAGTCACCGTCCACTGGGCTCAGCGAGAAAACGCGATTTCGGCGCTTCTGAGGGCCGAAAACGCGATATCGGCCGATTTGCGATCTGTCAGCAGATTCGGTTTCTGGGCAGTTTACATGTCGAACTGCACGGTAGAAACGATAAAACAGCTCCTCCGTGCAGTTTTCATACCGAGTCACCGTCCACTGGGCTCAGCGAGAAAACGCGATTTCGGCGCTTCTGAGGGCCGAAAACGCGATATCGGCCGATTTTCGATCTGTCAGCAGATTCGGTTTCTGGGCAGTTTACATGTCGAACTGCACGGTAGAAACGATAAAACAGCTCCTCCGTGCAGTTTTCATACCGAGTCACCGTCCACTGGGCTCAGCGAGAAAACGCGATTTCGGCGCTTCTGAGGGCCGAAAACGCGATATCGGCCGATTTGCGATCTGTCAGCAGATTCGGTTTCTGGGCAGTTTACATGTCGAACTGCACGGTAGAAACGATAAAACAGCTCCTCCGTGCAGTTTTCATACCGAGTCACCGTCCACTGGGCTCAGCGAGAAAACGCGATTTCGGCGCTTCTGAGGGCCGAAAACGCGATATCGGCCGATTTTCGATCTGTCAGCAGATTCGGTTTCTGGGCAGTTTACATGTCGAACTGCACGGTAGAAACGATAAAACAGCTCCTCCGTGCAGTTTTCATACCGAGTCACCGTCCACTGGGCTCAGCGAGAAAACGCGATTTCGGCGCTTCTGAGGGCCGAAAACGCGATATCGGCCGATTTGCGATCTGTCAGCAGATTCGGTTTCTGGGCAGTTTACATGTCGAACTGCACGGTAGAAACGATAAAACAGCTCCTCCGTGCAGTTTTCATACCGAGTCACCGTCCACTGGGCTCAGCGAGAAAACGCGATTTCGGCGCTTCTGAGGGCCGAAAACGCGATATCGGCCGATTTGCGATCTGTCAGCAGATTCGGTTTCTGGGCAGTTTACATGTCGAACTGCACGGTAGAAACGATAAAACAGCTCCTCCGTGCAGTTTTCATACCGAGTCACCGTCCACTGGGCTCAGCGAGAAAACGCGATTTCGGCGCTTCTGAGGGCCGAAAACGCGATATCGGCCGATTTGCGATCTGTCAGCAGATTCGGTTTCTGGGCAGTTTACATGTCGAACTGCACGGTAGAAACGATAAAACAGCTCCTCCGTGCAGTTTTCATACCGAGTCACCGTCCACTGGGCTCAGCGAGAAAACGCGATTTCGGCGCTTCTGAGGGCCGAAAACGCGATATCGGCCGATTTGCGATCTGTCAGCAGATTCGGTTTCTGGGCAGTTTACATGTCGAACTGCACGGTAGAAACGATAAAACAGCTCCTCCGTGCAGTTTTCATACCGAGTCACCGTCCACTGGGCTCAGCGAGAAAACGCGATTTCGGCGCTTCTGAGGGCCGAAAACGCGATATCGGCCGATTTGCGATCTGTCAGCAGATTCGGTTTCTGGGCAGTTTACATGTCGAACTGCACGGTAGAAACGATAAAACAGCTCCTCCGTGCAGTTTTCATACCGAGTCACCGTCCACTGGGCTCAGCGAGAAAACGCGATTTCGGCGCTTCTGAGGGCCGAAAACGCGATATCGGCCGATTTTCGATCTGTCAGCAGATTCGGTTTCTGGGCAGTTTACATGTCGAACTGCACGGTAGAAACGATAAAACAGCTCCTCCGTGCAGTTTTCATACCGAGTCACCGTCCACTGGGCTCAGCGAGAAAACGCGATTTCGGCGCTTCTGAGGGCCGAAAACGCGATATCGGCCGATTTGCGATCTGTCAGCAGATTCGGTTTCTGGGCAGTTTACATGTCGAACTGCACGGTAGAAACGATAAAACAGCTCCTCCGTGCAGTTTTCATACCGAGTCACCGTCCACTGGGCTCAGCGAGAAAACGCGATTTCGGCGCTTCTGAGGGCCGAAAACGCGATATCGGCCGATTTGCGATCTGTCAGCAGATTCGGTTTCTGGGCAGTTTACATGTCGAACTGCACGGTAGAAACGATAAAACAGCTCCTCCGTGCAGTTTTCATACCGAGTCACCGTCCACTGGGCTCAGCGAGAAAACGCGATTTCGGCGCTTCTGAGGGCCGAAAACGCGATATCGGCCGATTTGCGATCTGTCAGCAGATTCGGTTTCTGGGCAGTTTACATGTCGAACTGCACGGTAGAAACGATAAAACAGCTCCTCCGTGCAGTTTTCATACCGAGTCACCGTCCACTGGGCTCAGCGAGAAAACGCGATTTCGGCGCTTCTGAGGGCCGAAAACGCGATATCGGCCGATTTGCGATCTGTCAGCAGATTCGGTTTCTGGGCAGTTTACATGTCGAACTGCACGGTAGAAACGATAAAACAGCTCCTCCGTGCAGTTTTCATACCGAGTCACCGTCCACTGGGCTCAGCGAGAAAACGCGATTTCGGCGCTTCTGAGGGCCGAAAACGCGATATCGGCCGATTTTCGATCTGTCAGCAGATTCGGTTTCTGGGCAGTTTACATGTCGAACTGCACGGTAGAAACGATAAAACAGCTCCTCCGTGCAGTTTTCATACCGAGTCACCGTCCACTGGGCTCAGCGAGAAAACGCGATTTCGGCGCTTCTGAGGGCCGAAAACGCGATATCGGCCGATTTGCGATCTGTCAGCAGATTCGGTTTCTGGGCAGTTTACATGTCGAACTGCACGGTAGAAACGATAAAACAGCTCCTCCGTGCAGTTTTCATACCGAGTCACCGTCCACTGGGCTCAGCGAGAAAACGCGATTTCGGCGCTTCTGAGGGCCGAAAACGCGATATCGGCCGATTTGCGATCTGTCAGCAGATTCGGTTTCTGGGCAGTTTACATGTCGAACTGCACGGTAGAAACGATAAAACAGCTCCTCCGTGCAGTTTTCATACCGAGTCACCGTCCACTGGGCTCAGCGAGAAAACGCGATTTCGGCGCTTCTGAGGGCCGAAAACGCGATATCGGCCGATTTGCGATCTGTCAGCAGATTCGGTTTCTGGGCAGTTTACATGTCGAACTGCACGGTAGAAACGATAAAACAGCTCCTCCGTGCAGTTTTCATACCGAGTCACCGTCCACTGGGCTCAGCGAGAAAACGCGATTTCGGCGCTTCTGAGGGCCGAAAACGCGATATCGGCCGATTTGCGATCTGTCAGCAGATTCGGTTTCTGGGCAGTTTACATGTCGAACTGCACGGTAGAAACGATAAAACAGCTCCTCCGTGCAGTTTTCATACCGAGTCACCGTCCACTGGGCTCAGCGAGAAAACGCGATTTCGGCGCTTCTGAGGGCCGAAAACGCGATATCGGCCGATTTGCGATCTGTCAGCAGATTCGGTTTCTGGGCAGTTTACATGTCGAACTGCACGGTAGAAACGATAAAACAGCTCCTCCGTGCAGTTTTCATACCGAGTCACCGTCCACTGGGCTCAGCGAGAAAACGCGATTTCGGCGCTTCTGAGGGCCGAAAACGCGATATCGGCCGATTTTCGATCTGTCAGCAGATTCGGTTTCTGGGCAGTTTACATGTCGAACTGCACGGTAGAAACGATAAAACAGCTCCTCCGTGCAGTTTTCATACCGAGTCACCGTCCACTGGGCTCAGCGAGAAAACGCGATTTCGGCGCTTCTGAGGGCCGAAAACGCGATATCGGCCGATTTGCGATCTGTCAGCAGATTCGGTTTCTGGGCAGTTTACATGTCGAACTGCACGGTAGAAACGATAAAACAGCTCCTCCGTGCAGTTTTCATACCGAGTCACCGTCCACTGGGCTCAGCGAGAAAACGCGATTTCGGCGCTTCTGAGGGCCGAAAACGCGATATCGGCCGATTTGCGATCTGTCAGCAGATTCGGTTTCTGGGCAGTTTACATGTCGAACTGCACGGTAGAAACGATAAAACAGCTCCTCCGTGCAGTTTTCATACCGAGTCACCGTCCACTGGGCTCAGCGAGAAAACGCGATTTCGGCGCTTCTGAGGGCCGAAAACGCGATATCGGCCGATTTGCGATCTGTCAGCAGATTCGGTTTCTGGGCAGTTTACATGTCGAACTGCACGGTAGAAACGATAAAACAGCTCCTCCGTGCAGTTTTCATACCGAGTCACCGTCCACTGGGCTCAGCGAGAAAACGCGATTTCGGCGCTTCTGAGGGCCGAAAACGCGATATCGGCCGATTTGCGATCTGTCAGCAGATTCGGTTTCTGGGCAGTTTACATGTCGAACTGCACGGTAGAAACGATAAAACAGCTCCTCCGTGCAGTTTTCATACCGAGTCACCGTCCACTGGGCTCAGCGAGAAAACGCGATTTCGGCGCTTCTGAGGGCCGAAAACGCGATATCGGCCGATTTGCGATCTGTCAGCAGATTCGGTTTCTGGGCAGTTTACATGTCGAACTGCACGGTAGAAACGATAAAACAGCTCCTCCGTGCAGTTTTCATACCGAGTCACCGTCCACTGGGCTCAGCGAGAAAACGCGATTTCGGCGCTTCTGAGGGCCGAAAACGCGATATCGGCCGATTTGCGATCTGTCAGCAGATTCGGTTTCTGGGCAGTTTACATGTCGAACTGCACGGTAGAAACGATAAAACAGCTCCTCCGTGCAGTTTTCATACCGAGTCACCGTCCACTGGGCTCAGCGAGAAAACGCGATTTCGGCGCTTCTGAGGGCCGAAAACGCGATATCGGCCGATTTGCGATCTGTCAGCAGATTCGGTTTCTGGGCAGTTTACATGTCGAACTGCACGGTAGAAACGATAAAACAGCTCCTCCGTGCAGTTTTCATACCGAGTCACCGTCCACTGGGCTCAGCGAGAAAACGCGATTTCGGCGCTTCTGAGGGCCGAAAACGCGATATCGGCCGATTTTCGATCTGTCAGCAGATTCGGTTTCTGGGCAGTTTACATGTCGAACTGCACGGTAGAAACGATAAAACAGCTCCTCCGTGCAGTTTTCATACCGAGTCACCGTCCACTGGGCTCAGCGAGAAAACGCGATTTCGGCGCTTCTGAGGGCCGAAAACGCGATATCGGCCGATTTGCGATCTGTCAGCAGATTCGGTTTCTGGGCAGTTTACATGTCGAACTGCACGGTAGAAACGATAAAACAGCTCCTCCGTGCAGTTTTCATACCGAGTCACCGTCCACTGGGCTCAGCGAGAAAACGCGATTTCGGCGCTTCTGAGGGCCGAAAACGCGATATCGGCCGATTTGCGATCTGTCAGCAGATTCGGTTTCTGGGCAGTTTACATGTCGAACTGCACGGTAGAAACGATAAAACAGCTCCTCCGTGCAGTTTTCATACCGAGTCACCGTCCACTGGGCTCAGCGAGAAAACGCGATTTCGGCGCTTCTGAGGGCCGAAAACGCGATATCGGCCGATTTGCGATCTGTCAGCAGATTCGGTTTCTGGGCAGTTTACATGTCGAACTGCACGGTAGAAACGATAAAACAGCTCCTCCGTGCAGTTTTCATACCGAGTCACCGTCCACTGGGCTCAGCGAGAAAACGCGATTTCGGCGCTTCTGAGGGCCGAAAACGCGATATCGGCCGATTTGCGATCTGTCAGCAGATTCGGTTTCTGGCAGTTTACATGTCGAACTGCACGGTAGAAACGATAAAACAGCTCCTCCGTGCAGTTTTCATACCGAGTCACCGTCCACTGGGCTCAGCGAGAAAACGCGATTTCGGCGCTTCTGAGGGCCGAAAACGCGATATCGGCCGATTTGCGATCTGTCAGCAGATTCGGTTTCTGGGCAGTTTACATGTCGAACTGCACGGTAGAAACGATAAAACAGCTCCTCCGTGCAGTTTTCATACCGAGTCACCGTCCACTGGGCTCAGCGAGAAAACGCGATTTCGGCGCTTCTGAGGGCCGAAAACGCGATATCGGCCGATTTGCGATCTGTCAGCAGATTCGGTTTCTGGGCAGTTTACATGTCGAACTGCACGGTAGAAACGATAAAACAGCTCCTCCGTGCAGTTTTCATACCGAGTCACCGTCCACTGGGCTCAGCGAGAAAACGCGATTTCGGCGCTTCTGAGGGCCGAAAACGCGATATCGGCCGATTTGCGATCTGTCAGCAGATTCGGTTTCTGGGCAGTTTACATGTCGAACTGCACGGTAGAAACGATAAAACAGCTCCTCCGTGCAGTTTTCATACCGAGTCACCGTCCACTGGGCTCAGCGAGAAAACGCGATTTCGGCGCTTCTGAGGGCCGAAAACGCGATATCGGCCGATTTGCGATCTGTCAGCAGATTCGGTTTCTGGGCAGTTTACATGTCGAACTGCACGGTAGAAACGATAAAACAGCTCCTCCGTGCAGTTTTCATACCGAGTCACCGTCCACTGGGCTCAGCGAGAAAACGCGATTTCGGCGCTTCTGAGGGCCGAAAACGCGATATCGGCCGATTTGCGATCTGTCAGCAGATTCGGTTTCTGGGCAGTTTACATGTCGAACTGCACGGTAGAAACGATAAAACAGCTCCTCCGTGCAGTTTTCATACCGAGTCACCGTCCACTGGGCTCAGCGAGAAAACGCGATTTCGGCGCTTCTGAGGGCCGAAAACGCGATATCGGCCGATTTGCGATCTGTCAGCAGATTCGGTTTCTGGGCAGTTTACATGTCGAACTGCACGGTAGAAACGATAAAACAGCTCCTCCGTGCAGTTTTCATACCGAGTCACCGTCCACTGGGCTCAGCGAGAAAACGCGATTTCGGCGCTTCTGAGGGCCGAAAACGCGATATCGGCCGATTTGCGATCTGTCAGCAGATTCGGTTTCTGGGCAGTTTACATGTCGAACTGCACGGTAGAAACGATAAAACAGCTCCTCCGTGCAGTTTTCATACCGAGTCACCGTCCACTGGGCTCAGCGAGAAAACGCGATTTCGGCGCTTCTGAGGGCCGAAAACGCGATATCGGCCGATTTGCGATCTGTCAGCAGATTCGGTTTCTGGGCAGTTTACATGTCGAACTGCACGGTAGAAACGATAAAACAGCTCCTCCGTGCAGTTTTCATACCGAGTCACCGTCCACTGGGCTCAGCGAGAAAACGCGATTTCGGCGCTTCTGAGGGCCGAAAACGCGATATCGGCCGATTTGCGATCTGTCAGCAGATTCGGTTTCTGGGCAGTTTACATGTCGAACTGCACGGTAGAAACGATAAAACAGCTCCTCCGTGCAGTTTTCATACCGAGTCACCGTCCACTGGGCTCAGCGAGAAAACGCGATTTCGGCGCTTCTGAGGGCCGAAAACGCGATATCGGCCGATTTTCGATCTGTCAGCAGATTCGGTTTCTGGGCAGTTTACATGTCGAACTGCACGGTAGAAACGATAAAACAGCTCCTCCGTGCAGTTTTCATACCGAGTCACCGTCCACTGGGCTCAGCGAGAAAACGCGATTTCGGCGCTTCTGAGGGCCGAAAACGCGATATCGGCCGATTTGCGATCTGTCAGCAGATTCGGTTTCTGGGCAGTTTACATGTCGAACTGCACGGTAGAAACGATAAAACAGCTCCTCCGTGCAGTTTTCATACCGAGTCACCGTCCACTGGGCTCAGCGAGAAAACGCGATTTCGGCGCTTCTGAGGGCCGAAAACGCGATATCGGCCGATTTGCGATCTGTCAGCAGATTCGGTTTCTGGGCAGTTTACATGTCGAACTGCACGGTAGAAACGATAAAACAGCTCCTCCGTGCAGTTTTCATACCGAGTCACCGTCCACTGGGCTCAGCGAGAAAACGCGATTTCGGCGCTTCTGAGGGCCGAAAACGCGATATCGGCCGATTTGCGATCTGTCAGCAGATTCGGTTTCTGGGCAGTTTACATGTCGAACTGCACGGTAGAAACGATAAAACAGCTCCTCCGTGCAGTTTTCATACCGAGTCACCGTCCACTGGGCTCAGCGAGAAAACGCGATTTCGGCGCTTCTGAGGGCCGAAAACGCGATATCGGCCGATTTGCGATCTGTCAGCAGATTCGGTTTCTGGGCAGTTTACATGTCGAACTGCACGGTAGAAACGATAAAACAGCTCCTCCGTGCAGTTTTCATACCGAGTCACCGTCCACTGGGCTCAGCGAGAAAACGCGATTTCGGCGCTTCTGAGGGCCGAAAACGCGATATCGGCCGATTTGCGATCTGTCAGCAGATTCGGTTTCTGGGCAGTTTACATGTCGAACTGCACGGTAGAAACGATAAAACAGCTCCTCCGTGCAGTTTTCATACCGAGTCACCGTCCACTGGGCTCAGCGAGAAAACGCGATTTCGGCGCTTCTGAGGGCCGAAAACGCGATATCGGCCGATTTGCGATCTGTCAGCAGATTCGGTTTCTGGGCAGTTTACATGTCGAACTGCACGGTAGAAACGATAAAACAGCTCCTCCGTGCAGTTTTCATACCGAGTCACCGTCCACTGGGCTCAGCGAGAAAACGCGATTTCGGCGCTTCTGAGGGCCGAAAACGCGATATCGGCCGATTTGCGATCTGTCAGCAGATTCGGTTTCTGGGCAGTTTACATGTCGAACTGCACGGTAGAAACGATAAAACAGCTCCTCCGTGCAGTTTTCATACCGAGTCACCGTCCACTGGGCTCAGCGAGAAAACGCGATTTCGGCGCTTCTGAGGGCCGAAAACGCGATATCGGCCGATTTTCGATCTGTCAGCAGATTCGGTTTCTGGGCAGTTTACATGTCGAACTGCACGGTAGAAACGATAAAACAGCTCCTCCGTGCAGTTTTCATACCGAGTCACCGTCCACTGGGCTCAGCGAGAAAACGCGATTTCGGCGCTTCTGAGGGCCGAAAACGCGATATCGGCCGATTTGCGATCTGTCAGCAGATTCGGTTTCTGGGCAGTTTACATGTCGAACTGCACGGTAGAAACGATAAAACAGCTCCTCCGTGCAGTTTTCATACCGAGTCACCGTCCACTGGGCTCAGCGAGAAAACGCGATTTCGGCGCTTCTGAGGGCCGAAAACGCGATATCGGCCGATTTGCGATCTGTCAGCAGATTCGGTTTCTGGGCAGTTTACATGTCGAACTGCACGGTAGAAACGATAAAACAGCTCCTCCGTGCAGTTTTCATACCGAGTCACCGTCCACTGGGCTCAGCGAGAAAACGCGATTTCGGCGCTTCTGAGGGCCGAAAACGCGATATCGGCCGATTTGCGATCTGTCAGCAGATTCGGTTTCTGGGCAGTTTACATGTCGAACTGCACGGTAGAAACGATAAAACAGCTCCTCCGTGCAGTTTTCATACCGAGTCACCGTCCACTGGGCTCAGCGAGAAAACGCGATTTCGGCGCTTCTGAGGGCCGAAAACGCGATATCGGCCGATTTGCGATCTGTCAGCAGATTCGGTTTCTGGGCAGTTTACATGTCGAACTGCACGGTAGAAACGATAAAACAGCTCCTCCGTGCAGTTTTCATACCGAGTCACCGTCCACTGGGCTCAGCGAGAAAACGCGATTTCGGCGCTTCTGAGGGCCGAAAACGCGATATCGGCCGATTTGCGATCTGTCAGCAGATTCGGTTTCTGGGCAGTTTACATGTCGAACTGCACGGTAGAAACGATAAAACAGCTCCTCCGTGCAGTTTTCATACCGAGTCACCGTCCACTGGGCTCAGCGAGAAAACGCGATTTCGGCGCTTCTGAGGGCCGAAAACGCGATATCGGCCGATTTGCGATCTGTCAGCAGATTCGGTTTCTGGGCAGTTTACATGTCGAACTGCACGGTAGAAACGATAAAACAGCTCCTCCGTGCAGTTTTCATACCGAGTCACCGTCCACTGGGCTCAGCGAGAAAACGCGATTTCGGCGCTTCTGAGGGCCGAAAACGCGATATCGGCCGATTTGCGATCTGTCAGCAGATTCGGTTTCTGGGCAGTTTACATGTCGAACTGCACGGTAGAAACGATAAAACAGCTCCTCCGTGCAGTTTTCATACCGAGTCACCGTCCACTGGGCTCAGCGAGAAAACGCGATTTCGGCGCTTCTGAGGGCCGAAAACGCGATATCGGCCGATTTGCGATCTGTCAGCAGATTCGGTTTCTGGGCAGTTTACATGTCGAACTGCACGGTAGAAACGATAAAACAGCTCCTCCGTGCAGTTTTCATACCGAGTCACCGTCCACTGGGCTCAGCGAGAAAACGCGATTTCGGCGCTTCTGAGGGCCGAAAACGCGATATCGGCCGATTTGCGATCTGTCAGCAGATTCGGTTTCTGGGCAGTTTACATGTCGAACTGCACGGTAGAAACGATAAAACAGCTCCTCCGTGCAGTTTTCATACCGAGTCACCGTCCACTGGGCTCAGCGAGAAAACGCGATTTCGGCGCTTCTGAGGGCCGAAAACGCGATATCGGCCGATTTTCGATCTGTCAGCAGATTCGGTTTCTGGGCAGTTTACATGTCGAACTGCACGGTAGAAACGATAAAACAGCTCCTCCGTGCAGTTTTCATACCGAGTCACCGTCCACTGGGCTCAGCGAGAAAACGCGATTTCGGCGCTTCTGAGGGCCGAAAACGCGATATCGGCCGATTTTCGATCTGTCAGCAGATTCGGTTTCTGGGCAGTTTACATGTCGAACTGCACGGTAGAAACGATAAAACAGCTCCTCCGTGCAGTTTTCATACCGAGTCACCGTCCACTGGGCTCAGCGAGAAAACGCGATTTCGGCGCTTCTGAGGGCCGAAAACGCGATATCGGCCGATTTGCGATCTGTCAGCAGATTCGGTTTCTGGGCAGTTTACATGTCGAACTGCACGGTAGAAACGATAAAACAGCTCCTCCGTGCAGTTTTCATACCGAGTCACCGTCCACTGGGCTCAGCGAGAAAACGCGATTTCGGCGCTTCTGAGGGCCGAAAACGCGATATCGGCCGATTTGCGATCTGTCAGCAGATTCGGTTTCTGGGCAGTTTACATGTCGAACTGCACGGTAGAAACGATAAAACAGCTCCTCCGTGCAGTTTTCATACCGAGTCACCGTCCACTGGGCTCAGCGAGAAAACGCGATTTCGGCGCTTCTGAGGGCCGAAAACGCGATATCGGCCGATTTGCGATCTGTCAGCAGATTCGGTTTCTGGGCAGTTTACATGTCGAACTGCACGGTAGAAACGATAAAACAGCTCCTCCGTGCAGTTTTCATACCGAGTCACCGTCCACTGGGCTCAGCGAGAAAACGCGATTTCGGCGCTTCTGAGGGCCGAAAACGCGATATCGGCCGATTTGCGATCTGTCAGCAGATTCGGTTTCTGGGCAGTTTACATGTCGAACTGCACGGTAGAAACGATAAAACAGCTCCTCCGTGCAGTTTTCATACCGAGTCACCGTCCACTGGGCTCAGCGAGAAAACGCGATTTCGGCGCTTCTGAGGGCCGAAAACGCGATATCGGCCGATTTTCGATCTGTCAGCAGATTCGGTTTCTGGGCAGTTTACATGTCGAACTGCACGGTAGAAACGATAAAACAGCTCCTCCGTGCAGTTTTCATACCGAGTCACCGTCCACTGGGCTCAGCGAGAAAACGCGATTTCGGCGCTTCTGAGGGCCGAAAACGCGATATCGGCCGATTTGCGATCTGTCAGCAGATTCGGTTTCTGGGCAGTTTACATGTCGAACTGCACGGTAGAAACGATAAAACAGCTCCTCCGTGCAGTTTTCATACCGAGTCACCGTCCACTGGGCTCAGCGAGAAAACGCGATTTCGGCGCTTCTGAGGGCCGAAAACGCGATATCGGCCGATTTGCGATCTGTCAGCAGATTCGGTTTCTGGGCAGTTTACATGTCGAACTGCACGGTAGAAACGATAAAACAGCTCCTCCGTGCAGTTTTCATACCGAGTCACCGTCCACTGGGCTCAGCGAGAAAACGCGATTTCGGCGCTTCTGAGGGCCGAAAACGCGATATCGGCCGATTTGCGATCTGTCAGCAGATTCGGTTTCTGGGCAGTTTACATGTCGAACTGCACGGTAGAAACGATAAAACAGCTCCTCCGTGCAGTTTTCATACCGAGTCACCGTCCACTGGGCTCAGCGAGAAAACGCGATTTCGGCGCTTCTGAGGGCCGAAAACGCGATATCGGCCGATTTGCGATCTGTCAGCAGATTCGGTTTCTGGGCAGTTTACATGTCGAACTGCACGGTAGAAACGATAAAACAGCTCCTCCGTGCAGTTTTCATACCGAGTCACCGTCCACTGGGCTCAGCGAGAAAACGCGATTTCGGCGCTTCTGAGGGCCGAAAACGCGATATCGGCCGATTTGCGATCTGTCAGCAGATTCGGTTTCTGGGCAGTTTACATGTCGAACTGCACGGTAGAAACGATAAAACAGCTCCTCCGTGCAGTTTTCATACCGAGTCACCGTCCACTGGGCTCAGCGAGAAAACGCGATTTCGGCGCTTCTGAGGGCCGAAAACGCGATATCGGCCGATTTGCGATCTGTCAGCAGATTCGGTTTCTGGGCAGTTTACATGTCGAACTGCACGGTAGAAACGATAAAACAGCTCCTCCGTGCAGTTTTCATACCGAGTCACCGTCCACTGGGCTCAGCGAGAAAACGCGATTTCGGCGCTTCTGAGGGCCGAAAACGCGATATCGGCCGATTTGCGATCTGTCAGCAGATTCGGTTTCTGGGCAGTTTACATGTCGAACTGCACGGTAGAAACGATAAAACAGCTCCTCCGTGCAGTTTTCATACCGAGTCACCGTCCACTGGGCTCAGCGAGAAAACGCGATTTCGGCGCTTCTGAGGGCCGAAAACGCGATATCGGCCGATTTGCGATCTGTCAGCAGATTCGGTTTCTGGGCAGTTTACATGTCGAACTGCACGGTAGAAACGATAAAACAGCTCCTCCGTGCAGTTTTCATACCGAGTCACCGTCCACTGGGCTCAGCGAGAAAACGCGATTTCGGCGCTTCTGAGGGCCGAAAACGCGATATCGGCCGATTTTCGATCTGTCAGCAGATTCGGTTTCTGGGCAGTTTACATGTCGAACTGCACGGTAGAAACGATAAAACAGCTCCTCCGTGCAGTTTTCATACCGAGTCACCGTCCACTGGGCTCAGCGAGAAAACGCGATTTCGGCGCTTCTGAGGGCCGAAAACGCGATATCGGCCGATTTTCGATCTGTCAGCAGATTCGGTTTCTGGGCAGTTTACATGTCGAACTGCACGGTAGAAACGATAAAACAGCTCCTCCGTGCAGTTTTCATACCGAGTCACCGTCCACTGGGCTCAGCGAGAAAACGCGATTTCGGCGCTTCTGAGGGCCGAAAACGCGATATCGGCCGATTTGCGATCTGTCAGCAGATTCGGTTTCTGGGCAGTTTACATGTCGAACTGCACGGTAGAAACGATAAAACAGCTCCTCCGTGCAGTTTTCAAACCGAGTCACCGTCCACTGGGCTCAGCGAGAAAACGCGATTTCGGCGCTTCTGAGGGCCGAAAACGCGATATCGGCCGATTTGCGATCTGTCAGCAGATTCGGTTTCTGGGCAGTTTACATGTCGAACTGCACGGTAGAAACGATAAAACAGCTCCTCCGTGCAGTTTTCATACCGAGTCACCGTCCACTGGGCTCAGCGAGAAAACGCGATTTCGGCGCTTCTGAGGGCCGAAAACGCGATATCGGCCGATTTGCGATCTGTCAGCAGATTCGGTTTCTGGGCAGTTTACATGTCGAACTGCACGGTAGAAACGATAAAACAGCTCCTCCGTGCAGTTTTCATACCGAGTCACCGTCCACTGGGCTCAGCGAGAAAACGCGATTTCGGCGCTTCTGAGGGCCGAAAACGCGATATCGGCCGATTTGCGATCTGTCAGCAGATTCGGTTTCTGGGCAGTTTACATGTCGAACTGCACGGTAGAAACGATAAAACAGCTCCTCCGTGCAGTTTTCATACCGAGTCACCGTCCACTGGGCTCAGCGAGAAAACGCGATTTCGGCGCTTCTGAGGGCCGAAAACGCGATATCGGCCGATTTGCGATCTGTCAGCAGATTCGGTTTCTCGGCAGTTTACATGTCGAACTGCACGGTAGAAACGATAAAACAGCTCCTCCGTGCAGTTTTCATACCGAGTCACCGTCCACTGGGCTCAGCGAGAAAACGCGATTTCGGCGCTTCTGAGGGCCGAAAACGCGATATCGGCCGATTTGCGATCTGTCAGCAGATTCGGTTTCTGGGCAGTTTACATGTCGAACTGCACGGTAGAAACGATAAAACAGCTCCTCCGTGCAGTTTTCATACCGAGTCACCGTCCACTGGGCTCAGCGAGAAAACGCGATTTCGGCGCTTCTGAGGGCCGAAAACGCGATATCGGCCGATTTGCGATCTGTCAGCAGATTCGGTTTCTGGGCAGTTTACATGTCGAACTGCACGGTAGAAACGATAAAACAGCTCCTCCGTGCAGTTTTCATACCGAGTCACCGTCCACTGGGCTCAGCGAGAAAACGCGATTTCGGCGCTTCTGAGGGCCGAAAACGCGATATCGGCCGATTTGCGATCTGTCAGCAGATTCGGTTTCTGGGCAGTTTACATGTCGAACTGCACGGTAGAAACGATAAAACAGCTCCTCCGTGCAGTTTTCATACCGAGTCACCGTCCACTGGGCTCAGCGAGAAAACGCGATTTCGGCGCTTCTGAGGGCCGAAAACGCGATATCGGCCGATTTGCGATCTGTCAGCAGATTCGGTTTCTGGGCAGTTTACATGTCGAACTGCACGGTAGAAACGATAAAACAGCTCCTCCGTGCAGTTTTCATACCGAGTCACCGTCCACTGGGCTCAGCGAGAAAACGCGATTTCGGCGCTTCTGAGGGCCGAAAACGCGATATCGGCCGATTTGCGATCTGTCAGCAGATTCGGTTTCTGGGCAGTTTACATGTCGAACTGCACGGTAGAAACGATAAAACAGCTCCTCCGTGCAGTTTTCATACCGAGTCACCGTCCACTGGGCTCAGCGAGAAAACGCGATTTCGGCGCTTCTGAGGGCCGAAAACGCGATATCGGCCGATTTGCGATCTGTCAGCAGATTCGGTTTCTGGGCAGTTTACATGTCGAACTGCACGGTAGAAACGATAAAACAGCTCCTCCGTGCAGTTTTCATACCGAGTCACCGTCCACTGGGCTCAGCGAGAAAACGCGATTTCGGCGCTTCTGAGGGCCGAAAACGCGATATCGGCCGATTTGCGATCTGTCAGCAGATTCGGTTTCTGGGCAGTTTACATGTCGAACTGCACGGTAGAAACGATAAAACAGCTCCTCCGTGCAGTTTTCATACCGAGTCACCGTCCACTGGGCTCAGCGAGAAAACGCGATTTCGGCGCTTCTGAGGGCCGAAAACGCGATATCGGCCGATTTGCGATCTGTCAGCAGATTCGGTTTCTGGGCAGTTTACATGTCGAACTGCACGGTAGAAACGATAAAACAGCTCCTCCGTGCAGTTTTCATACCGAGTCACCGTCCACTGGGCTCAGCGAGAAAACGCGATTTCGGCGCTTCTGAGGGCCGAAAACGCGATATCGGCCGATTTGCGATCTGTCAGCAGATTCGGTTTCTGGGCAGTTTACATGTCGAACTGCACGGTAGAAACGATAAAACAGCTCCTCCGTGCAGTTTTCATACCGAGTCACCGTCCACTGGGCTCAGCGAGAAAACGCGATTTCGGCGCTTCTGAGGGCCGAAAACGCGATATCGGCCGATTTTCGATCTGTCAGCAGATTCGGTTTCTGGGCAGTTTACATGTCGAACTGCACGGTAGAAACGATAAAACAGCTCCTCCGTGCAGTTTTCATACCGAGTCACCGTCCACTGGGCTCAGCGAGAAAACGCGATTTCGGCGCTTCTGAGGGCCGAAAACGCGATATCGGCCGATTTGCGATCTGTCAGCAGATTCGGTTTCTGGGCAGTTTACATGTCGAACTGCACGGTAGAAACGATAAAACAGCTCCTCCGTGCAGTTTTCATACCGAGTCACCGTCCACTGGGCTCAGCGAGAAAACGCGATTTCGGCGCTTCTGAGGGCCGAAAACGCGATATCGGCCGATTTGCGATCTGTCAGCAGATTCGGTTTCTGGGCAGTTTACATGTCGAACTGCACGGTAGAAACGATAAAACAGCTCCTCCGTGCAGTTTTCATACCGAGTCACCGTCCACTGGGCTCAGCGAGAAAACGCGATTTCGGCGCTTCTGAGGGCCGAAAACGCGATATCGGCCGATTTGCGATCTGTCAGCAGATTCGGTTTCTGGGCAGTTTACATGTCGAACTGCACGGTAGAAACGATAAAACAGCTCCTCCGTGCAGTTTTCATACCGAGTCACCGTCCACTGGGCTCAGCGAGAAAACGCGATTTCGGCGCTTCTGAGGGCCGAAAACGCGATATCGGCCGATTTTCGATCTGTCAGCAGATTCGGTTTCTGGGCAGTTTACATGTCGAACTGCACGGTAGAAACGATAAAACAGCTCCTCCGTGCAGTTTTCATACCGAGTCACCGTCCACTGGGCTCAGCGAGAAAACGCGATTTCGGCGCTTCTGAGGGCCGAAAACGCGATATCGGCCGATTTGCGATCTGTCAGCAGATTCGGTTTCTGGGCAGTTTACATGTCGAACTGCACGGTAGAAACGATAAAACAGCTCCTCCGTGCAGTTTTCATACCGAGTCACCGTCCACTGGGCTCAGCGAGAAAACGCGATTTCGGCGCTTCTGAGGGCCGAAAACGCGATATCGGCCGATTTGCGATCTGTCAGCAGATTCGGTTTCTGGGCAGTTTACATGTCGAACTGCACGGTAGAAACGATAAAACAGCTCCTCCGTGCAGTTTTCATACCGAGTCACCGTCCACTGGGCTCAGCGAGAAAACGCGATTTCGGCGCTTCTGAGGGCCGAAAACGCGATATCGGCCGATTTGCGATCTGTCAGCAGATTCGGTTTCTGGGCAGTTTACATGTCGAACTGCACGGTAGAAACGATAAAACAGCTCCTCCGTGCAGTTTTCATACCGAGTCACCGTCCACTGGGCTCAGCGAGAAAACGCGATTTCGGCGCTTCTGAGGGCCGAAAACGCGATATCGGCCGATTTGCGATCTGTCAGCAGATTCGGTTTCTGGGCAGTTTACATGTCGAACTGCACGGTAGAAACGATAAAACAGCTCCTCCGTGCAGTTTTCATACCGAGTCACCGTCCACTGGGCTCAGCGAGAAAACGCGATTTCGGCGCTTCTGAGGGCCGAAAACGCGATATCGGCCGATTTGCGATCTGTCAGCAGATTCGGTTTCTGGGCAGTTTACATGTCGAACTGCACGGTAGAAACGATAAAACAGCTCCTCCGTGCAGTTTTCATACCGAGTCACCGTCCACTGGGCTCAGCGAGAAAACGCGATTTCGGCGCTTCTGAGGGCCGAAAACGCGATATCGGCCGATTTGCGATCTGTCAGCAGATTCGGTTTCTGGGCAGTTTACATGTCGAACTGCACGGTAGAAACGATAAAACAGCTCCTCCGTGCAGTTTTCATACCGAGTCACCGTCCACTGGGCTCAGCGAGAAAACGCGATTTCGGCGCTTCTGAGGGCCGAAAACGCGATATCGGCCGATTTGCGATCTGTCAGCAGATTCGGTTTCTGGGCAGTTTACATGTCGAACTGCACGGTAGAAACGATAAAACAGCTCCTCCGTGCAGTTTTCATACCGAGTCACCGTCCACTGGGCTCAGCGAGAAAACGCGATTTCGGCGCTTCTGAGGGCCGAAAACGCGATATCGGCCGATTTGCGATCTGTCAGCAGATTCGGTTTCTGGGCAGTTTACATGTCGAACTGCACGGTAGAAACGATAAAACAGCTCCTCCGTGCAGTTTTCATACCGAGTCACCGTCCACTGGGCTCAGCGAGAAAACGCGATTTCGGCGCTTCTGAGGGCCGAAAACGCGATATCGGCCGATTTGCGATCTGTCAGCAGATTCGGTTTCTGGGCAGTTTACATGTCGAACTGCACGGTAGAAACGATAAAACAGCTCCTCCGTGCAGTTTTCATACCGAGTCACCGTCCACTGGGCTCAGCGAGAAAACGCGATTTCGGCGCTTCTGAGGGCCGAAAACGCGATATCGGCCGATTTGCGATCTGTCAGCAGATTCGGTTTCTGGGCAGTTTACATGTCGAACTGCACGGTAGAAACGATAAAACAGCTCCTCCGTGCAGTTTTCATACCGAGTCACCGTCCACTGGGCTCAGCGAGAAAACGCGATTTCGGCGCTTCTGAGGGCCGAAAACGCGATATCGGCCGATTTGCGATCTGTCAGCAGATTCGGTTTCTGGGCAGTTTACATGTCGAACTGCACGGTAGAAACGATAAAACAGCTCCTCCGTGCAGTTTTCATACCGAGTCACCGTCCACTGGGCTCAGCGAGAAAACGCGATTTCGGCGCTTCTGAGGGCCGAAAACGCGATATCGGCCGATTTGCGATCTGTCAGCAGATTCGGTTTCTGGGCAGTTTACATGTCGAACTGCACGGTAGAAACGATAAAACAGCTCCTCCGTGCAGTTTTCATACCGAGTCACCGTCCACTGGGCTCAGCGAGAAAACGCGATTTCGGCGCTTCTGAGGGCCGAAAACGCGATATCGGCCGATTTGCGATCTGTCAGCAGATTCGGTTTCTGGGCAGTTTACATGTCGAACTGCACGGTAGAAACGATAAAACAGCTCCTCCGTGCAGTTTTCATACCGAGTCACCGTCCACTGGGCTCAGCGAGAAAACGCGATTTCGGCGCTTCTGAGGGCCGAAAACGCGATATCGGCCGATTTGCGATCTGTCAGCAGATTCGGTTTCTGGGCAGTTTACATGTCGAACTGCACGGTAGAAACGATAAAACAGCTCCTCCGTGCAGTTTTCATACCGAGTCACCGTCCACTGGGCTCAGCGAGAAAACGCGATTTCGGCGCTTCTGAGGGCCGAAAACGCGATATCGGCCGATTTTCGATCTGTCAGCAGATTCGGTTTCTGGGCAGTTTACATGTCGAACTGCACGGTAGAAACGATAAAACAGCTCCTCCGTGCAGTTTTCATACCGAGTCACCGTCCACTGGGCTCAGCGAGAAAACGCGATTTCGGCGCTTCTGAGGGCCGAAAACGCGATATCGGCCGATTTTCGATCTGTCAGCAGATTCGGTTTCTGGGCAGTTTACATGTCGAACTGCACGGTAGAAACGATAAAACAGCTCCTCCGTGCAGTTTTCATACCGAGTCACCGTCCACTGGGCTCAGCGAGAAAACGCGATTTCGGCGCTTCTGAGGGCCGAAAACGCGATATCGGCCGATTTGCGATCTGTCAGCAGATTCGGTTTCTGGGCAGTTTACATGTCGAACTGCACGGTAGAAACGATAAAACAGCTCCTCCGTGCAGTTTTCATACCGAGTCACCGTCCACTGGGCTCAGCGAGAAAACGCGATTTCGGCGCTTCTGAGGGCCGAAAACGCGATATCGGCCGATTTTCGATCTGTCAGCAGATTCGGTTTCTGGGCAGTTTACATGTCGAACTGCACGGTAGAAACGATAAAACAGCTCCTCCGTGCAGTTTTCATACCGAGTCACCGTCCACTGGGCTCAGCGAGAAAACGCGATTTCGGCGCTTCTGAGGGCCGAAAACGCGATATCGGCCGATTTGCGATCTGTCAGCAGATTCGGTTTCTGGGCAGTTTACATGTCGAACTGCACGGTAGAAACGATAAAACAGCTCCTCCGTGCAGTTTTCATACCGAGTCACCGTCCACTGGGCTCAGCGAGAAAACGCGATTTCGGCGCTTCTGAGGGCCGAAAACGCGATATCGGCCGATTTGCGATCTGTCAGCAGATTCGGTTTCTGGGCAGTTTACATGTCGAACTGCACGGTAGAAACGATAAAACAGCTCCTCCGTGCAGTTTTCATACCGAGTCACCGTCCACTGGGCTCAGCGAGAAAACGCGATTTCGGCGCTTCTGAGGGCCGAAAACGCGATATCGGCCGATTTGCGATCTGTCAGCAGATTCGGTTTCTGGGCAGTTTACATGTCGAACTGCACGGTAGAAACGATAAAACAGCTCCTCCGTGCAGTTTTCATACCGAGTCACCGTCCACTGGGCTCAGCGAGAAAACGCGATTTCGGCGCTTCTGAGGGCCGAAAACGCGATATCGGCCGATTTGCGATCTGTCAGCAGATTCGGTTTCTGGGCAGTTTACATGTCGAACTGCACGGTAGAAACGATAAAACAGCTCCTCCGTGCAGTTTTCATACCGAGTCACCGTCCACTGGGCTCAGCGAGAAAACGCGATTTCGGCGCTTCTGAGGGCCGAAAACGCGATATCGGCCGATTTGCGATCTGTCAGCAGATTCGGTTTCTGGGCAGTTTACATGTCGAACTGCACGGTAGAAACGATAAAACAGCTCCTCCGTGCAGTTTTCATACCGAGTCACCGTCCACTGGGCTCAGCGAGAAAACGCGATTTCGGCGCTTCTGAGGGCCGAAAACGCGATATCGGCCGATTTTCGATCTGTCAGCAGATTCGGTTTCTGGGCAGTTTACATGTCGAACTGCACGGTAGAAACGATAAAACAGCTCCTCCGTGCAGTTTTCATACCGAGTCACCGTCCACTGGGCTCAGCGAGAAAACGCGATTTCGGCGCTTCTGAGGGCCGAAAACGCGATATCGGCCGATTTGCGATCTGTCAGCAGATTCGGTTTCTGGGCAGTTTACATGTCGAACTGCACGGTAGAAACGATAAAACAGCTCCTCCGTGCAGTTTTCATACCGAGTCACCGTCCACTGGGCTCAGCGAGAAAACGCGATTTCGGCGCTTCTGAGGGCCGAAAACGCGATATCGGCCGATTTTCGATCTGTCAGCAGATTCGGTTTCTGGGCAGTTTACATGTCGAACTGCACGGTAGAAACGATAAAACAGCTCCTCCGTGCAGTTTTCATACCGAGTCACCGTCCACTGGGCTCAGCGAGAAAACGCGATTTCGGCGCTTCTGAGGGCCGAAAACGCGATATCGGCCGATTTGCGATCTGTCAGCAGATTCGGTTTCTGGGCAGTTTACATGTCGAACTGCACGGTAGAAACGATAAAACAGCTCCTCCGTGCAGTTTTCATACCGAGTCACCGTCCACTGGGCTCAGCGAGAAAACGCGATTTCGGCGCTTCTGAGGGCCGAAAACGCGATATCGGCCGATTTGCGATCTGTCAGCAGATTCGGTTTCTGGGCAGTTTACATGTCGAACTGCACGGTAGAAACGATAAAACAGCTCCTCCGTGCAGTTTTCATACCGAGTCACCGTCCACTGGGCTCAGCGAGAAAACGCGATTTCGGCGCTTCTGAGGGCCGAAAACGCGATATCGGCCGATTTGCGATCTGTCAGCAGATTCGGTTTCTGGGCAGTTTACATGTCGAACTGCACGGTAGAAACGATAAAACAGCTCCTCCGTGCAGTTTTCATACCGAGTCACCGTCCACTGGGCTCAGCGAGAAAACGCGATTTCGGCGCTTCTGAGGGCCGAAAACGCGATATCGGCCGATTTTCGATCTGTCAGCAGATTCGGTTTCTGGGCAGTTTACATGTCGAACTGCACGGTAGAAACGATAAAACAGCTCCTCCGTGCAGTTTTCATACCGAGTCACCGTCCACTGGGCTCAGCGAGAAAACGCGATTTCGGCGCTTCTGAGGGCCGAAAACGCGATATCGGCCGATTTGCGATCTGTCAGCAGATTCGGTTTCTGGGCAGTTTACATGTCGAACTGCACGGTAGAAACGATAAAACAGCTCCTCCGTGCAGTTTTCATACCGAGTCACCGTCCACTGGGCTCAGCGAGAAAACGCGATTTCGGCGCTTCTGAGGGCCGAAAACGCGATATCGGCCGATTTGCGATCTGTCAGCAGATTCGGTTTCTGGGCAGTTTACATGTCGAACTGCACGGTAGAAACGATAAAACAGCTCCTCCGTGCAGTTTTCATACCGAGTCACCGTCCACTGGGCTCAGCGAGAAAACGCGATTTCGGCGCTTCTGAGGGCCGAAAACGCGATATCGGCCGATTTGCGATCTGTCAGCAGATTCGGTTTCTGGGCAGTTTACATGTCGAACTGCACGGTAGAAACGATAAAACAGCTCCTCCGTGCAGTTTTCATACCGAGTCACCGTCCACTGGGCTCAGCGAGAAAACGCGATTTCGGCGCTTCTGAGGGCCGAAAACGCGATATCGGCCGATTTGCGATCTGTCAGCAGATTCGGTTTCTGGGCAGTTTACATGTCGAACTGCACGGTAGAAACGATAAAACAGCTCCTCCGTGCAGTTTTCATACCGAGTCACCGTCCACTGGGCTCAGCGAGAAAACGCGATTTCGGCGCTTCTGAGGGCCGAAAACGCGATATCGGCCGATTTGCGATCTGTCAGCAGATTCGGTTTCTGGGCAGTTTACATGTCGAACTGCACGGTAGAAACGATAAAACAGCTCCTCCGTGCAGTTTTCATACCGAGTCACCGTCCACTGGGCTCAGCGAGAAAACGCGATTTCGGCGCTTCTGAGGGCCGAAAACGCGATATCGGCCGATTTTCGATCTGTCAGCAGATTCGGTTTCTGGGCAGTTTACATGTCGAACTGCACGGTAGAAACGATAAAACAGCTCCTCCGTGCAGTTTTCATACCGAGTCACCGTCCACTGGGCTCAGCGAGAAAACGCGATTTCGGCGCTTCTGAGGGCCGAAAACGCGATATCGGCCGATTTGCGATCTGTCAGCAGATTCGGTTTCTGGGCAGTTTACATGTCGAACTGCACGGTAGAAACGATAAAACAGCTCCTCCGTGCAGTTTTCATACCGAGTCACCGTCCACTGGGCTCAGCGAGAAAACGCGATTTCGGCGCTTCTGAGGGCCGAAAACGCGATATCGGCCGATTTGCGATCTGTCAGCAGATTCGGTTTCTGGGCAGTTTACATGTCGAACTGCACGGTAGAAACGATAAAACAGCTCCTCCGTGCAGTTTTCATACCGAGTCACCGTCCACTGGGCTCAGCGAGAAAACGCGATTTCGGCGCTTCTGAGGGCCGAAAACGCGATATCGGCCGATTTGCGATCTGTCAGCAGATTCGGTTTCTGGGCAGTTTACATGTCGAACTGCACGGTAGAAACGATAAAACAGCTCCTCCGTGCAGTTTTCATACCGAGTCACCGTCCACTGGGCTCAGCGAGAAAACGCGATTTCGGCGCTTCTGAGGGCCGAAAACGCGATATCGGCCGATTTGCGATCTGTCAGCAGATTCGGTTTCTGGGCAGTTTACATGTCGAACTGCACGGTAGAAACGATAAAACAGCTCCTCCGTGCAGTTTTCATACCGAGTCACCGTCCACTGGGCTCAGCGAGAAAACGCGATTTCGGCGCTTCTGAGGGCCGAAAACGCGATATCGGCCGATTTGCGATCTGTCAGCAGATTCGGTTTCTGGGCAGTTTACATGTCGAACTGCACGGTAGAAACGATAAAACAGCTCCTCCGTGCAGTTTTCATACCGAGTCACCGTCCACTGGGCTCAGCGAGAAAACGCGATTTCGGCGCTTCTGAGGGCCGAAAACGCGATATCGGCCGATTTGCGATCTGTCAGCAGATTCGGTTTCTGGGCAGTTTACATGTCGAACTGCACGGTAGAAACGATAAAACAGCTCCTCCGTGCAGTTTTCATACCGAGTCACCGTCCACTGGGCTCAGCGAGAAAACGCGATTTCGGCGCTTCTGAGGGCCGAAAACGCGATATCGGCCGATTTGCGATCTGTCAGCAGATTCGGTTTCTGGGCAGTTTACATGTCGAACTGCACGGTAGAAACGATAAAACAGCTCCTCCGTGCAGTTTTCATACCGAGTCACCGTCCACTGGGCTCAGCGAGAAAACGCGATTTCGGCGCTTCTGAGGGCCGAAAACGCGATATCGGCCGATTTGCGATCTGTCAGCAGATTCGGTTTCTGGGCAGTTTACATGTCGAACTGCACGGTAGAAACGATAAAACAGCTCCTCCGTGCAGTTTTCATACCGAGTCACCGTCCACTGGGCTCAGCGAGAAAACGCGATTTCGGCGCTTCTGAGGGCCGAAAACGCGATATCGGCCGATTTGCGATCTGTCAGCAGATTCGGTTTCTGGGCAGTTTACATGTCGAACTGCACGGTAGAAACGATAAAACAGCTCCTCCGTGCAGTTTTCATACCGAGTCACCGTCCACTGGGCTCAGCGAGAAAACGCGATTTCGGCGCTTCTGAGGGCCGAAAACGCGATATCGGCCGATTTGCGATCTGTCAGCAGATTCGGTTTCTGGGCAGTTTACATGTCGAACTGCACGGTAGAAACGATAAAACAGCTCCTCCGTGCAGTTTTCATACCGAGTCACCGTCCACTGGGCTCAGCGAGAAAACGCGATTTCGGCGCTTCTGAGGGCCGAAAACGCGATATCGGCCGATTTGCGATCTGTCAGCAGATTCGGTTTCTGGGCAGTTTACATGTCGAACTGCACGGTAGAAACGATAAAACAGCTCCTCCGTGCAGTTTTCATACCGAGTCACCGTCCACTGGGCTCAGCGAGAAAACGCGATTTCGGCGCTTCTGAGGGCCGAAAACGCGATATCGGCCGATTTTCGATCTGTCAGCAGATTCGGTTTCTGGGCAGTTTACATGTCGAACTGCACGGTAGAAACGATAAAACAGCTCCTCCGTGCAGTTTTCATACCGAGTCACCGTCCACTGGGCTCAGCGAGAAAACGCGATTTCGGCGCTTCTGAGGGCCGAAAACGCGATATCGGCCGATTTGCGATCTGTCAGCAGATTCGGTTTCTGGGCAGTTTACATGTCGAACTGCACGGTAGAAACGATAAAACAGCTCCTCCGTGCAGTTTTCATACCGAGTCACCGTCCACTGGGCTCAGCGAGAAAACGCGATTTCGGCGCTTCTGAGGGCCGAAAACGCGATATCGGCCGATTTGCGATCTGTCAGCAGATTCGGTTTCTGGGCAGTTTACATGTCGAACTGCACGGTAGAAACGATAAAACAGCTCCTCCGTGCAGTTTTCATACCGAGTCACCGTCCACTGGGCTCAGCGAGAAAACGCGATTTCGGCGCTTCTGAGGGCCGAAAACGCGATATCGGCCGATTTGCGATCTGTCAGCAGATTCGGTTTCTGGGCAGTTTACATGTCGAACTGCACGGTAGAAACGATAAAACAGCTCCTCCGTGCAGTTTTCATACCGAGTCACCGTCCACTGGGCTCAGCGAGAAAACGCGATTTCGGCGCTTCTGAGGGCCGAAAACGCGATATCGGCCGATTTGCGATCTGTCAGCAGATTCGGTTTCTGGGCAGTTTACATGTCGAACTGCACGGTAGAAACGATAAAACAGCTCCTCCGTGCAGTTTTCATACCGAGTCACCGTCCACTGGGCTCAGCGAGAAAACGCGATTTCGGCGCTTCTGAGGGCCGAAAACGCGATATCGGCCGATTTGCGATCTGTCAGCAGATTCGGTTTCTGGGCAGTTTACATGTCGAACTGCACGGTAGAAACGATAAAACAGCTCCTCCGTGCAGTTTTCATACCGAGTCACCGTCCACTGGGCTCAGCGAGAAAACGCGATTTCGGCGCTTCTGAGGGCCGAAAACGCGATATCGGCCGATTTGCGATCTGTCAGCAGATTCGGTTTCTGGGCAGTTTACATGTCGAACTGCACGGTAGAAACGATAAAACAGCTCCTCCGTGCAGTTTTCATACCGAGTCACCGTCCACTGGGCTCAGCGAGAAAACGCGATTTCGGCGCTTCTGAGGGCCGAAAACGCGATATCGGCCGATTTGCGATCTGTCAGCAGATTCGGTTTCTGGGCAGTTTACATGTCGAACTGCACGGTAGAAACGATAAAACAGCTCCTCCGTGCAGTTTTCATACCGAGTCACCGTCCACTGGGCTCAGCGAGAAAACGCGATTTCGGCGCTTCTGAGGGCCGAAAACGCGATATCGGCCGATTTGCGATCTGTCAGCAGATTCGGTTTCTGGGCAGTTTACATGTCGAACTGCACGGTAGAAACGATAAAACAGCTCCTCCGTGCAGTTTTCATACCGAGTCACCGTCCACTGGGCTCAGCGAGAAAACGCGATTTCGGCGCTTCTGAGGGCCGAAAACGCGATATCGGCCGATTTGCGATCTGTCAGCAGATTCGGTTTCTGGGCAGTTTACATGTCGAACTGCACGGTAGAAACGATAAAACAGCTCCTCCGTGCAGTTTTCATACCGAGTCACCGTCCACTGGGCTCAGCGAGAAAACGCGATTTCGGCGCTTCTGAGGGCCGAAAACGCGATATCGGCCGATTTGCGATCTGTCAGCAGATTCGGTTTCTGGGCAGTTTACATGTCGAACTGCACGGTAGAAACGATAAAACAGCTCCTCCGTGCAGTTTTCATACCGAGTCACCGTCCACTGGGCTCAGCGAGAAAACGCGATTTCGGCGCTTCTGAGGGCCGAAAACGCGATATCGGCCGATTTGCGATCTGTCAGCAGATTCGGTTTCTGGGCAGTTTACATGTCGAACTGCACGGTAGAAACGATAAAACAGCTCCTCCGTGCAGTTTTCATACCGAGTCACCGTCCACTGGGCTCAGCGAGAAAACGCGATTTCGGCGCTTCTGAGGGCCGAAAACGCGATATCGGCCGATTTGCGATCTGTCAGCAGATTCGGTTTCTGGGCAGTTTACATGTCGAACTGCACGGTAGAAACGATAAAACAGCTCCTCCGTGCAGTTTTCATACCGAGTCACCGTCCACTGGGCTCAGCGAGAAAACGCGATTTCGGCGCTTCTGAGGGCCGAAAACGCGATATCGGCCGATTTGCGATCTGTCAGCAGATTCGGTTTCTGGGCAGTTTACATGTCGAACTGCACGGTAGAAACGATAAAACAGCTCCTCCGTGCAGTTTTCATACCGAGTCACCGTCCACTGGGCTCAGCGAGAAAACGCGATTTCGGCGCTTCTGAGGGCCGAAAACGCGATATCGGCCGATTTGCGATCTGTCAGCAGATTCGGTTTCTGGGCAGTTTACATGTCGAACTGCACGGTAGAAACGATAAAACAGCTCCTCCGTGCAGTTTTCATACCGAGTCACCGTCCACTGGGCTCAGCGAGAAAACGCGATTTCGGCGCTTCTGAGGGCCGAAAACGCGATATCGGCCGATTTGCGATCTGTCAGCAGATTCGGTTTCTGGGCAGTTTACATGTCGAACTGCACGGTAGAAACGATAAAACAGCTCCTCCGTGCAGTTTTCATACCGAGTCACCGTCCACTGGGCTCAGCGAGAAAACGCGATTTCGGCGCTTCTGAGGGCCGAAAACGCGATATCGGCCGATTTGCGATCTGTCAGCAGATTCGGTTTCTGGGCAGTTTACATGTCGAACTGCACGGTAGAAACGATAAAACAGCTCCTCCGTGCAGTTTTCATACCGAGTCACCGTCCACTGGGCTCAGCGAGAAAACGCGATTTCGGCGCTTCTGAGGGCCGAAAACGCGATATCGGCCGATTTGCGATCTGTCAGCAGATTCGGTTTCTGGGCAGTTTACATGTCGAACTGCACGGTAGAAACGATAAAACAGCTCCTCCGTGCAGTTTTCATACCGAGTCACCGTCCACTGGGCTCAGCGAGAAAACGCGATTTCGGCGCTTCTGAGGGCCGAAAACGCGATATCGGCCGATTTGCGATCGATCTGTCAGCAGATTCGGTTTCTGGGCAGTTTACATGTCGAACTGCACGGTAGAAACGATAAAACAGCTCCTCCGTGCAGTTTTCATACCGAGTCACCGTCCACTGGGCTCAGCGAGAAAACGCGATTTCGGCGCTTCTGAGGGCCGAAAACGCGATATCGGCCGATTTGCGATCTGTCAGCAGATTCGGTTTCTGGGCAGTTTACATGTCGAACTGCACGGTAGAAACGATAAAACAGCTCCTCCGTGCAGTTTTCATACCGAGTCACCGTCCACTGGGCTCAGCGAGAAAACGCGATTTCGGCGCTTCTGAGGGCCGAAAACGCGATATCGGCCGATTTGCGATCTGTCAGCAGATTCGGTTTCTGGGCAGTTTACATGTCGAACTGCACGGTAGAAACGATAAAACAGCTCCTCCGTGCAGTTTTCATACCGAGTCACCGTCCACTGGGCTCAGCGAGAAAACGCGATTTCGGCGCTTCTGAGGGCCGAAAACGCGATATCGGCCGATTTGCGATCTGTCAGCAGATTCGGTTTCTGGGCAGTTTACATGTCGAACTGCACGGTAGAAACGATAAAACAGCTCCTCCGTGCAGTTTTCATACCGAGTCACCGTCCACTGGGCTCAGCGAGAAAACGCGATTTCGGCGCTTCTGAGGGCCGAAAACGCGATATCGGCCGATTTGCGATCTGTCAGCAGATTCGGTTTCTGGGCAGTTTACATGTCGAACTGCACGGTAGAAACGATAAAACAGCTCCTCCGTGCAGTTTTCATACCGAGTCACCGTCCACTGGGCTCAGCGAGAAAACGCGATTTCGGCGCTTCTGAGGGCCGAAAACGCGATATCGGCCGATTTGCGATCTGTCAGCAGATTCGGTTTCTGGGCAGTTTACATGTCGAACTGCACGGTAGAAACGATAAAACAGCTCCTCCGTGCAGTTTTCATACCGAGTCACCGTCCACTGGGCTCAGCGAGAAAACGCGATTTCGGCGCTTCTGAGGGCCGAAAACGCGATATCGGCCGATTTGCGATCTGTCAGCAGATTCGGTTTCTGGGCAGTTTACATGTCGAACTGCACGGTAGAAACGATAAAACAGCTCCTCCGTGCAGTTTTCATACCGAGTCACCGTCCACTGGGCTCAGCGAGAAAACGCGATTTCGGCGCTTCTGAGGGCCGAAAACGCGATATCGGCCGATTTGCGATCTGTCAGCAGATTCGGTTTCTGGGCAGTTTACATGTCGAACTGCACGGTAGAAACGATAAAACAGCTCCTCCGTGCAGTTTTCATACCGAGTCACCGTCCACTGGGCTCAGCGAGAAAACGCGATTTCGGCGCTTTGAGGGCCGAAAACGCGATATCGGCCGATTTGCGATCTGTCAGCAGATTCGGTTTCTGGGCAGTTTACATGTCGAACTGCACGGTAGAAACGATAAAACAGCTCCTCCGTGCAGTTTTCATACCGAGTCACCGTCCACTGGGCTCAGCGAGAAAACGCGATTTCGGCGCTTCTGAGGGCCGAAAACGCGATATCGGCCGATTTGCGATCTGTCAGCAGATTCGGTTTCTGGGCAGTTTACATGTCGAACTGCACGGTAGAAACGATAAAACAGCTCCTCCGTGCAGTTTTCATACCGAGTCACCGTCCACTGGGCTCAGCGAGAAAACGCGATTTCGGCGCTTCTGAGGGCCGAAAACGCGATATCGGCCGATTTGCGATCTGTCAGCAGATTCGGTTTCTGGGCAGTTTACATGTCGAACTGCACGGTAGAAACGATAAAACAGCTCCTCCGTGCAGTTTTCATACCGAGTCACCGTCCACTGGGCTCAGCGAGAAAACGCGATTTCGGCGCTTCTGAGGGCCGAAAACGCGATATCGGCCGATTTTCGATCTGTCAGCAGATTCGGTTTCTGGGCAGTTTACATGTCGAACTGCACGGTAGAAACGATAAAACAGCTCCTCCGTGCAGTTTTCATACCGAGTCACCGTCCACTGGGCTCAGCGAGAAAACGCGATTTCGGCGCTTCTGAGGGCCGAAAACGCGATATCGGCCGATTTGCGATCTGTCAGCAGATTCGGTTTCTGGGCAGTTTACATGTCGAACTGCACGGTAGAAACGATAAAACAGCTCCTCCGTGCAGTTTTCATACCGAGTCACCGTCCACTGGGCTCAGCGAGAAAACGCGATTTCGGCGCTTCTGAGGGCCGAAAACGCGATATCGGCCGATTTTCGATCTGTCAGCAGATTCGGTTTCTGGGCAGTTTACATGTCGAACTGCACGGTAGAAACGATAAAACAGCTCCTCCGTGCAGTTTTCATACCGAGTCACCGTCCACTGGGCTCAGCGAGAAAACGCGATTTCGGCGCTTCTGAGGGCCGAAAACGCGATATCGGCCGATTTGCGATCTGTCAGCAGATTCGGTTTCTGGGCAGTTTACATGTCGAACTGCACGGTAGAAACGATAAAACAGCTCCTCCGTGCAGTTTTCATACCGAGTCACCGTCCACTGGGCTCAGCGAGAAAACGCGATTTCGGCGCTTCTGAGGGCCGAAAACGCGATATCGGCCGATTTGCGATCTGTCAGCAGATTCGGTTTCTGGGCAGTTTACATGTCGAACTGCACGGTAGAAACGATAAAACAGCTCCTCCGTGCAGTTTTCATACCGAGTCACCGTCCACTGGGCTCAGCGAGAAAACGCGATTTCGGCGCTTCTGAGGGCCGAAAACGCGATATCGGCCGATTTGCGATCTGTCAGCAGATTCGGTTTCTGGGCAGTTTACATGTCGAACTGCACGGTAGAAACGATAAAACAGCTCCTCCGTGCAGTTTTCATACCGAGTCACCGTCCACTGGGCTCAGCGAGAAAACGCGATTTCGGCGCTTCTGAGGGCCGAAAACGCGATATCGGCCGATTTGCGATCTGTCAGCAGATTCGGTTTCTGGGCAGTTTACATGTCGAACTGCACGGTAGAAACGATAAAACAGCTCCTCCGTGCAGTTTTCATACCGAGTCACCGTCCACTGGGCTCAGCGAGAAAACGCGATTTCGGCGCTTCTGAGGGCCGAAAACGCGATATCGGCCGATTTGCGATCTGTCAGCAGATTCGGTTTCTGGGCAGTTTACATGTCGAACTGCACGGTAGAAACGATAAAACAGCTCCTCCGTGCAGTTTTCATACCGAGTCACCGTCCACTGGGCTCAGCGAGAAAACGCGATTTCGGCGCTTCTGAGGGCCGAAAACGCGATATCGGCCGATTTGCGATCTGTCAGCAGATTCGGTTTCTGGGCAGTTTACATGTCGAACTGCACGGTAGAAACGATAAAACAGCTCCTCCGTGCAGTTTTCATACCGAGTCACCGTCCACTGGGCTCAGCGAGAAAACGCGATTTCGGCGCTTCTGAGGGCCGAAAACGCGATATCGGCCGATTTGCGATCTGTCAGCAGATTCGGTTTCTGGGCAGTTTACATGTCGAACTGCACGGTAGAAACGATAAAACAGCTCCTCCGTGCAGTTTTCATACCGAGTCACCGTCCACTGGGCTCAGCGAGAAAACGCGATTTCGGCGCTTCTGAGGGCCGAAAACGCGATATCGGCCGATTTGCGATCTGTCAGCAGATTCGGTTTCTGGGCAGTTTACATGTCGAACTGCACGGTAGAAACGATAAAACAGCTCCTCCGTGCAGTTTTCATACCGAGTCACCGTCCACTGGGCTCAGCGAGAAAACGCGATTTCGGCGCTTCTGAGGGCCGAAAACGCGATATCGGCCGATTTGCGATCTGTCAGCAGATTCGGTTTCTGGGCAGTTTACATGTCGAACTGCACGGTAGAAACGATAAAACAGCTCCTCCGTGCAGTTTTCATACCGAGTCACCGTCCACTGGGCTCAGCGAGAAAACGCGATTTCGGCGCTTCTGAGGGCCGAAAACGCGATATCGGCCGATTTGCGATCTGTCAGCAGATTCGGTTTCTGGGCAGTTTACATGTCGAACTGCACGGTAGAAACGATAAAACAGCTCCTCCGTGCAGTTTTCATACCGAGTCACCGTCCACTGGGCTCAGCGAGAAAACGCGATTTCGGCGCTTCTGAGGGCCGAAAACGCGATATCGGCCGATTTGCGATCTGTCAGCAGATTCGGTTTCTGGGCAGTTTACATGTCGAACTGCACGGTAGAAACGATAAAACAGCTCCTCCGTGCAGTTTTCATACCGAGTCACCGTCCACTGGGCTCAGCGAGAAAACGCGATTTCGGCGCTTCTGAGGGCCGAAAACGCGATATCGGCCGATTTGCGATCTGTCAGCAGATTCGGTTTCTGGGCAGTTTACATGTCGAACTGCACGGTAGAAACGATAAAACAGCTCCTCCGTGCAGTTTTCATACCGAGTCACCGTCCACTGGGCTCAGCGAGAAAACGCGATTTCGGCGCTTCTGAGGGCCGAAAACGCGATATCGGCCGATTTGCGATCTGTCAGCAGATTCGGTTTCTGGGCAGTTTACATGTCGAACTGCACGGTAGAAACGATAAAACAGCTCCTCCGTGCAGTTTTCATACCGAGTCACCGTCCACTGGGCTCAGCGAGAAAACGCGATTTCGGCGCTTCTGAGGGCCGAAAACGCGATATCGGCCGATTTGCGATCTGTCAGCAGATTCGGTTTCTGGGCAGTTTACATGTCGAACTGCACGGTAGAAACGATAAAACAGCTCCTCCGTGCAGTTTTCATACCGAGTCACCGTCCACTGGGCTCAGCGAGAAAACGCGATTTCGGCGCTTCTGAGGGCCGAAAACGCGATATCGGCCGATTTGCGATCTGTCAGCAGATTCGGTTTCTGGGCAGTTTACATGTCGAACTGCACGGTAGAAACGATAAAACAGCTCCTCCGTGCAGTTTTCATACCGAGTCACCGTCCACTGGGCTCAGCGAGAAAACGCGATTTCGGCGCTTCTGAGGGCCGAAAACGCGATATCGGCCGATTTGCGATCTGTCAGCAGATTCGGTTTCTGGGCAGTTTACATGTCGAACTGCACGGTAGAAACGATAAAACAGCTCCTCCGTGCAGTTTTCATACCGAGTCACCGTCCACTGGGCTCAGCGAGAAAACGCGATTTCGGCGCTTCTGAGGGCCGAAAACGCGATATCGGCCGATTTGCGATCTGTCAGCAGATTCGGTTTCTGGGCAGTTTACATGTCGAACTGCACGGTAGAAACGATAAAACAGCTCCTCCGTGCAGTTTTCATACCGAGTCACCGTCCACTGGGCTCAGCGAGAAAACGCGATTTCGGCGCTTCTGAGGGCCGAAAACGCGATATCGGCCGATTTGCGATCTGTCAGCAGATTCGGTTTCTGGGCAGTTTACATGTCGAACTGCACGGTAGAAACGATAAAACAGCTCCTCCGTGCAGTTTTCATACCGAGTCACCGTCCACTGGGCTCAGCGAGAAAACGCGATTTCGGCGCTTCTGAGGGCCGAAAACGCGATATCGGCCGATTTTCGATCTGTCAGCAGATTCGGTTTCTGGGCAGTTTACATGTCGAACTGCACGGTAGAAACGATAAAACAGCTCCTCCGTGCAGTTTTCATACCGAGTCACCGTCCACTGGGCTCAGCGAGAAAACGCGATTTCGGCGCTTCTGAGGGCCGAAAACGCGATATCGGCCGATTTGCGATCTGTCAGCAGATTCGGTTTCTGGGCAGTTTACATGTCGAACTGCACGGTAGAAACGATAAAACAGCTCCTCCGTGCAGTTTTCATACCGAGTCACCGTCCACTGGGCTCAGCGAGAAAACGCGATTTCGGCGCTTCTGAGGGCCGAAAACGCGATATCGGCCGATTTGCGATCTGTCAGCAGATTCGGTTTCTGGGCAGTTTACATGTCGAACTGCACGGTAGAAACGATAAAACAGCTCCTCCGTGCAGTTTTCATACCGAGTCACCGTCCACTGGGCTCAGCGAGAAAACGCGATTTCGGCGCTTCTGAGGGCCGAAAACGCGATATCGGCCGATTTGCGATCTGTCAGCAGATTCGGTTTCTGGGCAGTTTACATGTCGAACTGCACGGTAGAAACGATAAAACAGCTCCTCCGTGCAGTTTTCATACCGAGTCACCGTCCACTGGGCTCAGCGAGAAAACGCGATTTCGGCGCTTCTGAGGGCCGAAAACGCGATATCGGCCGATTTGCGATCTGTCAGCAGATTCGGTTTCTGGGCAGTTTACATGTCGAACTGCACGGTAGAAACGATAAAACAGCTCCTCCGTGCAGTTTTCATACCGAGTCACCGTCCACTGGGCTCAGCGAGAAAACGCGATTTCGGCGCTTCTGAGGGCCGAAAACGCGATATCGGCCGATTTGCGATCTGTCAGCAGATTCGGTTTCTGGGCAGTTTACATGTCGAACTGCACGGTAGAAACGATAAAACAGCTCCTCCGTGCAGTTTTCATACCGAGTCACCGTCCACTGGGCTCAGCGAGAAAACGCGATTTCGGCGCTTCTGAGGGCCGAAAACGCGATATCGGCCGATTTGCGATCTGTCAGCAGATTCGGTTTCTGGGCAGTTTACATGTCGAACTGCACGGTAGAAACGATAAAACAGCTCCTCCGTGCAGTTTTCATACCGAGTCACCGTCCACTGGGCTCAGCGAGAAAACGCGATTTCGGCGCTTCTGAGGGCCGAAAACGCGATATCGGCCGATTTTCGATCTGTCAGCAGATTCGGTTTCTGGGCAGTTTACATGTCGAACTGCACGGTAGAAACGATAAAACAGCTCCTCCGTGCAGTTTTCATACCGAGTCACCGTCCACTGGGCTCAGCGAGAAAACGCGATTTCGGCGCTTCTGAGGGCCGAAAACGCGATATCGGCCGATTTGCGATCTGTCAGCAGATTCGGTTTCTGGGCAGTTTACATGTCGAACTGCACGGTAGAAACGATAAAACAGCTCCTCCGTGCAGTTTTCATACCGAGTCACCGTCCACTGGGCTCAGCGAGAAAACGCGATTTCGGCGCTTCTGAGGGCCGAAAACGCGATATCGGCCGATTTGCGATCTGTCAGCAGATTCGGTTTCTGGGCAGTTTACATGTCGAACTGCACGGTAGAAACGATAAAACAGCTCCTCCGTGCAGTTTTCATACCGAGTCACCGTCCACTGGGCTCAGCGAGAAAACGCGATTTCGGCGCTTCTGAGGGCCGAAAACGCGATATCGGCCGATTTGCGATCTGTCAGCAGATTCGGTTTCTGGGCAGTTTACATGTCGAACTGCACGGTAGAAACGATAAAACAGCTCCTCCGTGCAGTTTTCATACCGAGTCACCGTCCACTGGGCTCAGCGAGAAAACGCGATTTCGGCGCTTCTGAGGGCCGAAAACGCGATATCGGCCGATTTGCGATCTGTCAGCAGATTCGGTTTCTGGGCAGTTTACATGTCGAACTGCACGGTAGAAACGATAAAACAGCTCCTCCGTGCAGTTTTCATACCGAGTCACCGTCCACTGGGCTCAGCGAGAAAACGCGATTTCGGCGCTTCTGAGGGCCGAAAACGCGATATCGGCCGATTTGCGATCTGTCAGCAGATTCGGTTTCTGGGCAGTTTACATGTCGAACTGCACGGTAGAAACGATAAAACAGCTCCTCCGTGCAGTTTTCATACCGAGTCACCGTCCACTGGGCTCAGCGAGAAAACGCGATTTCGGCGCTTCTGAGGGCCGAAAACGCGATATCGGCCGATTTGCGATCTGTCAGCAGATTCGGTTTCTGGGCAGTTTACATGTCGAACTGCACGGTAGAAACGATAAAACAGCTCCTCCGTGCAGTTTTCATACCGAGTCACCGTCCACTGGGCTCAGCGAGAAAACGCGATTTCGGCGCTTCTGAGGGCCGAAAACGCGATATCGGCCGATTTGCGATCTGTCAGCAGATTCGGTTTCTGGGCAGTTTACATGTCGAACTGCACGGTAGAAACGATAAAACAGCTCCTCCGTGCAGTTTTCATACCGAGTCACCGTCCACTGGGCTCAGCGAGAAAACGCGATTTCGGCGCTTCTGAGGGCCGAAAACGCGATATCGGCCGATTTGCGATCTGTCAGCAGATTCGGTTTCTGGGCAGTTTACATGTCGAACTGCACGGTAGAAACGATAAAACAGCTCCTCCGTGCAGTTTTCATACCGAGTCACCGTCCACTGGGCTCAGCGAGAAAACGCGATTTCGGCGCTTCTGAGGGCCGAAAACGCGATATCGGCCGATTTGCGATCTGTCAGCAGATTCGGTTTCTGGGCAGTTTACATGTCGAACTGCACGGTAGAAACGATAAAACAGCTCCTCCGTGCAGTTTTCATACCGAGTCACCGTCCACTGGGCTCAGCGAGAAAACGCGATTTCGGCGCTTCTGAGGGCCGAAAACGCGATATCGGCCGATTTGCGATCTGTCAGCAGATTCGGTTTCTGGGCAGTTTACATGTCGAACTGCACGGTAGAAACGATAAAACAGCTCCTCCGTGCAGTTTTCATACCGAGTCACCGTCCACTGGGCTCAGCGAGAAAACGCGATTTCGGCGCTTCTGAGGGCCGAAAACGCGATATCGGCCGATTTGCGATCTGTCAGCAGATTCGGTTTCTGGGCAGTTTACATGTCGAACTGCACGGTAGAAACGATAAAACAGCTCCTCCGTGCAGTTTTCATACCGAGTCACCGTCCACTGGGCTCAGCGAGAAAACGCGATTTCGGCGCTTCTGAGGGCCGAAAACGCGATATCGGCCGATTTGCGATCTGTCAGCAGATTCGGTTTCTGGGCAGTTTACATGTCGAACTGCACGGTAGAAACGATAAAACAGCTCCTCCGTGCAGTTTTCATACCGAGTCACCGTCCACTGGGCTCAGCGAGAAAACGCGATTTCGGCGCTTCTGAGGGCCGAAAACGCGATATCGGCCGATTTGCGATCTGTCAGCAGATTCGGTTTCTGGGCAGTTTACATGTCGAACTGCACGGTAGAAACGATAAAACAGCTCCTCCGTGCAGTTTTCATACCGAGTCACCGTCCACTGGGCTCAGCGAGAAAACGCGATTTCGGCGCTTCTGAGGGCCGAAAACGCGATATCGGCCGATTTTCGATCTGTCAGCAGATTCGGTTTCTGGGCAGTTTACATGTCGAACTGCACGGTAGAAACGATAAAACAGCTCCTCCGTGCAGTTTTCATACCGAGTCACCGTCCACTGGGCTCAGCGAGAAAACGCGATTTCGGCGCTTCTGAGGGCCGAAAACGCGATATCGGCCGATTTGCGATCTGTCAGCAGATTCGGTTTCTGGGCAGTTTACATGTCGAACTGCACGGTAGAAACGATAAAACAGCTCCTCCGTGCAGTTTTCATACCGAGTCACCGTCCACTGGGCTCAGCGAGAAAACGCGATTTCGGCGCTTCTGAGGGCCGAAAACGCGATATCGGCCGATTTGCGATCTGTCAGCAGATTCGGTTTCTGGGCAGTTTACATGTCGAACTGCACGGTAGAAACGATAAAACAGCTCCTCCGTGCAGTTTTCATACCGAGTCACCGTCCACTGGGCTCAGCGAGAAAACGCGATTTCGGCGCTTCTGAGGGCCGAAAACGCGATATCGGCCGATTTGCGATCTGTCAGCAGATTCGGTTTCTGGGCAGTTTACATGTCGAACTGCACGGTAGAAACGATAAAACAGCTCCTCCGTGCAGTTTTCATACCGAGTCACCGTCCACTGGGCTCAGCGAGAAAACGCGATTTCGGCGCTTCTGAGGGCCGAAAACGCGATATCGGCCGATTTTCGATCTGTCAGCAGATTCGGTTTCTGGGCAGTTTACATGTCGAACTGCACGGTAGAAACGATAAAACAGCTCCTCCGTGCAGTTTTCATACCGAGTCACCGTCCACTGGGCTCAGCGAGAAAACGCGATTTCGGCGCTTCTGAGGGCCGAAAACGCGATATCGGCCGATTTGCGATCTGTCAGCAGATTCGGTTTCTGGGCAGTTTACATGTCGAACTGCACGGTAGAAACGATAAAACAGCTCCTCCGTGCAGTTTTCATACCGAGTCACCGTCCACTGGGCTCAGCGAGAAAACGCGATTTCGGCGCTTCTGAGGGCCGAAAACGCGATATCGGCCGATTTGCGATCTGTCAGCAGATTCGGTTTCTGGGCAGTTTACATGTCGAACTGCACGGTAGAAACGATAAAACAGCTCCTCCGTGCAGTTTTCATACCGAGTCACCGTCCACTGGGCTCAGCGAGAAAACGCGATTTCGGCGCTTCTGAGGGCCGAAAACGCGATATCGGCCGATTTTCGATCTGTCAGCAGATTCGGTTTCTGGGCAGTTTACATGTCGAACTGCACGGTAGAAACGATAAACAGCTCCTCCGTGCAGTTTTCATACCGAGTCACCGTCCACTGGGCTCAGCGAGAAAACGCGATTTCGGCGCTTCTGAGGGCCGAAAACGCGATATCGGCCGATTTGCGATCTGTCAGCAGATTCGGTTTCTGGGCAGTTTACATGTCGAACTGCACGGTAGAAACGATAAAACAGCTCCTCCGTGCAGTTTTCATACCGAGTCACCGTCCACTGGGCTCAGCGAGAAAACGCGATTTCGGCGCTTCTGAGGGCCGAAAACGCGATATCGGCCGATTTGCGATCTGTCAGCAGATTCGGTTTCTGGGCAGTTTACATGTCGAACTGCACGGTAGAAACGATAAAACAGCTCCTCCGTGCAGTTTTCATACCGAGTCACCGTCCACTGGGCTCAGCGAGAAAACGCGATTTCGGCGCTTCTGAGGGCCGAAAACGCGATATCGGCCGATTTGCGATCTGTCAGCAGATTCGGTTTCTGGGCAGTTTACATGTCGAACTGCACGGTAGAAACGATAAAACAGCTCCTCCGTGCAGTTTTCATACCGAGTCACCGTCCACTGGGCTCAGCGAGAAAACGCGATTTCGGCGCTTCTGAGGGCCGAAAACGCGATATCGGCCGATTTGCGATCTGTCAGCAGATTCGGTTTCTGGGCAGTTTACATGTCGAACTGCACGGTAGAAACGATAAAACAGCTCCTCCGTGCAGTTTTCATACCGAGTCACCGTCCACTGGGCTCAGCGAGAAAACGCGATTTCGGCGCTTCTGAGGGCCGAAAACGCGATATCGGCCGATTTGCGATCTGTCAGCAGATTCGGTTTCTGGGCAGTTTACATGTCGAACTGCACGGTAGAAACGATAAAACAGCTCCTCCGTGCAGTTTTCATACCGAGTCACCGTCCACTGGGCTCAGCGAGAAAACGCGATTTCGGCGCTTCTGAGGGCCGAAAACGCGATATCGGCCGATTTGCGATCTGTCAGCAGATTCGGTTTCTGGGCAGTTTACATGTCGAACTGCACGGTAGAAACGATAAAACAGCTCCTCCGTGCAGTTTTCATACCGAGTCACCGTCCACTGGGCTCAGCGAGAAAACGCGATTTCGGCGCTTCTGAGGGCCGAAAACGCGATATCGGCCGATTTTCGATCTGTCAGCAGATTCGGTTTCTGGGCAGTTTACATGTCGAACTGCACGGTAGAAACGATAAAACAGCTCCTCCGTGCAGTTTTCATACCGAGTCACCGTCCACTGGGCTCAGCGAGAAAACGCGATTTCGGCGCTTCTGAGGGCCGAAAACGCGATATCGGCCGATTTGCGATCTGTCAGCAGATTCGGTTTCTGGGCAGTTTACATGTCGAACTGCACGGTAGAAACGATAAAACAGCTCCTCCGTGCAGTTTTCATACCGAGTCACCGTCCACTGGGCTCAGCGAGAAAACGCGATTTCGGCGCTTCTGAGGGCCGAAAACGCGATATCGGCCGATTTGCGATCTGTCAGCAGATTCGGTTTCTGGGCAGTTTACATGTCGAACTGCACGGTAGAAACGATAAAACAGCTCCTCCGTGCAGTTTTCATACCGAGTCACCGTCCACTGGGCTCAGCGAGAAAACGCGATTTCGGCGCTTCTGAGGGCCGAAAACGCGATATCGGCCGATTTGCGATCTGTCAGCAGATTCGGTTTCTGGGCAGTTTACATGTCGAACTGCACGGTAGAAACGATAAAACAGCTCCTCCGTGCAGTTTTCATACCGAGTCACCGTCCACTGGGCTCAGCGAGAAAACGCGATTTCGGCGCTTCTGAGGGCCGAAAACGCGATATCGGCCGATTTGCGATCTGTCAGCAGATTCGGTTTCTGGGCAGTTTACATGTCGAACTGCACGGTAGAAACGATAAAACAGCTCCTCCGTGCAGTTTTCATACCGAGTCACCGTCCACTGGGCTCAGCGAGAAAACGCGATTTCGGCGCTTCTGAGGGCCGAAAACGCGATATCGGCCGATTTTGATCTGTCAGCAGATTCGGTTTCTGGGCAGTTTACATGTCGAACTGCACGGTAGAAACGATAAAACAGCTCCTCCGTGCAGTTTTCATACCGAGTCACCGTCCACTGGGCTCAGCGAGAAAACGCGATTTCGGCGCTTCTGAGGGCCGAAAACGCGATATCGGCCGATTTGCGATCTGTCAGCAGATTCGGTTTCTGGGCAGTTTACATGTCGAACTGCACGGTAGAAACGATAAAACAGCTCCTCCGTGCAGTTTTCATACCGAGTCACCGTCCACTGGGCTCAGCGAGAAAACGCGATTTCGGCGCTTCTGAGGGCCGAAAACGCGATATCGGCCGATTTGCGATCTGTCAGCAGATTCGGTTTCTGGGCAGTTTACATGTCGAACTGCACGGTAGAAACGATAAAACAGCTCCTCCGTGCAGTTTTCATACCGAGTCACCGTCCACTGGGCTCAGCGAGAAAACGCGATTTCGGCGCTTCTGAGGGCCGAAAACGCGATATCGGCCGATTTGCGATCTGTCAGCAGATTCGGTTTCTGGGCAGTTTACATGTCGAACTGCACGGTAGAAACGATAAAACAGCTCCTCCGTGCAGTTTTCATACCGAGTCACCGTCCACTGGGCTCAGCGAGAAAACGCGATTTCGGCGCTTCTGAGGGCCGAAAACGCGATATCGGCCGATTTGCGATCTGTCAGCAGATTCGGTTTCTGGGCAGTTTACATGTCGAACTGCACGGTAGAAACGATAAAACAGCTCCTCCGTGCAGTTTTCATACCGAGTCACCGTCCACTGGGCTCAGCGAGAAAACGCGATTTCGGCGCTTCTGAGGGCCGAAAACGCGATATCGGCCGATTTGCGATCTGTCAGCAGATTCGGTTTCTGGGCAGTTTACATGTCGAACTGCACGGTAGAAACGATAAAACAGCTCCTCCGTGCAGTTTTCATACCGAGTCACCGTCCACTGGGCTCAGCGAGAAAACGCGATTTCGGCGCTTCTGAGGGCCGAAAACGCGATATCGGCCGATTTGCGATCTGTCAGCAGATTCGGTTTCTGGGCAGTTTACATGTCGAACTGCACGGTAGAAACGATAAAACAGCTCCTCCGTGCAGTTTTCATACCGAGTCACCGTCCACTGGGCTCAGCGAGAAAACGCGATTTCGGCGCTTCTGAGGGCCGAAAACGCGATATCGGCCGATTTGCGATCTGTCAGCAGATTCGGTTTCTGGGCAGTTTACATGTCGAACTGCACGGTAGAAACGATAAAACAGCTCCTCCGTGCAGTTTTCATACCGAGTCACCGTCCACTGGGCTCAGCGAGAAAACGCGATTTCGGCGCTTCTGAGGGCCGAAAACGCGATATCGGCCGATTTGCGATCTGTCAGCAGATTCGGTTTCTGGGCAGTTTACATGTCGAACTGCACGGTAGAAACGATAAAACAGCTCCTCCGTGCAGTTTTCATACCGAGTCACCGTCCACTGGGCTCAGCGAGAAAACGCGATTTCGGCGCTTCTGAGGGCCGAAAACGCGATATCGGCCGATTTGCGATCTGTCAGCAGATTCGGTTTCTGGGCAGTTTACATGTCGAACTGCACGGTAGAAACGATAAAACAGCTCCTCCGTGCAGTTTTCATACCGAGTCACCGTCCACTGGGCTCAGCGAGAAAACGCGATTTCGGCGCTTCTGAGGGCCGAAAACGCGATATCGGCCGATTTGCGATCTGTCAGCAGATTCGGTTTCTGGGCAGTTTACATGTCGAACTGCACGGTAGAAACGATAAAACAGCTCCTCCGTGCAGTTTTCATACCGAGTCACCGTCCACTGGGCTCAGCGAGAAAACGCGATTTCGGCGCTTCTGAGGGCCGAAAACGCGATATCGGCCGATTTGCGATCTGTCAGCAGATTCGGTTTCTGGGCAGTTTACATGTCGAACTGCACGGTAGAAACGATAAAACAGCTCCTCCGTGCAGTTTTCATACCGAGTCACCGTCCACTGGGCTCAGCGAGAAAACGCGATTTCGGCGCTTCTGAGGGCCGAAAACGCGATATCGGCCGATTTTCGATCTGTCAGCAGATTCGGTTTCTGGGCAGTTTACATGTCGAACTGCACGGTAGAAACGATAAAACAGCTCCTCCGTGCAGTTTTCATACCGAGTCACCGTCCACTGGGCTCAGCGAGAAAACGCGATTTCGGCGCTTCTGAGGGCCGAAAACGCGATATCGGCCGATTTGCGATCTGTCAGCAGATTCGGTTTCTGGGCAGTTTACATGTCGAACTGCACGGTAGAAACGATAAAACAGCTCCTCCGTGCAGTTTTCATACCGAGTCACCGTCCACTGGGCTCAGCGAGAAAACGCGATTTCGGCGCTTCTGAGGGCCGAAAACGCGATATCGGCCGATTTGCGATCTGTCAGCAGATTCGGTTTCTGGGCAGTTTACATGTCGAACTGCACGGTAGAAACGATAAAACAGCTCCTCCGTGCAGTTTTCATACCGAGTCACCGTCCACTGGGCTCAGCGAGAAAACGCGATTTCGGCGCTTCTGAGGGCCGAAAACGCGATATCGGCCGATTTGCGATCTGTCAGCAGATTCGGTTTCTGGGCAGTTTACATGTCGAACTGCACGGTAGAAACGATAAAACAGCTCCTCCGTGCAGTTTTCATACCGAGTCACCGTCCACTGGGCTCAGCGAGAAAACGCGATTTCGGCGCTTCTGAGGGCCGAAAACGCGATATCGGCCGATTTGCGATCTGTCAGCAGATTCGGTTTCTGGGCAGTTTACATGTCGAACTGCACGGTAGAAACGATAAAACAGCTCCTCCGTGCAGTTTTCATACCGAGTCACCGTCCACTGGGCTCAGCGAGAAAACGCGATTTCGGCGCTTCTGAGGGCCGAAAACGCGATATCGGCCGATTTGCGATCTGTCAGCAGATTCGGTTTCTGGGCAGTTTACATGTCGAACTGCACGGTAGAAACGATAAAACAGCTCCTCCGTGCAGTTTTCATACCGAGTCACCGTCCACTGGGCTCAGCGAGAAAACGCGATTTCGGCGCTTCTGAGGGCCGAAAACGCGATATCGGCCGATTTTCGATCTGTCAGCAGATTCGGTTTCTGGGCAGTTTACATGTCGAACTGCACGGTAGAAACGATAAAACAGCTCCTCCGTGCAGTTTTCATACCGAGTCACCGTCCACTGGGCTCAGCGAGAAAACGCGATTTCGGCGCTTCTGAGGGCCGAAAACGCGATATCGGCCGATTTGCGATCTGTCAGCAGATTCGGTTTCTGGGCAGTTTACATGTCGAACTGCACGGTAGAAACGATAAAACAGCTCCTCCGTGCAGTTTTCATACCGAGTCACCGTCCACTGGGCTCAGCGAGAAAACGCGATTTCGGCGCTTCTGAGGGCCGAAAACGCGATATCGGCCGATTTGCGATCTGTCAGCAGATTCGGTTTCTGGGCAGTTTACATGTCGAACTGCACGGTAGAAACGATAAAACAGCTCCTCCGTGCAGTTTTCATACCGAGTCACCGTCCACTGGGCTCAGCGAGAAAACGCGATTTCGGCGCTTCTGAGGGCCGAAAACGCGATATCGGCCGATTTGCGATCTGTCAGCAGATTCGGTTTCTGGGCAGTTTACATGTCGAACTGCACGGTAGAAACGATAAAACAGCTCCTCCGTGCAGTTTTCATACCGAGTCACCGTCCACTGGGCTCAGCGAGAAAACGCGATTTCGGCGCTTCTGAGGGCCGAAAACGCGATATCGGCCGATTTGCGATCTGTCAGCAGATTCGGTTTCTGGGCAGTTTACATGTCGAACTGCACGGTAGAAACGATAAAACAGCTCCTCCGTGCAGTTTTCATACCGAGTCACCGTCCACTGGGCTCAGCGAGAAAACGCGATTTCGGCGCTTCTGAGGGCCGAAAACGCGATATCGGCCGATTTGCGATCTGTCAGCAGATTCGGTTTCTGGGCAGTTTACATGTCGAACTGCACGGTAGAAACGATAAAACAGCTCCTCCGTGCAGTTTTCATACCGAGTCACCGTCCACTGGGCTCAGCGAGAAAACGCGATTTCGGCGCTTCTGAGGGCCGAAAACGCGATATCGGCCGATTTGCGATCTGTCAGCAGATTCGGTTTCTGGGCAGTTTACATGTCGAACTGCACGGTAGAAACGATAAAACAGCTCCTCCGTGCAGTTTTCATACCGAGTCACCGTCCACTGGGCTCAGCGAGAAAACGCGATTTCGGCGCTTCTGAGGGCCGAAAACGCGATATCGGCCGATTTGCGATCTGTCAGCAGATTCGGTTTCTGGGCAGTTTACATGTCGAACTGCACGGTAGAAACGATAAAACAGCTCCTCCGTGCAGTTTTCATACCGAGTCACCGTCCACTGGGCTCAGCGAGAAAACGCGATTTCGGCGCTTCTGAGGGCCGAAAACGCGATATCGGCCGATTTGCGATCTGTCAGCAGATTCGGTTTCTGGGCAGTTTACATGTCGAACTGCACGGTAGAAACGATAAAACAGCTCCTCCGTGCAGTTTTCATACCGAGTCACCGTCCACTGGGCTCAGCGAGAAAACGCGATTTCGGCGCTTCTGAGGGCCGAAAACGCGATATCGGCCGATTTGCGATCTGTCAGCAGATTCGGTTTCTGGGCAGTTTACATGTCGAACTGCACGGTAGAAACGATAAAACAGCTCCTCCGTGCAGTTTTCATACCGAGTCACCGTCCACTGGGCTCAGCGAGAAAACGCGATTTCGGCGCTTCTGAGGGCCGAAAACGCGATATCGGCCGATTTGCGATCTGTCAGCAGATTCGGTTTCTGGGCAGTTTACATGTCGAACTGCACGGTAGAAACGATAAAACAGCTCCTCCGTGCAGTTTTCATACCGAGTCACCGTCCACTGGGCTCAGCGAGAAAACGCGATTTCGGCGCTTCTGAGGGCCGAAAACGCGATATCGGCCGATTTGCGATCTGTCAGCAGATTCGGTTTCTGGGCAGTTTACATGTCGAACTGCACGGTAGAAACGATAAAACAGCTCCTCCGTGCAGTTTTCATACCGAGTCACCGTCCACTGGGCTCAGCGAGAAAACGCGATTTCGGCGCTTCTGAGGGCCGAAAACGCGATATCGGCCGATTTGCGATCTGTCAGCAGATTCGGTTTCTGGGCAGTTTACATGTCGAACTGCACGGTAGAAACGATAAAACAGCTCCTCCGTGCAGTTTTCATACCGAGTCACCGTCCACTGGGCTCAGCGAGAAAACGCGATTTCGGCGCTTCTGAGGGCCGAAAACGCGATATCGGCCGATTTGCGATCTGTCAGCAGATTCGGTTTCTGGGCAGTTTACATGTCGAACTGCACGGTAGAAACGATAAAACAGCTCCTCCGTGCAGTTTTCATACCGAGTCACCGTCCACTGGGCTCAGCGAGAAAACGCGATTTCGGCGCTTCTGAGGGCCGAAAACGCGATATCGGCCGATTTTCGATCTGTCAGCAGATTCGGTTTCTGGGCAGTTTACATGTCGAACTGCACGGTAGAAACGATAAAACAGCTCCTCCGTGCAGTTTTCATACCGAGTCACCGTCCACTGGGCTCAGCGAGAAAACGCGATTTCGGCGCTTCTGAGGGCCGAAAACGCGATATCGGCCGATTTGCGATCTGTCAGCAGATTCGGTTTCTGGGCAGTTTACATGTCGAACTGCACGGTAGAAACGATAAAACAGCTCCTCCGTGCAGTTTTCATACCGAGTCACCGTCCACTGGGCTCAGCGAGAAAACGCGATTTCGGCGCTTCTGAGGGCCGAAAACGCGATATCGGCCGATTTGCGATCTGTCAGCAGATTCGGTTTCTGGGCAGTTTACATGTCGAACTGCACGGTAGAAACGATAAAACAGCTCCTCCGTGCAGTTTTCATACCGAGTCACCGTCCACTGGGCTCAGCGAGAAAACGCGATTTCGGCGCTTCTGAGGGCCGAAAACGCGATATCGGCCGATTTGCGATCTGTCAGCAGATTCGGTTTCTGGGCAGTTTACATGTCGAACTGCACGGTAGAAACGATAAAACAGCTCCTCCGTGCAGTTTTCATACCGAGTCACCGTCCACTGGGCTCAGCGAGAAAACGCGATTTCGGCGCTTCTGAGGGCCGAAAACGCGATATCGGCCGATTTGCGATCTGTCAGCAGATTCGGTTTCTGGGCAGTTTACATGTCGAACTGCACGGTAGAAACGATAAAACAGCTCCTCCGTGCAGTTTTCATACCGAGTCACCGTCCACTGGGCTCAGCGAGAAAACGCGATTTCGGCGCTTCTGAGGGCCGAAAACGCGATATCGGCCGATTTGCGATCTGTCAGCAGATTCGGTTTCTGGGCAGTTTACATGTCGAACTGCACGGTAGAAACGATAAAACAGCTCCTCCGTGCAGTTTTCATACCGAGTCACCGTCCACTGGGCTCAGCGAGAAAACGCGATTTCGGCGCTTCTGAGGGCCGAAAACGCGATATCGGCCGATTTGCGATCTGTCAGCAGATTCGGTTTCTGGGCAGTTTACATGTCGAACTGCACGGTAGAAACGATAAAACAGCTCCTCCGTGCAGTTTTCATACCGAGTCACCGTCCACTGGGCTCAGCGAGAAAACGCGATTTCGGCGCTTCTGAGGGCCGAAAACGCGATATCGGCCGATTTGCGATCTGTCAGCAGATTCGGTTTCTGGGCAGTTTACATGTCGAACTGCACGGTAGAAACGATAAAACAGCTCCTCCGTGCAGTTTTCATACCGAGTCACCGTCCACTGGGCTCAGCGAGAAAACGCGATTTCGGCGCTTCTGAGGGCCGAAAACGCGATATCGGCCGATTTGCGATCTGTCAGCAGATTCGGTTTCTGGGCAGTTTACATGTCGAACTGCACGGTAGAAACGATAAAACAGCTCCTCCGTGCAGTTTTCATACCGAGTCACCGTCCACTGGGCTCAGCGAGAAAACGCGATTTCGGCGCTTCTGAGGGCCGAAAACGCGATATCGGCCGATTTGCGATCTGCAGCAGATTCGGTTTCTGGGCAGTTTACATGTCGAACTGCACGGTAGAAACGATAAAACAGCTCCTCCGTGCAGTTTTCATACCGAGTCACCGTCCACTGGGCTCAGCGAGAAAACGCGATTTCGGCGCTTCTGAGGGCCGAAAACGCGATATCGGCCGATTTGCGATCTGTCAGCAGATTCGGTTTCTGGGCAGTTTACATGTCGAACTGCACGGTAGAAACGATAAAACAGCTCCTCCGTGCAGTTTTCATACCGAGTCACCGTCCACTGGGCTCAGCGAGAAAACGCGATTTCGGCGCTTCTGAGGGCCGAAAACGCGATATCGGCCGATTTTCGATCTGTCAGCAGATTCGGTTTCTGGGCAGTTTACATGTCGAACTGCACGGTAGAAACGATAAAACAGCTCCTCCGTGCAGTTTTCATACCGAGTCACCGTCCACTGGGCTCAGCGAGAAAACGCGATTTCGGCGCTTCTGAGGGCCGAAAACGCGATATCGGCCGATTTGCGATCTGTCAGCAGATTCGGTTTCTGGGCAGTTTACATGTCGAACTGCACGGTAGAAACGATAAAACAGCTCCTCCGTGCAGTTTTCATACCGAGTCACCGTCCACTGGGCTCAGCGAGAAAACGCGATTTCGGCGCTTCTGAGGGCCGAAAACGCGATATCGGCCGATTTGCGATCTGTCAGCAGATTCGGTTTCTGGGCAGTTTACATGTCGAACTGCACGGTAGAAACGATAAAACAGCTCCTCCGTGCAGTTTTCATACCGAGTCACCGTCCACTGGGCTCAGCGAGAAAACGCGATTTCGGCGCTTCTGAGGGCCGAAAACGCGATATCGGCCGATTTGCGATCTGTCAGCAGATTCGGTTTCTGGGCAGTTTACATGTCGAACTGCACGGTAGAAACGATAAAACAGCTCCTCCGTGCAGTTTTCATACCGAGTCACCGTCCACTGGGCTCAGCGAGAAAACGCGATTTCGGCGCTTCTGAGGGCCGAAAACGCGATATCGGCCGATTTGCGATCTGTCAGCAGATTCGGTTTCTGGGCAGTTTACATGTCGAACTGCACGGTAGAAACGATAAAACAGCTCCTCCGTGCAGTTTTCATACCGAGTCACCGTCCACTGGGCTCAGCGAGAAAACGCGATTTCGGCGCTTCTGAGGGCCGAAAACGCGATATCGGCCGATTTGCGATCTGTCAGCAGATTCGGTTTCTGGGCAGTTTACATGTCGAACTGCACGGTAGAAACGATAAAACAGCTCCTCCGTGCAGTTTTCATACCGAGTCACCGTCCACTGGGCTCAGCGAGAAAACGCGATTTCGGCGCTTCTGAGGGCCGAAAACGCGATATCGGCCGATTTGCGATCTGTCAGCAGATTCGGTTTCTGGGCAGTTTACATGTCGAACTGCACGGTAGAAACGATAAAACAGCTCCTCCGTGCAGTTTTCATACCGAGTCACCGTCCACTGGGCTCAGCGAGAAAACGCGATTTCGGCGCTTCTGAGGGCCGAAACGCGATATCGGCCGATTTGCGATCTGTCAGCAGATTCGGTTTCTGGGCAGTTTACATGTCGAACTGCACGGTAGAAACGATAAAACAGCTCCTCCGTGCAGTTTTCATACCGAGTCACCGTCCACTGGGCTCAGCGAGAAAACGCGATTTCGGCGCTTCTGAGGGCCGAAAACGCGATATCGGCCGATTTGCGATCTGTCAGCAGATTCGGTTTCTGGGCAGTTTACATGTCGAACTGCACGGTAGAAACGATAAAACAGCTCCTCCGTGCAGTTTTCATACCGAGTCACCGTCCACTGGGCTCAGCGAGAAAACGCGATTTCGGCGCTTCTGAGGGCCGAAAACGCGATATCGGCCGATTTGCGATCTGTCAGCAGATTCGGTTTCTGGGCAGTTTACATGTCGAACTGCACGGTAGAAACGATAAAACAGCTCCTCCGTGCAGTTTTCATACCGAGTCACCGTCCACTGGGCTCAGCGAGAAAACGCGATTTCGGCGCTTCTGAGGGCCGAAAACGCGATATCGGCCGATTTGCGATCTGTCAGCAGATTCGGTTTCTGGGCAGTTTACATGTCGAACTGCACGGTAGAAACGATAAAACAGCTCCTCCGTGCAGTTTTCATACCGAGTCACCGTCCACTGGGCTCAGCGAGAAAACGCGATTTCGGCGCTTCTGAGGGCCGAAAACGCGATATCGGCCGATTTTCGATCTGTCAGCAGATTCGGTTTCTGGGCAGTTTACATGTCGAACTCGCACTGCACGGTAAAACGATAAAACAGCTCCTCCGTGCAGTTTTCATACCGAGTCACCGTCCACTGGGCTCAGCGAGAAAACGCGATTTCGGCGCTTCTGAGGGCCGAAAACGCGATATCGGCCGATTTGCGATCTGTCAGCAGATTCGGTTTCTGGGCAGTTTACATGTCGAACTGCACGGTAGAAACGATAAAACAGCTCCTCCGTGCAGTTTTCATACCGAGTCACCGTCCACTGGGCTCAGCGAGAAAACGCGATTTCGGCGCTTCTGAGGGCCGAAAACGCGATATCGGCCGATTTTCGATCTGTCAGCAGATTCGGTTTCTGGGCAGTTTACATGTCGAACTGCACGGTAGAAACGATAAAACAGCTCCTCCGTGCAGTTTTCATACCGAGTCACCGTCCACTGGGCTCAGCGAGAAAACGCGATTTCGGCGCTTCTGAGGGCCGAAAACGCGATATCGGCCGATTTGCGATCTGTCAGCAGATTCGGTTTCTGGGCAGTTTACATGTCGAACTGCACGGTAGAAACGATAAAACAGCTCCTCCGTGCAGTTTTCATACCGAGTCACCGTCCACTGGGCTCAGCGAGAAAACGCGATTTCGGCGCTTCTGAGGGCCGAAAACGCGATATCGGCCGATTTGCGATCTGTCAGCAGATTCGGTTTCTGGGCAGTTTACATGTCGAACTGCACGGTAGAAACGATAAAACAGCTCCTCCGTGCAGTTTTCATACCGAGTCACCGTCCACTGGGCTCAGCGAGAAAACGCGATTTCGGCGCTTCTGAGGGCCGAAAACGCGATATCGGCCGATTTGCGATCTGTCAGCAGATTCGGTTTCTGGGCAGTTTACATGTCGAACTGCACGGTAGAAACGATAAAACAGCTCCTCCGTGCAGTTTTCATACCGAGTCACCGTCCACTGGGCTCAGCGAGAAAACGCGATTTCGGCGCTTCTGAGGGCCGAAAACGCGATATCGGCCGATTTGCGATCTGTCAGCAGATTCGGTTTCTGGGCAGTTTACATGTCGAACTGCACGGTAGAAACGATAAAACAGCTCCTCCGTGCAGTTTTCATACCGAGTCACCGTCCACTGGGCTCAGCGAGAAAACGCGATTTCGGCGCTTCTGAGGGCCGAAAACGCGATATCGGCCGATTTGCGATCTGTCAGCAGATTCGGTTTCTGGGCAGTTTACATGTCGAACTGCACGGTAGAAACGATAAAACAGCTCCTCCGTGCAGTTTTCATACCGAGTCACCGTCCACTGGGCTCAGCGAGAAAACGCGATTTCGGCGCTTCTGAGGGCCGAAAACGCGATATCGGCCGATTTGCGATCTGTCAGCAGATTCGGTTTCTGGGCAGTTTACATGTCGAACTGCACGGTAGAAACGATAAAACAGCTCCTCCGTGCAGTTTTCATACCGAGTCACCGTCCACTGGGCTCAGCGAGAAAACGCGATTTCGGCGCTTCTGAGGGCCGAAAACGCGATATCGGCCGATTTGCGATCTGTCAGCAGATTCGGTTTCTGGGCAGTTTACATGTCGAACTGCACGGTAGAAACGATAAAACAGCTCCTCCGTGCAGTTTTCATACCGAGTCACCGTCCACTGGGCTCAGCGAGAAAACGCGATTTCGGCGCTTCTGAGGGCCGAAAACGCGATATCGGCCGATTTGCGATCTGTCAGCAGATTCGGTTTCTGGGCAGTTTACATGTCGAACTGCACGGTAGAAACGATAAAACAGCTCCTCCGTGCAGTTTTCATACCGAGTCACCGTCCACTGGGCTCAGCGAGAAAACGCGATTTCGGCGCTTCTGAGGGCCGAAAACGCGATATCGGCCGATTTGCGATCTGTCAGCAGATTCGGTTTCTGGGCAGTTTACATGTCGAACTGCACGGTAGAAACGATAAAACAGCTCCTCCGTGCAGTTTTCATACCGAGTCACCGTCCACTGGGCTCAGCGAGAAAACGCGATTTCGGCGCTTCTGAGGGCCGAAAACGCGATATCGGCCGATTTGCGATCTGTCAGCAGATTCGGTTTCTGGGCAGTTTACATGTCGAACTGCACGGTAGAAACGATAAAACAGCTCCTCCGTGCAGTTTTCATACCGAGTCACCGTCCACTGGGCTCAGCGAGAAAACGCGATTTCGGCGCTTCTGAGGGCCGAAAACGCGATATCGGCCGATTTGCGATCTGTCAGCAGATTCGGTTTCTGGGCAGTTTACATGTCGAACTGCACGGTAGAAACGATAAAACAGCTCCTCCGTGCAGTTTTCATACCGAGTCACCGTCCACTGGGCTCAGCGAGAAAACGCGATTTCGGCGCTTCTGAGGGCCGAAAACGCGATATCGGCCGATTTGCGATCTGTCAGCAGATTCGGTTTCTGGGCAGTTTACATGTCGAACTGCACGGTAGAAACGATAAAACAGCTCCTCCGTGCAGTTTTCATACCGAGTCACCGTCCACTGGGCTCAGCGAGAAAACGCGATTTCGGCGCTTCTGAGGGCCGAAAACGCGATATCGGCCGATTTGCGATCTGTCAGCAGATTCGGTTTCTGGGCAGTTTACATGTCGAACTGCACGGTAGAAACGATAAAACAGCTCCTCCGTGCAGTTTTCATACCGAGTCACCGTCCACTGGGCTCAGCGAGAAAACGCGATTTCGGCGCTTCTGAGGGCCGAAAACGCGATATCGGCCGATTTGCGATCTGTCAGCAGATTCGGTTTCTGGGCAGTTTACATGTCGAACTGCACGGTAGAAACGATAAAACAGCTCCTCCGTGCAGTTTTCATACCGAGTCACCGTCCACTGGGCTCAGCGAGAAAACGCGATTTCGGCGCTTCTGAGGGCCGAAAACGCGATATCGGCCGATTTGCGATCTGTCAGCAGATTCGGTTTCTGGGCAGTTTACATGTCGAACTGCACGGTAGAAACGATAAAACAGCTCCTCCGTGCAGTTTTCATACCGAGTCACCGTCCACTGGGCTCAGCGAGAAAACGCGATTTCGGCGCTTCTGAGGGCCGAAAACGCGATATCGGCCGATTTTCGATCTGTCAGCAGATTCGGTTTCTGGGCAGTTTACATGTCGAACTGCACGGTAGAAACGATAAAACAGCTCCTCCGTGCAGTTTTCATACCGAGTCACCGTCCACTGGGCTCAGCGAGAAAACGCGATTTCGGCGCTTCTGAGGGCCGAAAACGCGATATCGGCCGATTTGCGATCTGTCAGCAGATTCGGTTTCTGGGCAGTTTACATGTCGAACTGCACGGTAGAAACGATAAAACAGCTCCTCCGTGCAGTTTTCATACCGAGTCACCGTCCACTGGGCTCAGCGAGAAAACGCGATTTCGGCGCTTCTGAGGGCCGAAAACGCGATATCGGCCGATTTGCGATCTGTCAGCAGATTCGGTTTCTGGGCAGTTTACATGTCGAACTGCACGGTAGAAACGATAAAACAGCTCCTCCGTGCAGTTTTCATACCGAGTCACCGTCCACTGGGCTCAGCGAGAAAACGCGATTTCGGCGCTTCTGAGGGCCGAAAACGCGATATCGGCCGATTTGCGATCTGTCAGCAGATTCGGTTTCTGGGCAGTTTACATGTCGAACTGCACGGTAGAAACGATAAAACAGCTCCTCCGTGCAGTTTTCATACCGAGTCACCGTCCACTGGGCTCAGCGAGAAAACGCGATTTCGGCGCTTCTGAGGGCCGAAAACGCGATATCGGCCGATTTGCGATCTGTCAGCAGATTCGGTTTCTGGGCAGTTTACATGTCGAACTGCACGGTAGAAACGATAAAACAGCTCCTCCGTGCAGTTTTCATACCGAGTCACCGTCCACTGGGCTCAGCGAGAAAACGCGATTTCGGCGCTTCTGAGGGCCGAAAACGCGATATCGGCCGATTTGCGATCTGTCAGCAGATTCGGTTTCTGGGCAGTTTACATGTCGAACTGCACGGTAGAAACGATAAAACAGCTCCTCCGTGCAGTTTTCATACCGAGTCACCGTCCACTGGGCTCAGCGAGAAAACGCGATTTCGGCGCTTCTGAGGGCCGAAAACGCGATATCGGCCGATTTTCGATCTGTCAGCAGATTCGGTTTCTGGGCAGTTTACATGTCGAACTGCACGGTAGAAACGATAAAACAGCTCCTCCGTGCAGTTTTCATACCGAGTCACCGTCCACTGGGCTCAGCGAGAAAACGCGATTTCGGCGCTTCTGAGGGCCGAAAACGCGATATCGGCCGATTTGCGATCTGTCAGCAGATTCGGTTTCTGGGCAGTTTACATGTCGAACTGCACGGTAGAAACGATAAAACAGCTCCTCCGTGCAGTTTTCATACCGAGTCACCGTCCACTGGGCTCAGCGAGAAAACGCGATTTCGGCGCTTCTGAGGGCCGAAAACGCGATATCGGCCGATTTGCGATCTGTCAGCAGATTCGGTTTCTGGGCAGTTTACATGTCGAACTGCACGGTAGAAACGATAAAACAGCTCCTCCGTGCAGTTTTCATACCGAGTCACCGTCCACTGGGCTCAGCGAGAAAACGCGATTTCGGCGCTTCTGAGGGCCGAAAACGCGATATCGGCCGATTTGCGATCTGTCAGCAGATTCGGTTTCTGGGCAGTTTACATGTCGAACTGCACGGTAGAAACGATAAAACAGCTCCTCCGTGCAGTTTTCATACCGAGTCACCGTCCACTGGGCTCAGCGAGAAAACGCGATTTCGGCGCTTCTGAGGGCCGAAAACGCGATATCGGCCGATTTGCGATCTGTCAGCAGATTCGGTTTCTGGGCAGTTTACATGTCGAACTGCACGGTAGAAACGATAAAACAGCTCCTCCGTGCAGTTTTCATACCGAGTCACCGTCCACTGGGCTCAGCGAGAAAACGCGATTTCGGCGCTTCTGAGGGCCGAAAACGCGATATCGGCCGATTTTCGATCTGTCAGCAGATTCGGTTTCTGGGCAGTTTACATGTCGAACTGCACGGTAGAAACGATAAAACAGCTCCTCCGTGCAGTTTTCATACCGAGTCACCGTCCACTGGGCTCAGCGAGAAAACGCGATTTCGGCGCTTCTGAGGGCCGAAAACGCGATATCGGCCGATTTGCGATCTGTCAGCAGATTCGGTTTCTGGGCAGTTTACATGTCGAACTGCACGGTAGAAACGATAAAACAGCTCCTCCGTGCAGTTTTCATACCGAGTCACCGTCCACTGGGCTCAGCGAGAAAACGCGATTTCGGCGCTTCTGAGGGCCGAAAACGCGATATCGGCCGATTTGCGATCTGTCAGCAGATTCGGTTTCTGGGCAGTTTACATGTCGAACTGCACGGTAGAAACGATAAAACAGCTCCTCCGTGCAGTTTTCATACCGAGTCACCGTCCACTGGGCTCAGCGAGAAAACGCGATTTCGGCGCTTCTGAGGGCCGAAAACGCGATATCGGCCGATTTGCGATCTGTCAGCAGATTCGGTTTCTGGGCAGTTTACATGTCGAACTGCACGGTAGAAACGATAAAACAGCTCCTCCGTGCAGTTTTCATACCGAGTCACCGTCCACTGGGCTCAGCGAGAAAACGCGATTTCGGCGCTTCTGAGGGCCGAAAACGCGATATCGGCCGATTTTCGATCTGTCAGCAGATTCGGTTTCTGGGCAGTTTACATGTCGAACTGCACGGTAGAAACGATAAAACAGCTCCTCCGTGCAGTTTTCATACCGAGTCACCGTCCACTGGGCTCAGCGAGAAAACGCGATTTCGGCGCTTCTGAGGGCCGAAAACGCGATATCGGCCGATTTGCGATCTGTCAGCAGATTCGGTTTCTGGGCAGTTTACATGTCGAACTGCACGGTAGAAACGATAAAACAGCTCCTCCGTGCAGTTTTCATACCGAGTCACCGTCCACTGGGCTCAGCGAGAAAACGCGATTTCGGCGCTTCTGAGGGCCGAAAACGCGATATCGGCCGATTTGCGATCTGTCAGCAGATTCGGTTTCTGGGCAGTTTACATGTCGAACTGCACGGTAGAAACGATAAAACAGCTCCTCCGTGCAGTTTTCATACCGAGTCACCGTCCACTGGGCTCAGCGAGAAAACGCGATTTCGGCGCTTCTGAGGGCCGAAAACGCGATATCGGCCGATTTGCGATCTGTCAGCAGATTCGGTTTCTGGGCAGTTTACATGTCGAACTGCACGGTAGAAACGATAAAACAGCTCCTCCGTGCAGTTTTCATACCGAGTCACCGTCCACTGGGCTCAGCGAGAAAACGCGATTTCGGCGCTTCTGAGGGCCGAAAACGCGATATCGGCCGATTTGCGATCTGTCAGCAGATTCGGTTTCTGGGCAGTTTACATGTCGAACTGCACGGTAGAAACGATAAAACAGCTCCTCCGTGCAGTTTTCATACCGAGTCACCGTCCACTGGGCTCAGCGAGAAAACGCGATTTCGGCGCTTCTGAGGGCCGAAAACGCGATATCGGCCGATTTGCGATCTGTCAGCAGATTCGGTTTCTGGGCAGTTTACATGTCGAACTGCACGGTAGAAACGATAAAACAGCTCCTCCGTGCAGTTTTCATACCGAGTCACCGTCCACTGGGCTCAGCGAGAAAACGCGATTTCGGCGCTTCTGAGGGCCGAAAACGCGATATCGGCCGATTTGCGATCTGTCAGCAGATTCGGTTTCTGGGCAGTTTACATGTCGAACTGCACGGTAGAAACGATAAAACAGCTCCTCCGTGCAGTTTTCATACCGAGTCACCGTCCACTGGGCTCAGCGAGAAAACGCGATTTCGGCGCTTCTGAGGGCCGAAAACGCGATATCGGCCGATTTGCGATCTGTCAGCAGATTCGGTTTCTGGGCAGTTTACATGTCGAACTGCACGGTAGAAACGATAAAACAGCTCCTCCGTGCAGTTTTCATACCGAGTCACCGTCCACTGGGCTCAGCGAGAAAACGCGATTTCGGCGCTTCTGAGGGCCGAAAACGCGATATCGGCCGATTTGCGATCTGTCAGCAGATTCGGTTTCTGGGCAGTTTACATGTCGAACTGCACGGTAGAAACGATAAAACAGCTCCTCCGTGCAGTTTTCATACCGAGTCACCGTCCACTGGGCTCAGCGAGAAAACGCGATTTCGGCGCTTCTGAGGGCCGAAAACGCGATATCGGCCGATTTGCGATCTGTCAGCAGATTCGGTTTCTGGGCAGTTTACATGTCGAACTGCACGGTAGAAACGATAAAACAGCTCCTCCGTGCAGTTTTCATACCGAGTCACCGTCCACTGGGCTCAGCGAGAAAACGCGATTTCGGCGCTTCTGAGGGCCGAAAACGCGATATCGGCCGATTTGCGATCTGTCAGCAGATTCGGTTTCTGGGCAGTTTACATGTCGAACTGCACGGTAGAAACGATAAAACAGCTCCTCCGTGCAGTTTTCATACCGAGTCACCGTCCACTGGGCTCAGCGAGAAAACGCGATTTCGGCGCTTCTGAGGGCCGAAAACGCGATATCGGCCGATTTGCGATCTGTCAGCAGATTCGGTTTCTGGGCAGTTTACATGTCGAACTGCACGGTAGAAACGATAAAACAGCTCCTCCGTGCAGTTTTCATACCGAGTCACCGTCCACTGGGCTCAGCGAGAAAACGCGATTTCGGCGCTTCTGAGGGCCGAAAACGCGATATCGGCCGATTTGCGATCTGTCAGCAGATTCGGTTTCTGGGCAGTTTACATGTCGAACTGCACGGTAGAAACGATAAAACAGCTCCTCCGTGCAGTTTTCATACCGATCACCGTCCAGGGCTCAGCGAGAAAACGCGATTTCGGCGCTTCTGAGGGCCGAAAACGCGATATCGGCCGATTTGCGATCTGTCAGCAGATTCGGTTTCTGGGCAGTTTACATGTCGAACTGCACGGTAGAAACGATAAAACAGCTCCTCCGTGCAGTTTTCATACCGAGTCACCGTCCACTGGGCTCAGCGAGAAAACGCGATTTCGGCGCTTCTGAGGGCCGAAAACGCGATATCGGCCGATTTGCGATCTGTCAGCAGATTCGGTTTCTGGGCAGTTTACATGTCGAACTGCACGGTAGAAACGATAAAACAGCTCCTCCGTGCAGTTTTCATACCGAGTCACCGTCCACTGGGCTCAGCGAGAAAACGCGATTTCGGCGCTTCTGAGGGCCGAAAACGCGATATCGGCCGATTTGCGATCTGTCAGCAGATTCGGTTTCTGGGCAGTTTACATGTCGAACTGCACGGTAGAAACGATAAAACAGCTCCTCCGTGCAGTTTTCATACCGAGTCACCGTCCACTGGGCTCAGCGAGAAAACGCGATTTCGGCGCTTCTGAGGGCCGAAAACGCGATATCGGCCGATTTTCGATCTGTCAGCAGATTCGGTTTCTGGGCAGTTTACATGTCGAACTGCACGGTAGAAACGATAAAACAGCTCCTCCGTGCAGTTTTCATACCGAGTCACCGTCCACTGGGCTCAGCGAGAAAACGCGATTTCGGCGCTTCTGAGGGCCGAAAACGCGATATCGGCCGATTTGCGATCTGTCAGCAGATTCGGTTTCTGGGCAGTTTACATGTCGAACTGCACGGTAGAAACGATAAAACAGCTCCTCCGTGCAGTTTTCATACCGAGTCACCGTCCACTGGGCTCAGCGAGAAAACGCGATTTCGGCGCTTCTGAGGGCCGAAAACGCGATATCGGCCGATTTGCGATCTGTCAGCAGATTCGGTTTCTGGGCAGTTTACATGTCGAACTGCACGGTAGAAACGATAAAACAGCTCCTCCGTGCAGTTTTCATACCGAGTCACCGTCCACTGGGCTCAGCGAGAAAACGCGATTTCGGCGCTTCTGAGGGCCGAAAACGCGATATCGGCCGATTTGCGATCTGTCAGCAGATTCGGTTTCTGGGCAGTTTACATGTCGAACTGCACGGTAGAAACGATAAAACAGCTCCTCCGTGCAGTTTTCATACCGAGTCACCGTCCACTGGGCTCAGCGAGAAAACGCGATTTCGGCGCTTCTGAGGGCCGAAAACGCGATATCGGCCGATTTGCGATCTGTCAGCAGATTCGGTTTCTGGGCAGTTTACATGTCGAACTGCACGGTAGAAACGATAAAACAGCTCCTCCGTGCAGTTTTCATACCGAGTCACCGTCCACTGGGCTCAGCGAGAAAACGCGATTTCGGCGCTTCTGAGGGCCGAAAACGCGATATCGGCCGATTTGCGATCTGTCAGCAGATTCGGTTTCTGGGCAGTTTACATGTCGAACTGCACGGTAGAAACGATAAAACAGCTCCTCCGTGCAGTTTTCATACCGAGTCACCGTCCACTGGGCTCAGCGAGAAAACGCGATTTCGGCGCTTCTGAGGGCCGAAAACGCGATATCGGCCGATTTGCGATCTGTCAGCAGATTCGGTTTCTGGGCAGTTTACATGTCGAACTGCACGGTAGAAACGATAAAACAGCTCCTCCGTGCAGTTTTCATACCGAGTCACCGTCCACTGGGCTCAGCGAGAAAACGCGATTTCGGCGCTTCTGAGGGCCGAAAACGCGATATCGGCCGATTTGCGATCTGTCAGCAGATTCGGTTTCTGGGCAGTTTACATGTCGAACTGCACGGTAGAAACGATAAAACAGCTCCTCCGTGCAGTTTTCATACCGAGTCACCGTCCACTGGGCTCAGCGAGAAAACGCGATTTCGGCGCTTCTGAGGGCCGAAAACGCGATATCGGCCGATTTGCGATCTGTCAGCAGATTCGGTTTCTGGGCAGTTTACATGTCGAACTGCACGGTAGAAACGATAAAACAGCTCCTCCGTGCAGTTTTCATACCCGAGTCACCGTCCACTGGGCTCAGCGAGAAAACGCGATTTCGGCGCTTCTGAGGGCCGAAAACGCGATATCGGCCGATTTGCGATCTGTCAGCAGATTCGGTTTCTGGGCAGTTTACATGTCGAACTGCACGGTAGAAACGATAAAACAGCTCCTCCGTGCAGTTTTCATACCGAGTCACCGTCCACTGGGCTCAGCGAGAAAACGCGATTTCGGCGCTTCTGAGGGCCGAAAACGCGATATCGGCCGATTTGCGATCTGTCAGCAGATTCGGTTTCTGGGCAGTTTACATGTCGAACTGCACGGTAGAAACGATAAAACAGCTCCTCCGTGCAGTTTTCATACCGAGTCACCGTCCACTGGGCTCAGCGAGAAAACGCGATTTCGGCGCTTCTGAGGGCCGAAAACGCGATATCGGCCGATTTGCGATCTGTCAGCAGATTCGGTTTCTGGGCAGTTTACATGTCGAACTGCACGGTAGAAACGATAAAACAGCTCCTCCGTGCAGTTTTCATACCGAGTCACCGTCCACTGGGCTCAGCGAGAAAACGCGATTTCGGCGCTTCTGAGGGCCGAAAACGCGATATCGGCCGATTTGCGATCTGTCAGCAGATTCGGTTTCTGGGCAGTTTACATGTCGAACTGCACGGTAGAAACGATAAAACAGCTCCTCCGTGCAGTTTTCATACCGAGTCACCGTCCACTGGGCTCAGCGAGAAAACGCGATTTCGGCGCTTCTGAGGGCCGAAAACGCGATATCGGCCGATTTGCGATCTGTCAGCAGATTCGGTTTCTGGGCAGTTTACATGTCGAACTGCACGGTAGAAACGATAAAACAGCTCCTCCGTGCAGTTTTCATACCGAGTCACCGTCCACTGGGCTCAGCGAGAAAACGCGATTTCGGCGCTTCTGAGGGCCGAAAACGCGATATCGGCCGATTTGCGATCTGTCAGCAGATTCGGTTTCTGGGCAGTTTACATGTCGAACTGCACGGTAGAAACGATAAAAAACAGCTCCTCCGTGCAGTTTTCATACCGAGTCACCGTCCACTGGGCTCAGCGAGAAAACGCGATTTCGGCGCTTCTGAGGGCCGAAAACGCGATATCGGCCGATTTTCGATCTGTCAGCAGATTCGGTTTCTGGGCAGTTTACATGTCGAACTGCACGGTAGAAACGATAAAACAGCTCCTCCGTGCAGTTTTCATACCGAGTCACCGTCCACTGGGCTCAGCGAGAAAACGCGATTTCGGCGCTTCTGAGGGCCGAAAACGCGATATCGGCCGATTTGCGATCTGTCAGCAGATTCGGTTTCTGGGCAGTTTACATGTCGAACTGCACGGTAGAAACGATAAAACAGCTCCTCCGTGCAGTTTTCATACCGAGTCACCGTCCACTGGGCTCAGCGAGAAAACGCGATTTCGGCGCTTCTGAGGGCCGAAAACGCGATATCGGCCGATTTGCGATCTGTCAGCAGATTCGGTTTCTGGGCAGTTTACATGTCGAACTGCACGGTAGAAACGATAAAACAGCTCCTCCGTGCAGTTTTCATACCGAGTCACCGTCCACTGGGCTCAGCGAGAAAACGCGATTTCGGCGCTTCTGAGGGCCGAAAACGCGATATCGGCCGATTTGCGATCTGTCAGCAGATTCGGTTTCTGGGCAGTTTACATGTCGAACTGCACGGTAGAAACGATAAAACAGCTCCTCCGTGCAGTTTTCATACCGAGTCACCGTCCACTGGGCTCAGCGAGAAAACGCGATTTCGGCGCTTCTGAGGGCCGAAAACGCGATATCGGCCGATTTGCGATCTGTCAGCAGATTCGGTTTCTGGGCAGTTTACATGTCGAACTGCACGGTAGAAACGATAAAACAGCTCCTCCGTGCAGTTTTCATACCGAGTCACCGTCCACTGGGCTCAGCGAGAAAACGCGATTTCGGCGCTTCTGAGGGCCGAAAACGCGATATCGGCCGATTTGCGATCTGTCAGCAGATTCGGTTTCTGGGCAGTTTACATGTCGAACTGCACGGTAGAAACGATAAAACAGCTCCTCCGTGCAGTTTTCATACCGAGTCACCGTCCACTGGGCTCAGCGAGAAAACGCGATTTCGGCGCTTCTGAGGGCCGAAAACGCGATATCGGCCGATTTGCGATCTGTCAGCAGATTCGGTTTCTGGGCAGTTTACATGTCGAACTGCACGGTAGAAACGATAAAACAGCTCCTCCGTGCAGTTTTCATACCGAGTCACCGTCCACTGGGCTCAGCGAGAAAACGCGATTTCGGCGCTTCTGAGGGCCGAAAACGCGATATCGGCCGATTTGCGATCTGTCAGCAGATTCGGTTTCTGGGCAGTTTACATGTCGAACTGCACGGTAGAAACGATAAAACAGCTCCTCCGTGCAGTTTTCATACCGAGTCACCGTCCACTGGGCTCAGCGAGAAAACGCGATTTCGGCGCTTCTGAGGGCCGAAAACGCGATATCGGCCGATTTGCGATCTGTCAGCAGATTCGGTTTCTGGGCAGTTTACATGTCGAACTGCACGGTAGAAACGATAAAACAGCTCCTCCGTGCAGTTTTCATACCGAGTCACCGTCCACTGGGCTCAGCGAGAAAACGCGATTTCGGCGCTTCTGAGGGCCGAAAACGCGATATCGGCCGATTTGCGATCTGTCAGCAGATTCGGTTTCTGGGCAGTTTACATGTCGAACTGCACGGTAGAAACGATAAAACAGCTCCTCCGTGCAGTTTTCATACCGAGTCACCGTCCACTGGGCTCAGCGAGAAAACGCGATTTCGGCGCTTCTGAGGGCCGAAAACGCGATATCGGCCGATTTGCGATCTGTCAGCAGATTCGGTTTCTGGGCAGTTTACATGTCGAACTGCACGGTAGAAACGATAAAACAGCTCCTCCGTGCAGTTTTCATACCGAGTCACCGTCCACTGGGCTCAGCGAGAAAACGCGATTTCGGCGCTTCTGAGGGCCGAAAACGCGATATCGGCCGATTTGCGATCTGTCAGCAGATTCGGTTTCTGGGCAGTTTACATGTCGAACTGCACGGTAGAAACGATAAAACAGCTCCTCCGTGAGTTTTCATACCGAGTCACCGTCCACTGGGCTCAGCGAGAAAACGCGATTTCGGCGCTTCTGAGGGCCGAAAACGCGATATCGGCCGATTTGCGATCTGTCAGCAGATTCGGTTTCTGGGCAGTTTACATGTCGAACTGCACGGTAGAAACGATAAAACAGCTCCTCCGTGCAGTTTTCATACCGAGTCACCGTCCACTGGGCTCAGCGAGAAAACGCGATTTCGGCGCTTCTGAGGGCCGAAAACGCGATATCGGCCGATTTTCGATCTGTCAGCAGATTCGGTTTCTGGGCAGTTTACATGTCGAACTGCACGGTAGAAACGATAAAACAGCTCCTCCGTGCAGTTTTCATACCGAGTCACCGTCCACTGGGCTCAGCGAGAAAACGCGATTTCGGCGCTTCTGAGGGCCGAAAACGCGATATCGGCCGATTTGCGATCTGTCAGCAGATTCGGTTTCTGGGCAGTTTACATGTCGAACTGCACGGTAGAAACGATAAAACAGCTCCTCCGTGCAGTTTTCATACCGAGTCACCGTCCACTGGGCTCAGCGAGAAAACGCGATTTCGGCGCTTCTGAGGGCCGAAAACGCGATATCGGCCGATTTGCGATCTGTCAGCAGATTCGGTTTCTGGGCAGTTTACATGTCGAACTGCACGGTAGAAACGATAAAACAGCTCCTCCGTGCAGTTTTCATACCGAGTCACCGTCCACTGGGCTCAGCGAGAAAACGCGATTTCGGCGCTTCTGAGGGCCGAAAACGCGATATCGGCCGATTTGCGATCTGTCAGCAGATTCGGTTTCTGGGCAGTTTACATGTCGAACTGCACGGTAGAAACGATAAAACAGCTCCTCCGTGCAGTTTTCATACCGAGTCACCGTCCACTGGGCTCAGCGAGAAAACGCGATTTCGGCGCTTCTGAGGGCCGAAAACGCGATATCGGCCGATTTTCGATCTGTCAGCAGATTCGGTTTCTGGGCAGTTTACATGTCGAACTGCACGGTAGAAACGATAAAACAGCTCCTCCGTGCAGTTTTCATACCGAGTCACCGTCCACTGGGCTCAGCGAGAAAACGCGATTTCGGCGCTTCTGAGGGCCGAAAACGCGATATCGGCCGATTTGCGATCTGTCAGCAGATTCGGTTTCTGGGCAGTTTACATGTCGAACTGCACGGTAGAAACGATAAAACAGCTCCTCCGTGCAGTTTTCATACCGAGTCACCGTCCACTGGGCTCAGCGAGAAAACGCGATTTCGGCGCTTCTGAGGGCCGAAAACGCGATATCGGCCGATTTTCGATCTGTCAGCAGATTCGGTTTCTGGGCAGTTTACATGTCGAACTGCACGGTAGAAACGATAAAACAGCTCCTCCGTGCAGTTTTCATACCGAGTCACCGTCCACTGGGCTCAGCGAGAAAACGCGATTTCGGCGCTTCTGAGGGCCGAAAACGCGATATCGGCCGATTTGCGATCTGTCAGCAGATTCGGTTTCTGGGCAGTTTACATGTCGAACTGCACGGTTAAAACGATAAAACAGCTCCTCCGTGCAGTTTTCATACCGAGTCACCGTCCACTGGGCTCAGCGAGAAAACGCGATTTCGGCGCTTCTGAGGGCCGAAAACGCGATATCGGCCGATTTGCGATCTGTCAGCAGATTCGGTTTCTGGGCAGTTTACATGTCGAACTGCACGGTAGAAACGATAAAACAGCTCCTCCGTGCAGTTTTCATACCGAGTCACCGTCCACTGGGCTCAGCGAGAAAACGCGATTTCGGCGCTTCTGAGGGCCGAAAACGCGATATCGGCCGATTTGCGATCTGTCAGCAGATTCGGTTTCTGGGCAGTTTACATGTCGAACTGCACGGTAGAAACGATAAAACAGCTCCTCCGTGCAGTTTTCATACCGAGTCACCGTCCACTGGGCTCAGCGAGAAAACGCGATTTCGGCGCTTCTGAGGGCCGAAAACGCGATATCGGCCGATTTGCGATCTGTCAGCAGATTCGGTTTCTGGGCAGTTTACATGTCGAACTGCACGGTAGAAACGATAAAACAGCTCCTCCGTGCAGTTTTCATACCGAGTCACCGTCCACTGGGCTCAGCGAGAAAACGCGATTTCGGCGCTTCTGAGGGCCGAAAACGCGATATCGGCCGATTTGCGATCTGTCAGCAGATTCGGTTTCTGGGCAGTTTACATGTCGAACTGCACGGTAGAAACGATAAAACAGCTCCTCCGTGCAGTTTTCATACCGAGTCACCGTCCACTGGGCTCAGCGAGAAAACGCGATTTCGGCGCTTCTGAGGGCCGAAAACGCGATATCGGCCGATTTGCGATCTGTCAGCAGATTCGGTTTCTGGGCAGTTTACATGTCGAACTGCACGGTAGAAACGATAAAACAGCTCCTCCGTGCAGTTTTCATACCGAGTCACCGTCCACTGGGCTCAGCGAGAAAACGCGATTTCGGCGCTTCTGAGGGCCGAAAACGCGATATCGGCCGATTTGCGATCTGTCAGCAGATTCGGTTTCTGGGCAGTTTACATGTCGAACTGCACGGTAGAAACGATAAAACAGCTCCTCCGTGCAGTTTTCATACCGAGTCACCGTCCACTGGGCTCAGCGAGAAAACGCGATTTCGGCGCTTCTGAGGGCCGAAAACGCGATATCGGCCGATTTGCGATCTGTCAGCAGATTCGGTTTCTGGGCAGTTTACATGTCGAACTGCACGGTAGAAACGATAAAACAGCTCCTCCGTGCAGTTTTCATACCGAGTCACCGTCCACTGGGCTCAGCGAGAAAACGCGATTTCGGCGCTTCTGAGGGCCGAAAACGCGATATCGGCCGATTTGCGATCTGTCAGCAGATTCGGTTTCTGGGCAGTTTACATGTCGAACTGCACGGTAGAAACGATAAAACAGCTCCTCCGTGCAGTTTTCATACCGAGTCACCGTCCACTGGGCTCAGCGAGAAAACGCGATTTCGGCGCTTCTGAGGGCCGAAAACGCGATATCGGCCGATTTGCGATCTGTCAGCAGATTCGGTTTCTGGGCAGTTTACATGTCGAACTGCACGGTAGAAACGATAAAACAGCTCCTCCGTGCAGTTTTCATACCGAGTCACCGTCCACTGGGCTCAGCGAGAAAACGCGATTTCGGCGCTTCTGAGGGCCGAAAACGCGATATCGGCCGATTTGCGATCTGTCAGCAGATTCGGTTTCTGGGCAGTTTACATGTCGAACTGCACGGTAGAAACGATAAAACAGCTCCTCCGTGCAGTTTTCATACCGAGTCACCGTCCACTGGGCTCAGCGAGAAAACGCGATTTCGGCGCTTCTGAGGGCCGAAAACGCGATATCGGCCGATTTGCGATCTGTCAGCAGATTCGGTTTCTGGGCAGTTTACATGTCGAACTGCACGGTAGAAACGATAAAACAGCTCCTCCGTGCAGTTTTCATACCGAGTCACCGTCCACTGGGCTCAGCGAGAAAACGCGATTTCGGCGCTTCTGAGGGCCGAAAACGCGATATCGGCCGATTTGCGATCTGTCAGCAGATTCGGTTTCTGGGCAGTTTACATGTCGAACTGCACGGTAGAAACGATAAAACAGCTCCTCCGTGCAGTTTTCATACCGAGTCACCGTCCACTGGGCTCAGCGAGAAAACGCGATTTCGGCGCTTCTGAGGGCCGAAAACGCGATATCGGCCGATTTGCGATCTGTCAGCAGATTCGGTTTCTGGGCAGTTTACATGTCGAACTGCACGGTAGAAACGATAAAACAGCTCCTCCGTGCAGTTTTCATACCGAGTCACCGTCCACTGGGCTCAGCGAGAAAACGCGATTTCGGCGCTTCTGAGGGCCGAAAACGCGATATCGGCCGATTTGCGATCTGTCAGCAGATTCGGTTTCTGGGCAGTTTACATGTCGAACTGCACGGTAGAAACGATAAAACAGCTCCTCCGTGCAGTTTTCATACCGAGTCACCGTCCACTGGGCTCAGCGAGAAAACGCGATTTCGGCGCTTCTGAGGGCCGAAAACGCGATATCGGCCGATTTGCGATCTGTCAGCAGATTCGGTTTCTGGGCAGTTTACATGTCGAACTGCACGGTAGAAACGATAAAACAGCTCCTCCGTGCAGTTTTCATACCGAGTCACCGTCCACTGGGCTCAGCGAGAAAACGCGATTTCGGCGCTTCTGAGGGCCGAAAACGCGATATCGGCCGATTTGCGATCTGTCAGCAGATTCGGTTTCTGGGCAGTTTACATGTCGAACTGCACGGTAGAAACGATAAAACAGCTCCTCCGTGCAGTTTTCATACCGAGTCACCGTCCACTGGGCTCAGCGAGAAAACGCGATTTCGGCGCTTCTGAGGGCCGAAAACGCGATATCGGCCGATTTGCGATCTGTCAGCAGATTCGGTTTCTGGGCAGTTTACATGTCGAACTGCACGGTAGAAACGATAAAACAGCTCCTCCGTGCAGTTTTCATACCGAGTCACCGTCCACTGGGCTCAGCGAGAAAACGCGATTTCGGCGCTTCTGAGGGCCGAAAACGCGATATCGGCCGATTTGCGATCTGTCAGCAGATTCGGTTTCTGGGCAGTTTACATGTCGAACTGCACGGTAGAAACGATAAAACAGCTCCTCCGTGCAGTTTTCATACCGAGTCACCGTCCACTGGGCTCAGCGAGAAAACGCGATTTCGGCGCTTCTGAGGGCCGAAAACGCGATATCGGCCGATTTGCGATCTGTCAGCAGATTCGGTTTCTGGGCAGTTTACATGTCGAACTGCACGGTAGAAACGATAAAACAGCTCCTCCGTGCAGTTTTCATACCGAGTCACCGTCCACTGGGCTCAGCGAGAAAACGCGATTTCGGCGCTTCTGAGGGCCGAAAACGCGATATCGGCCGATTTGCGATCTGTCAGCAGATTCGGTTTCTGGGCAGTTTACATGTCGAACTGCACGGTAGAAACGATAAAACAGCTCCTCCGTGCAGTTTTCATACCGAGTCACCGTCCACTGGGCTCAGCGAGAAAACGCGATTTCGGCGCTTCTGAGGGCCGAAAACGCGATATCGGCCGATTTGCGATCTGTCAGCAGATTCGGTTTCTGGGCAGTTTACATGTCGAACTGCACGGTAGAAACGATAAAACAGCTCCTCCGTGCAGTTTTCATACCGAGTCACCGTCCACTGGGCTCAGCGAGAAAACGCGATTTCGGCGCTTCTGAGGGCCGAAAACGCGATATCGGCCGATTTGCGATCTGTCAGCAGATTCGGTTTCTGGGCAGTTTACATGTCGAACTGCACGGTAGAAACGATAAAACAGCTCCTCCGTGCAGTTTTCATACCGAGTCACCGTCCACTGGGCTCAGCGAGAAAACGCGATTTCGGCGCTTCTGAGGGCCGAAAACGCGATATCGGCCGATTTGCGATCTGTCAGCAGATTCGGTTTCTGGGCAGTTTACATGTCGAACTGCACGGTAGAAACGATAAAACAGCTCCTCCGTGCAGTTTTCATACCGAGTCACCGTCCACTGGGCTCAGCGAGAAAACGCGATTTCGGCGCTTCTGAGGGCCGAAAACGCGATATCGGCCGATTTGCGATCTGTCAGCAGATTCGGTTTCTGGGCAGTTTACATGTCGAACTGCACGGTAGAAACGATAAAACAGCTCCTCCGTGCAGTTTTCATACCGAGTCACCGTCCACTGGGCTCAGCGAGAAAACGCGATTTCGGCGCTTCTGAGGGCCGAAAACGCGATATCGGCCGATTTGCGATCTGTCAGCAGATTCGGTTTCTGGGCAGTTTACATGTCGAACTGCACGGTAGAAACGATAAAACAGCTCCTCCGTGCAGTTTTCATACCGAGTCACCGTCCACTGGGCTCAGCGAGAAAACGCGATTTCGGCGCTTCTGAGGGCCGAAAACGCGATATCGGCCGATTTGCGATCTGTCAGCAGATTCGGTTTCTGGGCAGTTTACATGTCGAACTGCACGGTAGAAACGATAAAACAGCTCCTCCGTGCAGTTTTCATACCGAGTCACCGTCCACTGGGCTCAGCGAGAAAACGCGATTTCGGCGCTTCTGAGGGCCGAAAACGCGATATCGGCCGATTTGCGATCTGTCAGCAGATTCGGTTTCTGGGCAGTTTACATGTCGAACTGCACGGTAGAAACGATAAAACAGCTCCTCCGTGCAGTTTTCATACCGAGTCACCGTCCACTGGGCTCAGCGAGAAAACGCGATTTCGGCGCTTCTGAGGGCCGAAAACGCGATATCGGCCGATTTGCGATCTGTCAGCAGATTCGGTTTCTGGGCAGTTTACATGTCGAACTGCACGGTAGAAACGATAAAACAGCTCCTCCGTGCAGTTTTCATACCGAGTCACCGTCCACTGGGCTCAGCGAGAAAACGCGATTTCGGCGCTTCTGAGGGCCGAAAACGCGATATCGGCCGATTTTCGATCTGTCAGCAGATTCGGTTTCTGGGCAGTTTACATGTCGAACTGCACGGTAGAAACGATAAAACAGCTCCTCCGTGCAGTTTTCATACCGAGTCACCGTCCACTGGGCTCAGCGAGAAAACGCGATTTCGGCGCTTCTGAGGGCCGAAAACGCGATATCGGCCGATTTGCGATCTGTCAGCAGATTCGGTTTCTGGCAGTTTACATGTCGAACTGCACGGTAGAAACGATAAAACAGCTCCTCCGTGCAGTTTTCATACCGAGTCACCGTCCACTGGGCTCAGCGAGAAAACGCGATTTCGGCGCTTCTGAGGGCCGAAAACGCGATATCGGCCGATTTGCGATCTGTCAGCAGATTCGGTTTCTGGGCAGTTTACATGTCGAACTGCACGGTAGAAACGATAAAACAGCTCCTCCGTGCAGTTTTCATACCGAGTCACCGTCCACTGGGCTCAGCGAGAAAACGCGATTTCGGCGCTTCTGAGGGCCGAAAACGCGATATCGGCCGATTTGCGATCTGTCAGCAGATTCGGTTTCTGGGCAGTTTACATGTCGAACTGCACGGTAGAAACGATAAAACAGCTCCTCCGTGCAGTTTTCATACCGAGTCACCGTCCACTGGGCTCAGCGAGAAAACGCGATTTCGGCGCTTCTGAGGGCCGAAAACGCGATATCGGCCGATTTGCGATCTGTCAGCAGATTCGGTTTCTGGGCAGTTTACATGTCGAACTGCACGGTAGAAACGATAAAACAGCTCCTCCGTGCAGTTTTCATACCGAGTCACCGTCCACTGGGCTCAGCGAGAAAACGCGATTTCGGCGCTTCTGAGGGCCGAAAACGCGATATCGGCCGATTTCGCGATCTGTCAGCAGATTCGGTTTCTGGGCAGTTTACATGTCGAACTGCACGGTAGAAACGATAAAACAGCTCCTCCGTGCAGTTTTCATACCGAGTCACCGTCCACTGGGCTCAGCGAGAAAACGCGATTTCGGCGCTTCTGAGGGCCGAAAACGCGATATCGGCCGATTTGCGATCTGTCAGCAGATTCGGTTTCTGGGCAGTTTACATGTCGAACTGCACGGTAGAAACGATAAAACAGCTCCTCCGTGCAGTTTTCATACCGAGTCACCGTCCACTGGGCTCAGCGAGAAAACGCGATTTCGGCGCTTCTGAGGGCCGAAAACGCGATATCGGCCGATTTGCGATCTGTCAGCAGATTCGGTTTCTGGGCAGTTTACATGTCGAACTGCACGGTAGAAACGATAAAACAGCTCCTCCGTGCAGTTTTCATACCGAGTCACCGTCCACTGGGCTCAGCGAGAAAACGCGATTTCGGCGCTTCTGAGGGCCGAAAACGCGATATCGGCCGATTTGCGATCTGTCAGCAGATTCGGTTTCTGGGCAGTTTACATGTCGAACTGCACGGTAGAAACGATAAAACAGCTCCTCCGTGCAGTTTTCATACCGAGTCACCGTCCACTGGGCTCAGCGAGAAAACGCGATTTCGGCGCTTCTGAGGGCCGAAAACGCGATATCGGCCGATTTGCGATCTGTCAGCAGATTCGGTTTCTGGGCAGTTTACATGTCGAACTGCACGGTAGAAACGATAAAACAGCTCCTCCGTGCAGTTTTCATACCGAGTCACCGTCCACTGGGCTCAGCGAGAAAACGCGATTTCGGCGCTTCTGAGGGCCGAAAACGCGATATCGGCCGATTTTCGATCTGTCAGCAGATTCGGTTTCTGGGCAGTTTACATGTCGAACTGCACGGTAGAAACGATAAAACAGCTCCTCCGTGCAGTTTTCATACCGAGTCACCGTCCACTGGGCTCAGCGAGAAAACGCGATTTCGGCGCTTCTGAGGGCCGAAAACGCGATATCGGCCGATTTGCGATCTGTCAGCAGATTCGGTTTCTGGGCAGTTTACATGTCGAACTGCACGGTAGAAACGATAAAACAGCTCCTCCGTGCAGTTTTCATACCGAGTCACCGTCCACTGGGCTCAGCGAGAAAACGCGATTTCGGCGCTTCTGAGGGCCGAAAACGCGATATCGGCCGATTTGCGATCTGTCAGCAGATTCGGTTTCTGGGCAGTTTACATGTCGAACTGCACGGTAGAAACGATAAAACAGCTCCTCCGTGCAGTTTTCATACCGAGTCACCGTCCACTGGGCTCAGCGAGAAAACGCGATTTCGGCGCTTCTGAGGGCCGAAAACGCGATATCGGCCGATTTGCGATCTGTCAGCAGATTCGGTTTCTGGGCAGTTTACATGTCGAACTGCACGGTAGAAACGATAAAACAGCTCCTCCGTGCAGTTTTCATACCGAGTCACCGTCCACTGGGCTCAGCGAGAAAACGCGATTTCGGCGCTTCTGAGGGCCGAAAACGCGATATCGGCCGATTTGCGATCTGTCAGCAGATTCGGTTTCTGGGCAGTTTACATGTCGAACTGCACGGTAGAAACGATAAAACAGCTCCTCCGTGCAGTTTTCATACCGAGTCACCGTCCACTGGGCTCAGCGAGAAAACGCGATTTCGGCGCTTCTGAGGGCCGAAAACGCGATATCGGCCGATTTGCGATCTGTCAGCAGATTCGGTTTCTGGGCAGTTTACATGTCGAACTGCACGGTAGAAACGATAAAACAGCTCCTCCGTGCAGTTTTCATACCGAGTCACCGTCCACTGGGCTCAGCGAGAAAACGCGATTTCGGCGCTTCTGAGGGCCGAAAACGCGATATCGGCCGATTTGCGATCTGTCAGCAGATTCGGTTTCTGGGCAGTTTACATGTCGAACTGCACGGTAGAAACGATAAAACAGCTCCTCCGTGCAGTTTTCATACCGAGTCACCGTCCACTGGGCTCAGCGAGAAAACGCGATTTCGGCGCTTCTGAGGGCCGAAAACGCGATATCGGCCGATTTGCGATCTGTCAGCAGATTCGGTTTCTGGGCAGTTTACATGTCGAACTGCACGGTAGAAACGATAAAACAGCTCCTCCGTGCAGTTTTCATACCGAGTCACCGTCCACTGGGCTCAGCGAGAAAACGCGATTTCGGCGCTTCTGAGGGCCGAAAACGCGATATCGGCCGATTTGCGATCTGTCAGCAGATTCGGTTTCTGGGCAGTTTACATGTCGAACTGCACGGTAGAAACGATAAAACAGCTCCTCCGTGCAGTTTTCATACCGAGTCACCGTCCACTGGGCTCAGCGAGAAAACGCGATTTCGGCGCTTCTGAGGGCCGAAAACGCGATATCGGCCGATTTGCGATCTGTCAGCAGATTCGGTTTCTGGGCAGTTTACATGTCGAACTGCACGGTAGAAACGATAAAACAGCTCCTCCGTGCAGTTTTCATACCGAGTCACCGTCCACTGGGCTCAGCGAGAAAACGCGATTTCGGCGCTTCTGAGGGCCGAAAACGCGATATCGGCCGATTTGCGATCTGTCAGCAGATTCGGTTTCTGGGCAGTTTACATGTCGAACTGCACGGTAGAAACGATAAAACAGCTCCTCCGTGCAGTTTTCATACCGAGTCACCGTCCACTGGGCTCAGCGAGAAAACGCGATTTCGGCGCTTCTGAGGGCCGAAAACGCGATATCGGCCGATTTGCGATCTGTCAGCAGATTCGGTTTCTGGGCAGTTTACATGTCGAACTGCACGGTAGAAACGATAAAACAGCTCCTCCGTGCAGTTTTCATACCGAGTCACCGTCCACTGGGCTCAGCGAGAAAACGCGATTTCGGCGCTTCTGAGGGCCGAAAACGCGATATCGGCCGATTTGCGATCTGTCAGCAGATTCGGTTTCTGGGCAGTTTACATGTCGAACTGCACGGTAGAAACGATAAAACAGCTCCTCCGTGCAGTTTTCATACCGAGTCACCGTCCACTGGGCTCAGCGAGAAAACGCGATTTCGGCGCTTCTGAGGGCCGAAAACGCGATATCGGCCGATTTGCGATCTGTCAGCAGATTCGGTTTCTGGGCAGTTTACATGTCGAACTGCACGGTAGAAACGATAAAACAGCTCCTCCGTGCAGTTTTCATACCGAGTCACCGTCCACTGGGCTCAGCGAGAAAACGCGATTTCGGCGCTTCTGAGGGCCGAAAACGCGATATCGGCCGATTTGCGATCTGTCAGCAGATTCGGTTTCTGGGCAGTTTACATGTCGAACTGCACGGTAGAAACGATAAAACAGCTCCTCCGTGCAGTTTTCATACCGAGTCACCGTCCACTGGGCTCAGCGAGAAAACGCGATTTCGGCGCTTCTGAGGGCCGAAAACGCGATATCGGCCGATTTGCGATCTGTCAGCAGATTCGGTTTCTGGGCAGTTTACATGTCGAACTGCACGGTAGAAACGATAAAACAGCTCCTCCGTGCAGTTTTCATACCGAGTCACCGTCCACTGGGCTCAGCGAGAAAACGCGATTTCGGCGCTTCTGAGGGCCGAAAACGCGATATCGGCCGATTTGCGATCTGTCAGCAGATTCGGTTTCTGGGCAGTTTACATGTCGAACTGCACGGTAGAAACGATAAAACAGCTCCTCCGTGCAGTTTTCATACCGAGTCACCGTCCACTGGGCTCAGCGAGAAAACGCGATTTCGGCGCTTCTGAGGGCCGAAAACGCGATATCGGCCGATTTGCGATCTGTCAGCAGATTCGGTTTCTGGGCAGTTTACATGTCGAACTGCACGGTAGAAACGATAAAACAGCTCCTCCGTGCAGTTTTCATACCGAGTCACCGTCCACTGGGCTCAGCGAGAAAACGCGATTTCGGCGCTTCTGAGGGCCGAAAACGCGATATCGGCCGATTTGCGATCTGTCAGCAGATTCGGTTTCTGGGCAGTTTACATGTCGAACTGCACGGTAGAAACGATAAAACAGCTCCTCCGTGCAGTTTTCATACCGAGTCACCGTCCACTGGGCTCAGCGAGAAAACGCGATTTCGGCGCTTCTGAGGGCCGAAAACGCGATATCGGCCGATTTGCGATCTGTCAGCAGATTCGGTTTCTGGGCAGTTTACATGTCGAACTGCACGGTAGAAACGATAAAACAGCTCCTCCGTGCAGTTTTCATACCGAGTCACCGTCCACTGGGCTCAGCGAGAAAACGCGATTTCGGCGCTTCTGAGGGCCGAAAACGCGATATCGGCCGATTTGCGATCTGTCAGCAGATTCGGTTTCTGGGCAGTTTACATGTCGAACTGCACGGTAGAAACGATAAAACAGCTCCTCCGTGCAGTTTTCATACCGAGTCACCGTCCACTGGGCTCAGCGAGAAAACGCGATTTCGGCGCTTCTGAGGGCCGAAAACGCGATATCGGCCGATTTGCGATCTGTCAGCAGATTCGGTTTCTGGGCAGTTTACATGTCGAACTGCACGGTAGAAACGATAAAACAGCTCCTCCGTGCAGTTTTCATACCGAGTCACCGTCCACTGGGCTCAGCGAGAAAACGCGATTTCGGCGCTTCTGAGGGCCGAAAACGCGATATCGGCCGATTTGCGATCTGTCAGCAGATTCGGTTTCTGGGCAGTTTACATGTCGAACTGCACGGTAGAAACGATAAAACAGCTCCTCCGTGCAGTTTTCATACCGAGTCACCGTCCACTGGGCTCAGCGAGAAAACGCGATTTCGGCGCTTCTGAGGGCCGAAAACGCGATATCGGCCGATTTGCGATCTGTCAGCAGATTCGGTTTCTGGGCAGTTTACATGTCGAACTGCACGGTAGAAACGATAAAACAGCTCCTCCGTGCAGTTTTCATACCGAGTCACCGTCCACTGGGCTCAGCGAGAAAACGCGATTTCGGCGCTTCTGAGGGCCGAAAACGCGATATCGGCCGATTTGCGATCTGTCAGCAGATTCGGTTTCTGGGCAGTTTACATGTCGAACTGCACGGTAGAAACGATAAAACAGCTCCTCCGTGCAGTTTTCATACCGAGTCACCGTCCACTGGGCTCAGCGAGAAAACGCGATTTCGGCGCTTCTGAGGGCCGAAAACGCGATATCGGCCGATTTGCGATCTGTCAGCAGATTCGGTTTCTGGGCAGTTTACATGTCGAACTGCACGGTAGAAACGATAAAACAGCTCCTCCGTGCAGTTTTCATACCGAGTCACCGTCCACTGGGCTCAGCGAGAAAACGCGATTTCGGCGCTTCTGAGGGCCGAAAACGCGATATCGGCCGATTTGCGATCTGTCAGCAGATTCGGTTTCTGGGCAGTTTACATGTCGAACTGCACGGTAGAAACGATAAAACAGCTCCTCCGTGCAGTTTTCATACCGAGTCACCGTCCACTGGGCTCAGCGAGAAAACGCGATTTCGGCGCTTCTGAGGGCCGAAAACGCGATATCGGCCGATTTGCGATCTGTCAGCAGATTCGGTTTCTGGGCAGTTTACATGTCGAACTGCACGGTAGAAACGATAAAACAGCTCCTCCGTGCAGTTTTCATACCGAGTCACCGTCCACTGGGCTCAGCGAGAAAACGCGATTTCGGCGCTTCTGAGGGCCGAAAACGCGATATCGGCCGATTTGCGATCTGTCAGCAGATTCGGTTTCTGGGCAGTTTACATGTCGAACTGCACGGTAGAAACGATAAAACAGCTCCTCCGTGCAGTTTTCATACCGAGTCACCGTCCACTGGGCTCAGCGAGAAAACGCGATTTCGGCGCTTCTGAGGGCCGAAAACGCGATATCGGCCGATTTGCGATCTGTCAGCAGATTCGGTTTCTGGGCAGTTTACATGTCGAACTGCACGGTAGAAACGATAAAACAGCTCCTCCGTGCAGTTTTCATACCGAGTCACCGTCCACTGGGCTCAGCGAGAAAACGCGATTTCGGCGCTTCTGAGGGCCGAAAACGCGATATCGGCCGATTTGCGATCTGTCAGCAGATTCGGTTTCTGGGCAGTTTACATGTCGAACTGCACGGTAGAAACGATAAAACAGCTCCTCCGTGCAGTTTTCATACCGAGTCACCGTCCACTGGGCTCAGCGAGAAAACGCGATTTCGGCGCTTCTGAGGGCCGAAAACGCGATATCGGCCGATTTGCGATCTGTCAGCAGATTCGGTTTCTGGGCAGTTTACATGTCGAACTGCACGGTAGAAACGATAAAACAGCTCCTCCGTGCAGTTTTCATACCGAGTCACCGTCCACTGGGCTCAGCGAGAAAACGCGATTTCGGCGCTTCTGAGGGCCGAAAACGCGATATCGGCCGATTTGCGATCTGTCAGCAGATTCGGTTTCTGGGCAGTTTACATGTCGAACTGCACGGTAGAAACGATAAAACAGCTCCTCCGTGCAGTTTTCATACCGAGTCACCGTCCACTGGGCTCAGCGAGAAAACGCGATTTCGGCGCTTCTGAGGGCCGAAAACGCGATATCGGCCGATTTGCGATCTGTCAGCAGATTCGGTTTCTGGGCAGTTTACATGTCGAACTGCACGGTAGAAACGATAAAACAGCTCCTCCGTGCAGTTTTCATACCGAGTCACCGTCCACTGGGCTCAGCGAGAAAACGCGATTTCGGCGCTTCTGAGGGCCGAAAACGCGATATCGGCCGATTTGCGATCTGTCAGCAGATTCGGTTTCTGGGCAGTTTACATGTCGAACTGCACGGTAGAAACGATAAAACAGCTCCTCCGTGCAGTTTTCATACCGAGTCACCGTCCACTGGGCTCAGCGAGAAAACGCGATTTCGGCGCTTCTGAGGGCCGAAAACGCGATATCGGCCGATTTGCGATCTGTCAGCAGATTCGGTTTCTGGGCAGTTTACATGTCGAACTGCACGGTAGAAACGATAAAACAGCTCCTCCGTGCAGTTTTCATACCGAGTCACCGTCCACTGGGCTCAGCGAGAAAACGCGATTTCGGCGCTTCTGAGGGCCGAAAACGCGATATCGGCCGATTTGCGATCTGTCAGCAGATTCGGTTTCTGGGCAGTTTACATGTCGAACTGCACGGTAGAAACGATAAAACAGCTCCTCCGTGCAGTTTTCATACCGAGTCACCGTCCACTGGGCTCAGCGAGAAAACGCGATTTCGGCGCTTCTGAGGGCCGAAAACGCGATATCGGCCGATTTGCGATCTGTCAGCAGATTCGGTTTCATGGCAGTTTACATGTCGAACTGCACGGTAGAAACGATAAAACAGCTCCTCCGTGCAGTTTTCATACCGAGTCACCGTCCACTGGGCTCAGCGAGAAAACGCGATTTCGGCGCTTCTGAGGGCCGAAAACGCGATATCGGCCGATTTGCGATCTGTCAGCAGATTCGGTTTCTGGGCAGTTTACATGTCGAACTGCACGGTAGAAACGATAAAACAGCTCCTCCGTGCAGTTTTCATACCGAGTCACCGTCCACTGGGCTCAGCGAGAAAACGCGATTTCGGCGCTTCTGAGGGCCGAAAAACGCGATATCGAACTGCACGGTAGAAACGATAAAACAGCTCCTCCGTGCAGTTTTCATACCGAGTCACCGTCCACTGGGCTCAGCGGGAAAACGCGATTTTGGGCGCTTTGAGGGCCCTGGGCTCAGCGAGAAAACGCGATTTCGGCGCTTCTGAGGGCCGAAAACGCGATATCGGCCGATTTGCGATCTGTCAGCAGATTCGGTTTCTGGGCAGTTTACATGTCGAACTGCACGGTAGAAACGATAAAACAGCTCCTCCGTGCAGTTTTCATACCGAGTCACCGTCCACTGGGCTCAGCGAGAAAACGCGATTTCGGCGCTTCTGAGGGCCGAAAACGCGATATCGGCCGATTTGCGATCTGTCAGCAGATTCGGTTTCTGGGCAGTTTACATGTCGAACTGCACGGTAGAAACGATAAAACAGCTCCTCCGTGCAGTTTTCATACCGAGTCACCGTCCACTGGGCTCAGCGAGAAAACGCGATTTCGGCGCTTCTGAGGGCCGAAAACGCGATATCGGCCGATTTGCGATCTGTCAGCAGATTCGGTTTCTGGGCAGTTTACATGTCGAACTGCACGGTAGAAACGATAAAACAGCTCCTCCGTGCAGTTTTCATACCGAGTCACCGTCCACTGGGCTCAGCGAGAAAACGCGATTTCGGCGCTTCTGAGGGCCGAAAACGCGATATCGGCCGATTTGCGATCTGTCAGCAGATTCGGTTTCTGGGCAGTTTACATGTCGAACTGCACGGTAGAAACGATAAAACAGCTCCTCCGTGCAGTTTTCATACCGAGTCACCGTCCACTGGGCTCAGCGAGAAAACGCGATTTCGGCGCTTCTGAGGGCCGAAAACGCGATATCGGCCGATTTGCGATCTGTCAGCAGATTCGGTTTCTGGGCAGTTTACATGTCGAACTGCACGGTAGAAACGATAAAACAGCTCCTCCGTGCAGTTTTCATACCGAGTCACCGTCCACTGGGCTCAGCGAGAAAACGCGATTTCGGCGCTTCTGAGGGCCGAAAACGCGATATCGGCCGATTTGCGATCTGTCAGCAGATTCGGTTTCTGGGCAGTTTACATGTCGAACTGCACGGTAGAAACGATAAAACAGCTCCTCCGTGCAGTTTTCATACCGAGTCACCGTCCACTGGGCTCAGGAGAAAACGCGATTTCGGCGCTTCTGAGGGCCGAAAACGCGATATCGGCCGATTTGCGATCTGTCAGCAGATTCGGTTTCTGGGCAGTTTACATGTCGAACTGCACGGTAGAAACGATAAAACAGCTCCTCCGTGCAGTTTTCATACCGAGTCACCGTCCACTGGGCTCAGCGAGAAAACGCGATTTCGGCGCTTCTGAGGGCCGAAAACGCGATATCGGCCGATTTGCGATCTGTCAGCAGATTCGGTTTCTGGGCAGTTTACATGTCGAACTGCACGGTAGAAACGATAAAACAGCTCCTCCGTGCAGTTTTCATACCGAGTCACCGTCCACTGGGCTCAGCGAGAAAACGCGATTTCGGCGCTTCTGAGGGCCGAAAACGCGATATCGGCCGATTTGCGATCTGTCAGCAGATTCGGTTTCTGGGCAGTTTACATGTCGAACTGCACGGTAGAAACGATAAAACAGCTCCTCCGTGCAGTTTTCATACCGAGTCACCGTCCACTGGGCTCAGCGAGAAAACGCGATTTCGGCGCTTCTGAGGGCCGAAAACGCGATATCGGCCGATTTGCGATCTGTCAGCAGATTCGGTTTCTGGGCAGTTTACATGTCGAACTGCACGGTAGAAACGATAAAACAGCTCCTCCGTGCAGTTTTCATACCGAGTCACCGTCCACTGGGCTCAGCGAGAAAACGCGATTTCGGCGCTTCTGAGGGCCGAAAACGCGATATCGGCCGATTTGCGATCTGTCAGCAGATTCGGTTTCTGGGCAGTTTACATGTCGAACTGCACGGTAGAAACGATAAAACAGCTCCTCCGTGCAGTTTTCATACCGAGTCACCGTCCACTGGGCTCAGCGAGAAAACGCGATTTCGGCGCTTCTGAGGGCCGAAAACGCGATATCGGCCGATTTGCGATCTGTCAGCAGATTCGGTTTCTGGGCAGTTTACATGTCGAACTGCACGGTAGAAACGATAAAACAGCTCCTCCGTGCAGTTTTCATACCGAGTCACCGTCCACTGGGCTCAGCGAGAAAACGCGATTTCGGCGCTTCTGAGGGCCGAAAACGCGATATCGGCCGATTTTCGATCTGTCAGCAGATTCGGTTTCTGGGCAGTTTACATGTCGAACTGCACGGTAGAAACGATAAAACAGCTCCTCCGTGCAGTTTTCATACCGAGTCACCGTCCACTGGGCTCAGCGAGAAAACGCGATTTCGGCGCTTCTGAGGGCCGAAAACGCGATATCGGCCGATTTGCGATCTGTCAGCAGATTCGGTTTCTGGGCAGTTTACATGTCGAACTGCACGGTAGAAACGATAAAACAGCTCCTCCGTGCAGTTTTCATACCGAGTCACCGTCCACTGGGCTCAGCGAGAAAACGCGATTTCGGCGCTTCTGAGGGCCGAAAACGCGATATCGGCCGATTTGCGATCTGTCAGCAGATTCGGTTTCTGGGCAGTTTACATGTCGAACTGCACGGTAGAAACGATAAAACAGCTCCTCCGTGCAGTTTTCATACCGAGTCACCGTCCACTGGGCTCAGCGAGAAAACGCGATTTCGGCGCTTCTGAGGGCCGAAAACGCGATATCGGCCGATTTGCGATCTGTCAGCAGATTCGGTTTCTGGGCAGTTTACATGTCGAACTGCACGGTAGAAACGATAAAACAGCTCCTCCGTGCAGTTTTCATACCGAGTCACCGTCCACTGGGCTCAGCGAGAAAACGCGATTTCGGCGCTTCTGAGGGCCGAAAACGCGATATCGGCCGATTTGCGATCTGTCAGCAGATTCGGTTTCTGGGCAGTTTACATGTCGAACTGCACGGTAGAAACGATAAAACAGCTCCTCCGTGCAGTTTTCATACCGAGTCACCGTCCACTGGGCTCAGCGAGAAAACGCGATTTCGGCGCTTCTGAGGGCCGAAAACGCGATATCGGCCGATTTTCGATCTGTCAGCAGATTCGGTTTCTGGGCAGTTTACATGTCGAACTGCACGGTAGAAACGATAAAACAGCTCCTCCGTGCAGTTTTCATACCGAGTCACCGTCCACTGGGCTCAGCGAGAAAACGCGATTTCGGCGCTTCTGAGGGCCGAAAACGCGATATCGGCCGATTTGCGATCTGTCAGCAGATTCGGTTTCTGGGCAGTTTACATGTCGAACTGCACGGTAGAAACGATAAAACAGCTCCTCCGTGCAGTTTTCATACCGAGTCACCGTCCACTGGGCTCAGCGAGAAAACGCGATTTCGGCGCTTCTGAGGGCCGAAAACGCGATATCGGCCGATTTGCGATCTGTCAGCAGATTCGGTTTCTGGGCAGTTTACATGTCGAACTGCACGGTAGAAACGATAAAACAGCTCCTCCGTGCAGTTTTCATACCGAGTCACCGTCCACTGGGCTCAGCGAGAAAACGCGATTTCGGCGCTTCTGAGGGCCGAAAACGCGATATCGGCCGATTTGCGATCTGTCAGCAGATTCGGTTTCTGGGCAGTTTACATGTCGAACTATACGGTAGAAACGATAAAACAGCTCCTCCGTGCAGTTTTCATACCGAGTCACCGTCCACTGGGCTCAGCGAGAAAACGCGATTTCGGCGCTTCTGAGGGCCGAAAACGCGATATCGGCCGATTTGCGATCTGTCAGCAGATTCGGTTTCTGGGCAGTTTACATGTCGAACTGCACGGTAGAAACGATAAAACAGCTCCTCCGTGCAGTTTTCATACCGAGTCACCGTCCACTGGGCTCAGCGAGAAAACGCGATTTCGGCGCTTCTGAGGGCCGAAAACGCGATATCGGCCGATTTTCGATCTGTCAGCAGATTCGGTTTCTGGGCAGTTTACATGTCGAACTGCACGGTAGAAACGATAAAACAGCTCCGCACGGTGAAAACGATAAACAGCTCCTCCGTGCAGTTTTCATACCGAGTCACCGTCCACTCGGCTCAGCGAGAAAACGCGATTTCGGCGCTTCTGAGGGCCGAAAACGCGATATCGGCCGATTTTCGATCTGTCAGCAGATTCGGTTTCTGGGCAGTTTACATGTCGAACTGCACGGTAGAAACGATAAAACAGCTCCTCCGCAGTTTTCATACCGTCACCGTCCACTGGGCTCAGCGAGAAAACGCGATTTCGGCGCTTCTGAGGGCCGAAAACGCGATATCGGCCGATTTGCGATCTGTCAGCAGATTCGGTTTCTGGGCAGTTTACATGTCGAACTGCACGGTAGAAACGATAAAACAGCTCCTCCGTGCAGTTTTCATACCGAGTCACCGTCCACTGGGCTCAGCGAGAAAACGCGATTTCGGCGCTTCTGAGGGCCGAAAACGCGATATCGGCCGATTTGCGATCTGTCAGCAGATTCGGTTTCTGGGCAGTTTACATGTCGAACTGCACGGTAGAAACGATAAAACAGCTCCTCCGTGCAGTTTTCATACCGAGTCACCGTCCACTGGGCTCAGCGAGAAAACGCGATTTCGGCGCTTCTGAGGGCCGAAAACGCGATATCGGCCGATTTGCGATCTGTCAGCAGATTCGGTTTCTGGGCAGTTTACATGTCGAACTGCACGGTAGAAACGATAAAACAGCTCCTCCGTGCAGTTTTCATACCGAGTCACCGTCCACTGGGCTCAGCGAGAAAACGCGATTTCGGCGCTTCTGAGGGCCGAAAACGCGATATCGGCCGATTTGCGATCTGTCAGCAGATTCGGTTTCTGGGCAGTTTACATGTCGAACTGCACGGTAGAAACGATAAAACAGCTCCTCCGTGCAGTTTTCATACCGAGTCACCGTCCACTGGGCTCAGCGAGAAAACGCGATTTCGGCGCTTCTGAGGGCCGAAAACGCGATATCGGCCGATTTGCGATCTGTCAGCAGATTCGGTTTCTGGGCAGTTTACATGTCGAACTGCACGGTAGAAACGATAAAACAGCTCCTCCGTGCAGTTTTCATACCGAGTCACCGTCCACTGGGCTCAGCGAGAAAACGCGATTTCGGCGCTTCTGAGGGCCGAAAACGCGATATCGGCCGATTTTCGATCTGTCAGCAGATTCGGTTTCTGGGCAGTTTACATGTCGAACTGCACGGTAGAAACGATAAAACAGCTCCTCCGTGCAGTTTTCATACCGAGTCACCGTCCACTGGGCTCAGCGAGAAAACGCGATTTCGGCGCTTCTGAGGGCCGAAAACGCGATATCGGCCGATTTGCGATCTGTCAGCAGATTCGGTTTCTGGGCAGTTTACATGTCGAACTGCACGGTAGAAACGATAAAACAGCTCCTCCGTGCAGTTTTCATACCGAGTCACCGTCCACTGGGCTCAGCGAGAAAACGCGATTTCGGCGCTTCTGAGGGCCGAAAACGCGATATCGGCCGATTTGCGATCTGTCAGCAGATTCGGTTTCTGGGCAGTTTACATGTCGAACTGCACGGTAGAAACGATAAAACAGCTCCTCCGTGCAGTTTTCATACCGAGTCACCGTCCACTGGGCTCAGCGAGAAAACGCGATTTCGGCGCTTCTGAGGGCCGAAAACGCGATATCGGCCGATTTGCGATCTGTCAGCAGATTCGGTTTCTGGGCAGTTTACATGTCGAACTGCACGGTAGAAACGATAAAACAGCTCCTCCGTGCAGTTTTCATACCGAGTCACCGTCCACTGGGCTCAGCGAGAAAACGCGATTTCGGCGCTTCTGAGGGCCGAAAACGCGATATCGGCCGATTTGCGATCTGTCAGCAGATTCGGTTTCTGGGCAGTTTACATGTCGAACTGCACGGTAGAAACGATAAAACAGCTCCTCCGTGCAGTTTTCATACCGAGTCACCGTCCACTGGGCTCAGCGAGAAAACGCGATTTCGGCGCTTCTGAGGGCCGAAAACGCGATATCGGCCGATTTGCGATCTGTCAGCAGATTCGGTTTCTGGGCAGTTTACATGTCGAACTGCACGGTAGAAACGATAAAACAGCTCCTCCGTGCAGTTTTCATACCGAGTCACCGTCCACTGGGCTCAGCGAGAAAACGCGATTTCGGCGCTTCTGAGGGCCGAAAACGCGATATCGGCCGATTTGCGATCTGTCAGCAGATTCGGTTTCTGGGCAGTTTACATGTCGAACTGCACGGTAGAAACGATAAAACAGCTCCTCCGTGCAGTTTTCATACCGAGTCACCGTCCACTGGGCTCAGCGAGAAAACGCGATTTCGGCGCTTCTGAGGGCCGAAAACGCGATATCGGCCGATTTGCGATCTGTCAGCAGATTCGGTTTCTGGGCAGTTTACATGTCGAACTGCACGGTAGAAACGATAAAACAGCTCCTCCGTGCAGTTTTCATACCGAGTCACCGTCCACTGGGCTCAGCGAGAAAACGCGATTTCGGCGCTTCTGAGGGCCGAAAACGCGATATCGGCCGATTTGCGATCTGTCAGCAGATTCGGTTTCTGGGCAGTTTACATGTCGAACTGCACGGTAGAAACGATAAAACAGCTCCTCCGTGCAGTTTTCATACCGAGTCACCGTCCACTGGGCTCAGCGAGAAAACGCGATTTCGGCGCTTCTGAGGGCCGAAAACGCGATATCGGCCGATTTGCGATCTGTCAGCAGATTCGGTTTCGGGGCAGTTTACATGTCGAACTGCACGGTAGAAACGATAAAACAGCTCCTCCGTGCAGTTTTCATACCGAGTCACCGTCCACTGGGCTCAGCGAGAAAACGCGATTTCGGCGCTTCTGGGCCGAAAACGCGATATCGGCCGATTTGCGATCTGTCAGCAGATTCGGTTTCTGGGCAGTTTACATGTCGAACTGCACGGTAGAAACGATAAAACAGCTCCTCCGTGCAGTTTTCATACCGAGTCACCGTCCACTGGGCTCAGCGAGAAAACGCGATTTCGGCGCTTCTGAGGGCCGAAAACGCGATATCGGCCGATTTGCGATCTGTCAGCAGATTCGGTTTCTGGGCAGTTTACATGTCGAACTGCACGGTAGAAACGATAAAACAGCTCCTCCGTGCAGTTTTCATACCGAGTCACCGTCCACTGGGCTCAGCGAGAAAACGCGATTTCGGCGCTTCTGAGGGCCGAAAACGCGATATCGGCCGATTTGCGATCTGTCAGCAGATTCGGTTTCTGGGCAGTTTACATGTCGAACTGCACGGTAGAAACGATAAAACAGCTCCTCCGTGCAGTTTTCATACCGAGTCACCGTCCACTGGGCTCAGCGAGAAAACGCGATTTCGGCGCTTCTGAGGGCCGAAAACGCGATATCGGCCGATTTGCGATCTGTCAGCAGATTCGGTTTCTGGGCAGTTTACATGTCGAACTGCACGGTAGAAACGATAAAACAGCTCCTCCGTGCAGTTTTCATACCGAGTCACCGTCCACTGGGCTCAGCGAGAAAACGCGATTTCGGCGCTTCTGAGGGCCGAAAACGCGATATCGGCCGATTTGCGATCTGTCAGCAGATTCGGTTTCTGGGCAGTTTACATGTCGAACTGCACGGTAGAAACGATAAACAGCTCCTCCGTGCAGTTTTCATACCGAGTCACCGTCCACTGGGCTCAGCGAGAAAACGCGATTTCGGCGCTTCTGAGGGCCGAAAACGCGATATCGGCCGATTTGCGATCTGTCAGCAGATTCGGTTTCTGGGCAGTTTACATGTCGAACTGCACGGTAGAAACGATAAAACAGCTCCTCCGTGCAGTTTTCATACCGAGTCACCGTCCACTGGGCTCAGCGAGAAAACGCGATTTCGGCGCTTCTGAGGGCCGAAAACGCGATATCGGCCGATTTGCGATCTGTCAGCAGATTCGGTTTCTGGGCAGTTTACATGTCGAACTGCACGGTAGAAACGATAAAACAGCTCCTCCGTGCAGTTTTCATACCGAGTCACCGTCCACTGGGCTCAGCGAGAAAACGCGATTTCGGCGCTTCTGAGGGCCGAAAACGCGATATCGGCCGATTTGCGATCTGTCAGCAGATTCGGTTTCTGGGCAGTTTACATGTCGAACTGCACGGTAGAAACGATAAAACAGCTCCTCCGTGCAGTTTTCATACCGAGTCACCGTCCACTGGGCTCAGCGAGAAAACGCGATTTCGGCGCTTCTGAGGGCCGAAAACGCGATATCGGCCGATTTGCGATCTGTCAGCAGATTCGGTTTCTGGGCAGTTTACATGTCGAACTGCACGGTAGAAACGATAAAACAGCTCCTCCGTGCAGTTTTCATACCGAGTCACCGTCCACTGGGCTCAGCGAGAAAACGCGATTTCGGCGCTTCTGAGGGCCGAAAACGCGATATCGGCCGATTTTCGATCTGTCAGCAGATTCGGTTTCTGGGCAGTTTACATGTCGAACTGCACGGTAGAAACGATAAAACAGCTCCTCCGTGCAGTTTTCATACCGAGTCACCGTCCACTGGGCTCAGCGAGAAAACGCGATTTCGGCGCTTCTGAGGGCCGAAAACGCGATATCGGCCGATTTGCGATCTGTCAGCAGATTCGGTTTCTGGGCAGTTTACATGTCGAACTGCACGGTAGAAACGATAAAACAGCTCCTCCGTGCAGTTTTCATACCGAGTCACCGTCCACTGGGCTCAGCGAGAAAACGCGATTTCGGCGCTTCTGAGGGCCGAAAACGCGATATCGGCCGATTTGCGATCTGTCAGCAGATTCGGTTTCTGGGCAGTTTACATGTCGAACTGCACGGTAGAAACGATAAAACAGCTCCTCCGTGCAGTTTTCATACCGAGTCACCGTCCACTGGGCTCAGCGAGAAAACGCGATTTCGGCGCTTCTGAGGGCCGAAAACGCGATATCGGCCGATTTGCGATCTGTCAGCAGATTCGGTTTCTGGGCAGTTTACATGTCGAACTGCACGGTAGAAACGATAAAACAGCTCCTCCGTGCAGTTTTCATACCGAGTCACCGTCCACTGGGCTCAGCGAGAAAACGCGATTTCGGCGCTTCTGAGGGCCGAAAACGCGATATCGGCCGATTTGCGATCTGTCAGCAGATTCGGTTTCTGGGCAGTTTACATGTCGAACTGCACGGTAGAAACGATAAAACAGCTCCTCCGTGCAGTTTTCATACCGAGTCACCGTCCACTGGGCTCAGCGAGAAAACGCGATTTCGGCGCTTCTGAGGGCCGAAAACGCGATATCGGCCGATTTGCGATCTGTCAGCAGATTCGGTTTCTGGGCAGTTTACATGTCGAACTGCACGGTAGAAACGATAAAACAGCTCCTCCGTGCAGTTTTCATACCGAGTCACCGTCCACTGGGCTCAGCGAGAAAACGCGATTTCGGCGCTTCTGAGGGCCGAAAACGCGATATCGGCCGATTTGCGATCTGTCAGCAGATTCGGTTTCTGGGCAGTTTACATGTCGAACTGCACGGTAGAAACGATAAAACAGCTCCTCCGTGCAGTTTTCATACCGAGTCACCGTCCACTGGGCTCAGCGAGAAAACGCGATTTCGGCGCTTCTGAGGGCCGAAAACGCGATATCGGCCGATTTGCGATCTGTCAGCAGATTCGGTTTCTGGGCAGTTTACATGTCGAACTGCACGGTAGAAACGATAAAACAGCTCCTCCGTGCAGTTTTCATACCGAGTCACCGTCCACTGGGCTCAGCGAGAAAACGCGATTTCGGCGCTTCTGAGGGCCGAAAACGCGATATCGGCCGATTTTCGATCTGTCAGCAGATTCGGTTTCTGGGCAGTTTACATGTCGAACTGCACGGTAGAAACGATAAAACAGCTCCTCCGTGCAGTTTTCATACCGAGTCACCGTCCACTGGGCTCAGCGAGAAAACGCGATTTCGGCGCTTCTGAGGGCCGAAAACGCGATATCGGCCGATTTGCGATCTGTCAGCAGATTCGGTTTCTGGGCAGTTTACATGTCGAACTGCACGGTAGAAACGATAAAACAGCTCCTCCGTGCAGTTTTCATACCGAGTCACCGTCCACTGGGCTCAGCGAGAAAACGCGATTTCGGCGCTTCTGAGGGCCGAAAACGCGATATCGGCCGATTTGCGATCTGTCAGCAGATTCGGTTTCTGGGCAGTTTACATGTCGAACTGCACGGTAGAAACGATAAAACAGCTCCTCCGTGCAGTTTTCATACCGAGTCACCGTCCACTGGGCTCAGCGAGAAAACGCGATTTCGGCGCTTCTGAGGGCCGAAAACGCGATATCGGCCGATTTTCGATCTGTCAGCAGATTCGGTTTCTGGGCAGTTTACATGTCGAACTGCACGGTAGAAACGATAAAACAGCTCCTCCGTGCAGTTTTCATACCGAGTCACCGTCCACTGGGCTCAGCGAGAAAACGCGATTTCGGCGCTTCTGAGGGCCGAAAACGCGATATCGGCCGATTTGCGATCTGTCAGCAGATTCGGTTTCTGGGCAGTTTACATGTCGAACTGCACGGTAGAAACGATAAAACAGCTCCTCCGTGCAGTTTTCATACCGAGTCACCGTCCACTGGGCTCAGCGAGAAAACGCGATTTCGGCGCTTCTGAGGGCCGAAAACGCGATATCGGCCGATTTCGATCTGTCAGCAGATTCGGTTTCTGGGCAGTTTACATGTCGAACTGCACGGTAGAAACGATAAAACAGCTCCTCCGTGCAGTTTTCATACCGAGTCACCGTCCACTGGGCTCAGCGAGAAAACGCGATTTCGGCGCTTCTGAGGGCCGAAAACGCGATATCGGCCGATTTGCGATCTGTCAGCAGATTCGGTTTCTGGGCAGTTTACATGTCGAACTGCACGGTAGAAACGATAAAACAGCTCCTCCGTGCAGTTTTCATACCGAGTCACCGTCCACTGGGCTCAGCGAGAAAACGCGATTTCGGCGCTTCTGAGGGCCGAAAACGCGATATCGGCCGATTTGCGATCTGTCAGCAGATTCGGTTTCTGGGCAGTTTACATGTCGAACTGCACGGTAGAAACGATAAAACAGCTCCTCCGTGCAGTTTTCATACCGAGTCACCGTCCACTGGGCTCAGCGAGAAAACGCGATTTCGGCGCTTCTGAGGGCCGAAAACGCGATATCGGCCTTTTTGCGATCTGTCAGCAGATTCGGTTTCTGGGCAGTTTACATGTCGAACTGCACGGTAGAAACGATAAAACAGCTCCTCCGTGCAGTTTTCATACCGAGTCACCGTCCACTGGGCTCAGCGAGAAAACGCGATTTCGGCGCTTCTGAGGGCCGAAAACGCGATATCGGCCGATTTGCGATCTGTCAGCAGATTCGGTTTCTGGGCAGTTTACATGTCGAACTGCACGGTAGAAACGATAAAACAGCTCCTCCGTGCAGTTTTCATACCGAGTCACCGTCCACTGGGCTCAGCGAGAAAACGCGATTTCGGCGCTTCTGAGGGCCGAAAACGCGATATCGGCCGATTTGCGATCTGTCAGCAGATTCGGTTTCTGGGCAGTTTACATGTCGAACTGCACGGTAGAAACGATAAAACAGCTCCTCCGTGCAGTTTTCATACCGAGTCACCGTCCACTGGGCTCAGCGAGAAAACGCGATTTCGGCGCTTCTGAGGGCCGAAAACGCGATATCGGCCGATTTGCGATCTGTCAGCAGATTCGGTTTCTGGGCAGTTTACATGTCGAACTGCACGGTAGAAACGATAAAACAGCTCCTCCGTGCAGTTTTCATACCGAGTCACCGTCCACTGGGCTCAGCGAGAAAACGCGATTTCGGCGCTTCTGAGGGCCGAAAACGCGATATCGGCCGATTTGCGATCTGTCAGCAGATTCGGTTTCTGGGCAGTTTACATGTCGAACTGCACGGTAGAAACGATAAAACAGCTCCTCCGTGCAGTTTTCATACCGAGTCACCGTCCACTGGGCTCAGCGAGAAAACGCGATTTCGGCGCTTCTGAGGGCCGAAAACGCGATATCGGCCGATTTGCGATCTGTCAGCAGATTCGGTTTCTGGGCAGTTTACATGTCGAACTGCACGGTAGAAACGATAAAACAGCTCCTCCGTGCAGTTTTCATACCGAGTCACCGTCCACTGGGCTCAGCGAGAAAACGCGATTTCGGCGCTTCTGAGGGCCGAAAACGCGATATCGGCCGATTTGCGATCTGTCAGCAGATTCGGTTTCTGGGCAGTTTACATGTCGAACTGCACGGTAGAAACGATAAAACAGCTCCTCCGTGCAGTTTTCATACCGAGTCACCGTCCACTGGGCTCAGCGAGAAAACGCGATTTCGGCGCTTCTGAGGGCCGAAAACGCGATATCGGCCGATTTGCGATCTGTCAGCAGATTCGGTTTCTGGGCAGTTTACATGTCGAACTGCACGGTAGAAACGATAAAACAGCTCCTCCGTGCAGTTTTCATACCGAGTCACCGTCCACTGGGCTCAGCGAGAAAACGCGATTTCGGCGCTTCTGAGGGCCGAAAACGCGATATCGGCCGATTTGCGATCTGTCAGCAGATTCGGTTTCTGGGCAGTTTACATGTCGAACTGCACGGTAGAAACGATAAAACAGCTCCTCCGTGCAGTTTTCATACCGAGTCACCGTCCACTGGGCTCAGCGAGAAAACGCGATTTCGGCGCTTCTGAGGGCCGAAAACGCGATATCGGCCGATTTGCGATCTGTCAGCAGATTCGGTTTCTGGGCAGTTTACATGTCGAACTGCACGGTAGAAACGATAAAACAGCTCCTCCGTGCAGTTTTCATACCGAGTCACCGTCCACTGGGCTCAGCGAGAAAACGCGATTTCGGCGCTTCTGAGGGCCGAAAACGCGATATCGGCCGATTTGCGATCTGTCAGCAGATTCGGTTTCTGGGCAGTTTACATGTCGAACTGCACGGTAGAAACGATAAAACAGCTCCTCCGTGCAGTTTTCATACCGAGTCACCGTCCACTGGGCTCAGCGAGAAAACGCGATTTCGGCGCTTCTGAGGGCCGAAAACGCGATATCGGCCGATTTGCGATCTGTCAGCAGATTCGGTTTCTGGGCAGTTTACATGTCGAACTGCACGGTAGAAACGATAAAACAGCTCCTCCGTGCAGTTTTCATACCGAGTCACCGTCCACTGGGCTCAGCGAGAAAACGCGATTTCGGCGCTTCTGAGGGCCGAAAACGCGATATCGGCCGATTTGCGATCTGTCAGCAGATTCGGTTTCTGGGCAGTTTACATGTCGAACTGCACGGTAGAAACGATAAAACAGCTCCTCCGTGCAGTTTTCATACCGAGTCACCGTCCACTGGGCTCAGCGAGAAAACGCGATTTCGGCGCTTCTGAGGGCCGAAAACGCGATATCGGCCGATTTGCGATCTGTCAGCAGATTCGGTTTCTGGGCAGTTTACATGTCGAACTGCACGGTAGAAACGATAAAACAGCTCCTCCGTGCAGTTTTCATACCGAGTCACCGTCCACTGGGCTCAGCGAGAAAACGCGATTTCGGCGCTTCTGAGGGCCGAAAACGCGATATCGGCCGATTTGCGATCTGTCAGCAGATTCGGTTTCTGGGCAGTTTACATGTCGAACTGCACGGTAGAAACGATAAAACAGCTCCTCCGTGCAGTTTTCATACCGAGTCACCGTCCACTGGGCTCAGCGAGAAAACGCGATTTCGGCGCTTCTGAGGGCCGAAAACGCGATATCGGCCGATTTGCGATCTGTCAGCAGATTCGGTTTCTGGGCAGTTTACATGTCGAACTGCACGGTAGAAACGATAAAACAGCTCCTCCGTGCAGTTTTCATACCGAGTCACCGTCCACTGGGCTCAGCGAGAAAACGCGATTTCGGCGCTTCTGAGGGCCGAAAACGCGATATCGGCCGATTTGCGATCTGTCAGCAGATTCGGTTTCTGGGCAGTTTACATGTCGAACTGCACGGTAGAAACGATAAAACAGCTCCTCCGTGCAGTTTTCATACCGAGTCACCGTCCACTGGGCTCAGCGAGAAAACGCGATTTCGGCGCTTCTGAGGGCCGAAAACGCGATATCGGCCGATTTGCGATCTGTCAGCAGATTCGGTTTCTGGGCAGTTTACATGTCGAACTGCACGGTAGAAACGATAAAACAGCTCCTCCGTGCAGTTTTCATACCGAGTCACCGTCCACTGGGCTCAGCGAGAAAACGCGATTTCGGCGCTTCTGAGGGCCGAAAACGCGATATCGGCCGATTTTCGATCTGTCAGCAGATTCGGTTTCTGGGCAGTTTACATGTCGAACTGCACGGTAGAAACGATAAAACAGCTCCTCCGTGCAGTTTTCATACCGAGTCACCGTCCACTGGGCTCAGCGAGAAAACGCGATTTCGGCGCTTCTGAGGGCCGAAAACGCGATATCGGCCGATTTGCGATCTGTCAGCAGATTCGGTTTCTGGGCAGTTTACATGTCGAACTGCACGGTAGAAACGATAAAACAGCTCCTCCGTGCAGTTTTCATACCGAGTCACCGTCCACTGGGCTCAGCGAGAAAACGCGATTTCGGCGCTTCTGAGGGCCGAAAACGCGATATCGGCCGATTTGCGATCTGTCAGCAGATTCGGTTTCTGGGCAGTTTACATGTCGAACTGCACGGTAGAAACGATAAAACAGCTCCTCCGTGCAGTTTTCATACCGAGTCACCGTCCACTGGGCTCAGCGAGAAAACGCGATTTCGGCGCTTCTGAGGGCCGAAAACGCGATATCGGCCGATTTGCGATCTGTCAGCAGATTCGGTTTCTGGGCAGTTTACATGTCGAACTGCACGGTAGAAACGATAAAACAGCTCCTCCGTGCAGTTTTCATACCGAGTCACCGTCCACTGGGCTCAGCGAGAAAACGCGATTTCGGCGCTTCTGAGGGCCGAAAACGCGATATCGGCCGATTTGCGATCTGTCAGCAGATTCGGTTTCTGGGCAGTTTACATGTCGAACTGCACGGTAGAAACGATAAAACAGCTCCTCCGTGCAGTTTTCATACCGAGTCACCGTCCACTGGGCTCAGCGAGAAAACGCGATTTCGGCGCTTCTGAGGGCCGAAAACGCGATATCGGCCGATTTGCGATCTGTCAGCAGATTCGGTTTCTGGGCAGTTTACATGTCGAACTGCACGGTAGAAACGATAAAACAGCTCCTCCGTGCAGTTTTCATACCGAGTCACCGTCCACTGGGCTCAGCGAGAAAACGCGATTTCGGCGCTTCTGAGGGCCGAAAACGCGATATCGGCCGATTTGCGATCTGTCAGCAGATTCGGTTTCTGGGCAGTTTACATGTCGAACTGCACGGTAGAAACGATAAAACAGCTCCTCCGTGCAGTTTTCATACCGAGTCACCGTCCACTGGGCTCAGCGAGAAAACGCGATTTCGGCGCTTCTGAGGGCCGAAAACGCGATATCGGCCGATTTGCGATCTGTCAGCAGATTCGGTTTCTGGGCAGTTTACATGTCGAACTGCACGGTAGAAACGATAAAACAGCTCCTCCGTGCAGTTTTCATACCGAGTCACCGTCCACTGGGCTCAGCGAGAAAACGCGATTTCGGCGCTTCTGAGGGCCGAAAACGCGATATCGGCCGATTTGCGATCTGTCAGCAGATTCGGTTTCTGGGCAGTTTACATGTCGAACTGCACGGTAGAAACGATAAAACAGCTCCTCCGTGCAGTTTTCATACCGAGTCACCGTCCACTGGGCTCAGCGAGAAAACGCGATTTCGGCGCTTCTGAGGGCCGAAAACGCGATATCGGCCGATTTGCGATCTGTCAGCAGATTCGGTTTCTGGGCAGTTTACATGTCGAACTGCACGGTAGAAACGATAAAACAGCTCCTCCGTGCAGTTTTCATACCGAGTCACCGTCCACTGGGCTCAGCGAGAAAACGCGATTTCGGCGCTTCTGAGGGCCGAAAACGCGATATCGGCCGATTTGCGATCTGTCAGCAGATTCGGTTTCTGGGCAGTTTACATGTCGAACTGCACGGTAGAAACGATAAAACAGCTCCTCCGTGCAGTTTTCATACCGAGTCACCGTCCACTGGGCTCAGCGAGAAAACGCGATTTCGGCGCTTCTGAGGGCCGAAAACGCGATATCGGCCGATTTGCGATCTGTCAGCAGATTCGGTTTCTGGGCAGTTTACATGTCGAACTGCACGGTAGAAACGATAAAACAGCTCCTCCGTGCAGTTTTCATACCGAGTCACCGTCCACTGGGCTCAGCGAGAAAACGCGATTTCGGCGCTTCTGAGGGCCGAAAACGCGATATCGGCCGATTTGCGATCTGTCAGCAGATTCGGTTTCTGGGCAGTTTACATGTCGAACTGCACGGTAGAAACGATAAAACAGCTCCTCCGTGCAGTTTTCATACCGAGTCACCGTCCACTGGGCTCAGCGAGAAAACGCGATTTCGGCGCTTCTGAGGGCCGAAAACGCGATATCGGCCGATTTGCGATCTGTCAGCAGATTCGGTTTCTGGGCAGTTTACATGTCGAACTGCACGGTAGAAACGATAAAACAGCTCCTCCGTGCAGTTTTCATACCGAGTCACCGTCCACTGGGCTCAGCGAGAAAACGCGATTTCGGCGCTTCTGAGGGCCGAAAACGCGATATCGGCCGATTTTCGATCTGTCAGCAGATTCGGTTTCTGGGCAGTTTACATGTCCTGAGGGCCGAAAAACGCGATATCGGCCGATTTGCGATCTGTCAGCAGATTCGGTTTCTGGGCAGTGTACATGTCACTGCACGGTAGAAACGATAAAACAGCTCCTCCGTGCAGTTTTCATACCGAGTCACCGTCCACTGGGCTCAGCGAGAAAACGCGATTTCGGCGCTTCTGAGGGCCGAAAACGCGATATCGGCCGATTTGCGATCTGTCAGCAGATTCGGTTTCTGGGCAGTTTACATGTCGAACTGCACGGTAGAAACGATAAAACAGCTCCTCCGTGCAGTTTTCATACCGAGTCACCGTCCACTGGGCTCAGCGAGAAAACGCGATTTCGGCGCTTCTGAGGGCCGAAAACGCGATATCGGCCGATTTGCGATCTGTCAGCAGATTCGGTTTCTGGGCAGTTTACATGTCGAACTGCACGGTAGAAACGATAAAACAGCTCCTCCGTGCAGTTTTCATACCGAGTCACCGTCCACTGGGCTCAGCGAGAAAACGCGATTTCGGCGCTTCTGAGGGCCGAAAACGCGATATCGGCCGATTTGCGATCTGTCAGCAGATTCGGTTTCTGGGCAGTTTACATGTCGAACTGCACGGTAGAAACGATAAAACAGCTCCTCCGTGCAGTTTTCATACCGAGTCACCGTCCACTGGGCTCAGCGAGAAAACGCGATTTCGGCGCTTCTGAGGGCCGAAAACGCGATATCGGCCGATTTGCGATCTGTCAGCAGATTCGGTTTCTGGGCAGTTTACATGTCGAACTGCACGGTAGAAACGATAAAACAGCTCCTCCGTGCAGTTTTCATACCGAGTCACCGTCCACTGGGCTCAGCGAGAAAACGCGATTTCGGCGCTTCTGAGGGCCGAAAACGCGATATCGGCCGATTTGCGATCTGTCAGCAGATTCGGTTTCTGGGCAGTTTACATGTCGAACTGCACGGTAGAAACGATAAAACAGCTCCTCCGTGCAGTTTTCATACCGAGTCACCGTCCACTGGGCTCAGCGAGAAAACGCGATTTCGGCGCTTCTGAGGGCCGAAAACGCGATATCGGCCGATTTGCGATCTGTCAGCAGATTCGGTTTCTGGGCAGTTTACATGTCGAACTGCACGGTAGAAACGATAAAACAGCTCCTCCGTGCAGTTTTCATACCGAGTCACCGTCCACTGGGCTCAGCGAGAAAACGCGATTTCGGCGCTTCTGAGGGCCGAAAACGCGATATCGGCCGATTTGCGATCTGTCAGCAGATTCGGTTTCTGGGCAGTTTACATGTCGAACTGCACGGTAGAAACGATAAAACAGCTCCTCCGTGCAGTTTTCATACCGAGTCACCGTCCACTGGGCTCAGCGAGAAAACGCGATTTCGGCGCTTCTGAGGGCCGAAAACGCGATATCGGCCGATTTGCGATCTGTCAGCAGATTCGGTTTCTGGGCAGTTTACATGTCGAACTGCACGGTAGAAACGATAAAACAGCTCCTCCGTGCAGTTTTCATACCGAGTCACCGTCCACTGGGCTCAGCGAGAAAACGCGATTTCGGCGCTTCTGAGGGCCGAAAACGCGATATCGGCCGATTTGCGATCTGTCAGCAGATTCGGTTTCTGGGCAGTTTACATGTCGAACTGCACGGTAGAAACGATAAAACAGCTCCTCCGTGCAGTTTTCATACCGAGTCACCGTCCACTGGGCTCAGCGAGAAAACGCGATTTCGGCGCTTCTGAGGGCCGAAAACGCGATATCGGCCGATTTGCGATCTGTCAGCAGATTCGGTTTCTGGGCAGTTTACATGTCGAACTGCACGGTAGAAACGATAAAACAGCTCCTCCGTGCAGTTTTCATACCGAGTCACCGTCCACTGGGCTCAGCGAGAAAACGCGATTTCGGCGCTTCTGAGGGCCGAAAACGCGATATCGGCCGATTTGCGATCTGTCAGCAGATTCGGTTTCTGGGCAGTTTACATGTCGAACTGCACGGTAGAAACGATAAAACAGCTCCTCCGTGCAGTTTTCATACCGAGTCACCGTCCACTGGGCTCAGCGAGAAAACGCGATTTCGGCGCTTCTGAGGGCCGAAAACGCGATATCGGCCGATTTGCGATCTGTCAGCAGATTCGGTTTCTGGGCAGTTTACATGTCGAACTGCACGGTAGAAACGATAAAACAGCTCCTCCGTGCAGTTTTCATACCGAGTCACCGTCCACTGGGCTCAGCGAGAAAACGCGATTTCGGCGCTTCTGAGGGCCGAAAACGCGATATCGGCCGATTTGCGATCTGTCAGCAGATTCGGTTTCTGGGCAGTTTACATGTCGAACTGCACGGTAGAAACGATAAAACAGCTCCTCCGTGCAGTTTTCATACCGAGTCACCGTCCACTGGGCTCAGCGAGAAAACGCGATTTCGGCGCTTCTGAGGGCCGAAAACGCGATATCGGCCGATTTGCGATCTGTCAGCAGATTCGGTTTCTGGGCAGTTTACATGTCGAACTGCACGGTAGAAACGATAAAACAGCTCCTCCGTGCAGTTTTCATACCGAGTCACCGTCCACTGGGCTCAGCGAGAAAACGCGATTTCGGCGCTTCTGAGGGCCGAAAACGCGATATCGGCCGATTTGCGATCTGTCAGCAGATTCGGTTTCTGGGCAGTTTACATGTCGAACTGCACGGTAGAAACGATAAAACAGCTCCTCCGTGCAGTTTTCATACCGAGTCACCGTCCACTGGGCTCAGCGAGAAAACGCGATTTCGGCGCTTCTGAGGGCCGAAAACGCGATATCGGCCGATTTGCGATCTGTCAGCAGATTCGGTTTCTGGGCAGTTTACATGTCGAACTGCACGGTAGAAACGATAAAACAGCTCCTCCGTGCAGTTTTCATACCGAGTCACCGTCCACTGGGCTCAGCGAGAAAACGCGATTTCGGCGCTTCTGAGGGCCGAAAACGCGATATCGGCCGATTTGCGATCTGTCAGCAGATTCGGTTTCTGGGCAGTTTACATGTCGAACTGCACGGTAGAAACGATAAAACAGCTCCTCCGTGCAGTTTTCATACCGAGTCACCGTCCACTGGGCTCAGCGAGAAAACGCGATTTCGGCGCTTCTGAGGGCCGAAAACGCGATATCGGCCGATTTGCGATCTGTCAGCAGATTCGGTTTCTGGGCAGTTTACATGTCGAACTGCACGGTAGAAACGATAAAACAGCTCCTCCGTGCAGTTTTCATACCGAGTCACCGTCCACTGGGCTCAGCGAGAAAACGCGATTTCGGCGCTTCTGAGGGCCGAAAACGCGATATCGGCCGATTTGCGATCTGTCAGCAGATTCGGTTTCTGGGCAGTTTACATGTCGAACTGCACGGTAGAAACGATAAAACAGCTCCTCCGTGCAGTTTTCATACCGAGTCACCGTCCACTGGGCTCAGCGAGAAAACGCGATTTCGGCGCTTCTGAGGGCCGAAAACGCGATATCGGCCGATTTGCGATCTGTCAGCAGATTCGGTTTCTGGGCAGTTTACATGTCGAACTGCACGGTAGAAACGATAAAACAGCTCCTCCGTGCAGTTTTCATACCGAGTCACCGTCCACTGGGCTCAGCGAGAAAACGCGATTTCGGCGCTTCTGAGGGCCGAAAACGCGATATCGGCCGATTTGCGATCTGTCAGCAGATTCGGTTTCTGGGCAGTTTACATGTCGAACTGCACGGTAGAAACGATAAACAGCTCCTCCGTGCAGTTTTCATACCGAGTCACCGTCCACTGGGCTCAGCGAGAAAACGCGATTTCGGCGCTTCTGAGGGCCGAAAACGCGATATCGGCCGATTTGCGATCTGTCAGCAGATTCGGTTTCTGGGCAGTTTACATGTCGAACTGCACGGTAGAAACGATAAAACAGCTCCTCCGTGCAGTTTTCATACCGAGTCACCGTCCACTGGGCTCAGCGAGAAAACGCGATTTCGGCGCTTCTGAGGGCCGAAAACGCGATATCGGCCGATTTGCGATCTGTCAGCAGATTCGGTTTCTGGGCAGTTTACATGTCGAACTGCACGGTAGAAACGATAAAACAGCTCCTCCGTGCAGTTTTCATACCGAGTCACCGTCCACTGGGCTCAGCGAGAAAACGCGATTTCGGCGCTTCTGAGGGCCGAAAACGCGATATCGGCCGATTTGCGATCTGTCAGCAGATTCGGTTTCTGGGCAGTTTACATGTCGAACTGCACGGTAGAAACGATAAAACAGCTCCTCCGTGCAGTTTTCATACCGAGTCACCGTCCACTGGGCTCAGCGAGAAAACGCGATTTCGGCGCTTCTGAGGGCCGAAAACGCGATATCGGCCGATTTTCGATCTGTCAGCAGATTCGGTTTCTGGGCAGTTTACATGTCGAACTGCACGGTAGAAACGATAAAACAGCTCCTCCGTGCAGTTTTCATACCGAGTCACCGTCCACTGGGCTCAGCGAGAAAACGCGATTTCGGCGCTTCTGAGGGCCGAAAACGCGATATCGGCCGATTTGCGATCTGTCAGCAGATTCGGTTTCTGGGCAGTTTACATGTCGAACTGCACGGTAGAAACGATAAAACAGCTCCTCCGTGCAGTTTTCATACCGAGTCACCGTCCACTGGGCTCAGCGAGAAAACGCGATTTCGGCGCTTCTGAGGGCCGAAAACGCGATATCGGCCGATTTGCGATCTGTCAGCAGATTCGGTTTCTGGGCAGTTTACATGTCGAACTGCACGGTAGAAACGATAAAACAGCTCCTCCGTGCAGTTTTCATACCGAGTCACCGTCCACTGGGCTCAGCGAGAAAACGCGATTTCGGCGCTTCTGAGGGCCGAAAACGCGATATCGGCCGATTTGCGATCTGTCAGCAGATTCGGTTTCTGGGCAGTTTACATGTCGAACTGCACGGTAGAAACGATAAAACAGCTCCTCCGTGCAGTTTTCATACCGAGTCACCGTCCACTGGGCTCAGCGAGAAAACGCGATTTCGGCGCTTCTGAGGGCCGAAAACGCGATATCGGCCGATTTGCGATCTGTCAGCAGATTCGGTTTCTGGGCAGTTTACATGTCGAACTGCACGGTAGAAACGATAAAACAGCTCCTCCGTGCAGTTTTCATACCGAGTCACCGTCCACTGGGCTCAGCGAGAAAACGCGATTTCGGCGCTTCTGAGGGCCGAAAACGCGATATCGGCCGATTTGCGATCTGTCAGCAGATTCGGTTTCTGGGCAGTTTACATGTCGAACTGCACGGTAGAAACGATAAAACAGCTCCTCCGTGCAGTTTTCATACCGAGTCACCGTCCACTGGGCTCAGCGAGAAAACGCGATTTCGGCGCTTCTGAGGGCCGAAAACGCGATATCGGCCGATTTGCGATCTGTCAGCAGATTCGGTTTCTGGGCAGTTTACATGTCGAACTGCACGGTAGAAACGATAAAACAGCTCCTCCGTGCAGTTTTCATACCGAGTCACCGTCCACTGGGCTCAGCGAGAAAACGCGATTTCGGCGCTTCTGAGGGCCGAAAACGCGATATCGGCCGATTTGCGATCTGTCAGCAGATTCGGTTTCTGGGCAGTTTACATGTCGAACTGCACGGTAGAAACGATAAAACAGCTCCTCCGTGCAGTTTTCATACCGAGTCACCGTCCACTGGGCTCAGCGAGAAAACGCGATTTCGGCGCTTCTGAGGGCCGAAAACGCGATATCGGCCGATTTGCGATCTGTCAGCAGATTCGGTTTCTGGGCAGTTTACATGTCGAACTGCACGGTAGAAACGATAAAACAGCTCCTCCGTGCAGTTTTCATACCGAGTCACCGTCCACTGGGCTCAGCGAGAAAACGCGATTTCGGCGCTTCTGAGGGCCGAAAACGCGATATCGGCCGATTTGCGATCTGTCAGCAGATTCGGTTTCTGGGCAGTTTACATGTCGAACTGCACGGTAGAAACGATAAAACAGCTCCTCCGTGCAGTTTTCATACCGAGTCACCGTCCACTGGGCTCAGCGAGAAAACGCGATTTCGGCGCTTCTGAGGGCCGAAAACGCGATATCGGCCGATTTTCGATCTGTCAGCAGATTCGGTTTCTGGGCAGTTTACATGTCGAACTGCACGGTAGAAACGATAAAACAGCTCCTCCGTGCAGTTTTCATACCGAGTCACCGTCCACTGGGCTCAGCGAGAAAACGCGATTTCGGCGCTTCTGAGGGCCGAAAACGCGATATCGGCCGATTTGCGATCTGTCAGCAGATTCGGTTTCTGGGCAGTTTACATGTCGAACTGCACGGTAGAAACGATAAAACAGCTCCTCCGTGCAGTTTTCATACCGAGTCACCGTCCACTGGGCTCAGCGAGAAAACGCGATTTCGGCGCTTCTGAGGGCCGAAAACGCGATATCGGCCGATTTGCGATCTGTCAGCAGATTCGGTTTCTGGGCAGTTTACATGTCGAACTGCACGGTAGAAACGATAAAACAGCTCCTCCGTGCAGTTTTCATACCGAGTCACCGTCCACTGGGCTCAGCGAGAAAACGCGATTTCGGCGCTTCTGAGGGCCGAAAACGCGATATCGGCCGATTTGCGATCTGTCAGCAGATTCGGTTTCTGGGCAGTTTACATGTCGAACTGCACGGTAGAAACGATAAAACAGCTCCTCCGTGCAGTTTTCATACCGAGTCACCGTCCACTGGGCTCAGCGAGAAAACGCGATTTCGGCGCTTCTGAGGGCCGAAAACGCGATATCGGCCGATTTGCGATCTGTCAGCAGATTCGGTTTCTGGGCAGTTTACATGTCGAACTGCACGGTAGAAACGATAAAACAGCTCCTCCGTGCAGTTTTCATACCGAGTCACCGTCCACTGGGCTCAGCGAGAAAACGCGATTTCGGCGCTTCTGAGGGCCGAAAACGCGATATCGGCCGATTTGCGATCTGTCAGCAGATTCGGTTTCTGGGCAGTTTACATGTCGAACTGCACGGTAGAAACGATAAAACAGCTCCTCCGTGCAGTTTTCATACCGAGTCACCGTCCACTGGGCTCAGCGAGAAAACGCGATTTCGGCGCTTCTGAGGGCCGAAAACGCGATATCGGCCGATTTGCGATCTGTCAGCAGATTCGGTTTCTGGGCAGTTTACATGTCGAACTGCACGGTAGAAACGATAAAACAGCTCCTCCGTGCAGTTTTCATACCGAGTCACCGTCCACTGGGCTCAGCGAGAAAACGCGATTTCGGCGCTTCTGAGGGCCGAAAACGCGATATCGGCCGATTTGCGATCTGTCAGCAGATTCGGTTTCTGGGCAGTTTACATGTCGAACTGCACGGTAGAAACGATAAAACAGCTCCTCCGTGCAGTTTTCATACCGAGTCACCGTCCACTGGGCTCAGCGAGAAAACGCGATTTCGGCGCTTCTGAGGGCCGAAAACGCGATATCGGCCGATTTGCGATCTGTCAGCAGATTCGGTTTCTGGGCAGTTTACATGTCGAACTGCACGGTAGAAACGATAAAACAGCTCCTCCGTGCAGTTTTCATACCGAGTCACCGTCCACTGGGCTCAGCGAGAAAACGCGATTTCGGCGCTTCTGAGGGCCGAAAACGCGATATCGGCCGATTTGCGATCTGTCAGCAGATTCGGTTTCTGGGCAGTTTACATGTCGAACTGCACGGTAGAAACGATAAAACAGCTCCTCCGTGCAGTTTTCATACCGAGTCACCGTCCACTGGGCTCAGCGAGAAAACGCGATTTCGGCGCTTCTGAGGGCCGAAAACGCGATATCGGCCGATTTGCGATCTGTCAGCAGATTCGGTTTCTGGGCAGTTTACATGTCGAACTGCACGGTAGAAACGATAAAACAGCTCCTCCGTGCAGTTTTCATACCGAGTCACCGTCCACTGGGCTCAGCGAGAAAACGCGATTTCGGCGCTTCTGAGGGCCGAAAACGCGATATCGGCCGATTTGCGATCTGTCAGCAGATTCGGTTTCTGGGCAGTTTACATGTCGAACTGCACGGTAGAAACGATAAAACAGCTCCTCCGTGCAGTTTTCATACCGAGTCACCGTCCACTGGGCTCAGCGAGAAAACGCGATTTCGGCGCTTCTGAGGGCCGAAAACGCGATATCGGCCGATTTGCGATCTGTCAGCAGATTCGGTTTCTGGGCAGTTTACATGTCGAACTGCACGGTAGAAACGATAAAACAGCTCCTCCGTGCAGTTTTCATACCGAGTCACCGTCCACTGGGCTCAGCGAGAAAACGCGATTTCGGCGCTTCTGAGGGCCGAAAACGCGATATCGGCCGATTTTCGATCTGTCAGCAGATTCGGTTTCTGGGCAGTTTACATGTCGAACTGCACGGTAGAAACGATAAAACAGCTCCTCCGTGCAGTTTTCATACCGAGTCACCGTCCACTGGGCTCAGCGAGAAAACGCGATTTCGGCGCTTCTGAGGGCCGAAAACGCGATATCGGCCGATTTGCGATCTGTCAGCAGATTCGGTTTCTGGGCAGTTTACATGTCGAACTGCACGGTAGAAACGATAAAACAGCTCCTCCGTGCAGTTTTCATACCGAGTCACCGTCCACTGGGCTCAGCGAGAAAACGCGATTTCGGCGCTTCTGAGGGCCGAAAACGCGATATCGGCCGATTTGCGATCTGTCAGCAGATTCGGTTTCTGGGCAGTTTACATGTCGAACTGCACGGTAGAAACGATAAAACAGCTCCTCCGTGCAGTTTTCATACCGAGTCACCGTCCACTGGGCTCAGCGGAAAACGCGATTTCGGCGCTTCTGAGGGCCGAAAACGCGATATCGGCCGATTTGCGATCTGTCAGCAGATTCGGTTTCTGGGCAGTTTACATGTCGAACTGCACGGTAGAAACGATAAAACAGCTCCTCCGTGCAGTTTTCATACCGAGTCACCGTCCACTGGGCTCAGCGAGAAAACGCGATTTCGGCGCTTCTGAGGGCCGAAAACGCGATATCGGCCGATTTGCGATCTGTCAGCAGATTCGGTTTCTGGGCAGTTTACATGTCGAACTGCACGGTAGAAACGATAAAACAGCTCCTCCGTGCAGTTTTCATACCGAGTCACCGTCCACTGGGCTCAGCGAGAAAACGCGATTTCGGCGCTTCTGAGGGCCGAAAACGCGATATCGGCCGATTTGCGATCTGTCAGCAGATTCGGTTTCTGGGCAGTTTACATGTCGAACTGCACGGTAGAAACGATAAAACAGCTCCTCCGTGCAGTTTTCATACCGAGTCACCGTCCACTGGGCTCAGCGAGAAAACGCGATTTCGGCGCTTCTGAGGGCCGAAAACGCGATATCGGCCGATTTGCGATCTGTCAGCAGATTCGGTTTCTGGGCAGTTTACATGTCGAACTGCACGGTAGAAACGATAAAACAGCTCCTCCGTGCAGTTTTCATACCGAGTCACCGTCCACTGGGCTCAGCGAGAAAACGCGATTTCGGCGCTTCTGAGGGCCGAAAACGCGATATCGGCCGATTTGCGATCTGTCAGCAGATTCGGTTTCTGGGCAGTTTACATGTCGAACTGCACGGTAGAAACGATAAAACAGCTCCTCCGTGCAGTTTTCATACCGAGTCACCGTCCACTGGGCTCAGCGAGAAAACGCGATTTCGGCGCTTCTGAGGGCCGAAAACGCGATATCGGCCGATTTTCGATCTGTCAGCAGATTCGGTTTCTGGGCAGTTTACATGTCGAACTGCACGGTAGAAACGATAAAACAGCTCCTCCGTGCAGTTTTCATACCGAGTCACCGTCCACTGGGCTCAGCGAGAAAACGCGATTTCGGCGCTTCTGAGGGCCGAAAACGCGATATCGGCCGATTTGCGATCTGTCAGCAGATTCGGTTTCTGGGCAGTTTACATGTCGAACTGCACGGTAGAAACGATAAAACAGCTCCTCCGTGCAGTTTTCATACCGAGTCACCGTCCACTGGGCTCAGCGAGAAAACGCGATTTCGGCGCTTCTGAGGGCCGAAAACGCGATATCGGCCGATTTGCGATCTGTCAGCAGATTCGGTTTCTGGGCAGTTTACATGTCGAACTGCACGGTAGAAACGATAAAACAGCTCCTCCGTGCAGTTTTCATACCGAGTCACCGTCCACTGGGCTCAGCGAGAAAACGCGATTTCGGCGCTTCTGAGGGCCGAAAACGCGATATCGGCCGATTTGCGATCTGTCAGCAGATTCGGTTTCTGGGCAGTTTACATGTCGAACTGCACGGTAGAAACGATAAAACAGCTCCTCCGTGCAGTTTTCATACCGAGTCACCGTCCACTGGGCTCAGCGAGAAAACGCGATTTCGGCGCTTCTGAGGGCCGAAAACGCGATATCGGCCGATTTGCGATCTGTCAGCAGATTCGGTTTCTGGGCAGTTTACATGTCGAACTGCACGGTAGAAACGATAAAACAGCTCCTCCGTGCAGTTTTCATACCGAGTCACCGTCCACTGGGCTCAGCGAGAAAACGCGATTTCGGCGCTTCTGAGGGCCGAAAACGCGATATCGGCCGATTTGCGATCTGTCAGCAGATTCGGTTTCTGGGCAGTTTACATGTCGAACTGCACGGTAGAAACGATAAAACAGCTCCTCCGTGCAGTTTTCATACCGAGTCACCGTCCACTGGGCTCAGCGAGAAAACGCGATTTCGGCGCTTCTGAGGGCCGAAAACGCGATATCGGCCGATTTGCGATCTGTCAGCAGATTCGGTTTCTGGGCAGTTTACATGTCGAACTGCACGGTAGAAACGATAAACAGCTCCTCCGTGCAGTTTTCATACCGAGTCACCGTCCACTGGGCTCAGCGAGAAAACGCGATTTCGGCGCTTCTGAGGGCCGAAAACGCGATATCGGCCGATTTGCGATCTGTCAGCAGATTCGGTTTCTGGGCAGTTTACATGTCGAACTGCACGGTAGAAACGATAAAACAGCTCCTCCGTGCAGTTTTCATACCGAGTCACCGTCCACTGGGCTCAGCGAGAAAACGCGATTTCGGCGCTTCTGAGGGCCGAAAACGCGATATCGGCCGATTTGCGATCTGTCAGCAGATTCGGTTTCTGGGCAGTTTACATGTCGAACTGCACGGTAGAAACGATAAAACAGCTCCTCCGTGCAGTTTTCATACCGAGTCACCGTCCACTGGGCTCAGCGAGAAAACGCGATTTCGGCGCTTCTGAGGGCCGAAAACGCGATATCGGCCGATTTGCGATCTGTCAGCAGATTCGGTTTCTGGGCAGTTTACATGTCGAACTGCACGGTAGAGAAACGATAAAACAGCTCCTCCGTGCAGTTTTCATACCGAGTCACCGTCCACTGGGCTCAGCGAGAAAACGCGATTTCGGCGCTTCTGAGGGCCGAAAACGCGATATCGGCCGATTTGCGATCTGTCAGCAGATTCGGTTTCTGGGCAGTTTACATGTCGAACTGCACGGTAGAAACGATAAAACAGCTCCTCCGTGCAGTTTTCATACCGAGTCACCGTCCACTGGGCTCAGCGAGAAAACGCGATTTCGGCGCTTCTGAGGGCCGAAAACGCGATATCGGCCGATTTGCGATCTGTCAGCAGATTCGGTTTCTGGGCAGTTTACATGTCGAACTGCACGGTAGAAACGATAAAACAGCTCCTCCGTGCAGTTTTCATACCGAGTCACCGTCCACTGGGCTCAGCGAGAAAACGCGATTTCGGCGCTTCTGAGGGCCGAAAACGCGATATCGGCCGATTTGCGATCTGTCAGCAGATTCGGTTTCTGGGCAGTTTACATGTCAAACTGCACGGTAGAAACGATAAAACAGCTCCTCCGTGCAGTTTTCATACCGAGTCACCGTCCACTGGGCTCAGCGAGAAAACGCGATTTCGGCGCTTCTGAGGGCCGAAAACGCGATATCGGCCGATTTTCGATCTGTCAGCAGATTCGGTTTCTGGGCAGTTTACATGTCGAACTGCACGGTAGAAACGATAAAACAGCTCCTCCGTGCAGTTTTCATACCGAGTCACCGTCCACTGGGCTCAGCGAGAAAACGCGATTTCGGCGCTTCTGAGGGCCGAAAACGCGATATCGGCCGATTTGCGATCTGTCAGCAGATTCGGTTTCTGGGCAGTTTACATGTCGAACTGCACGGTAGAAACGATAAAACAGCTCCTCCGTGCAGTTTTCATACCGAGTCACCGTCCACTGGGCTCAGCGAGAAAACGCGATTTCGGCGCTTCTGAGGGCCGAAAACGCGATATCGGCCGATTTGCGATCTGTCAGCAGATTCGGTTTCTGGGCAGTTTACATGTCGAACTGCACGGTAGAAACGATAAAACAGCTCCTCCGTGCAGTTTTCATACCGAGTCACCGTCCACTGGGCTCAGCGAGAAAACGCGATTTCGGCGCTTCTGAGGGCCGAAAACGCGATATCGGCCGATTTGCGATCTGTCAGCAGATTCGGTTTCTGGGCAGTTTACATGTCGAACTGCACGGTAGAAACGATAAAACAGCTCCTCCGTGCAGTTTTCATACCGAGTCACCGTCCACTGGGCTCAGCGAGAAAACGCGATTTCGGCGCTTCTGAGGGCCGAAAACGCGATATCGGCCGATTTGCGATCTGTCAGCAGATTCGGTTTCTGGGCAGTTTACATGTCGAACTGCACGGTAGAAACGATAAAACAGCTCCTCCGTGCAGTTTTCATACCGAGTCACCGTCCACTGGGCTCAGCGAGAAAACGCGATTTCGGCGCTTCTGAGGGCCGAAAACGCGATATCGGCCGATTTGCGATCTGTCAGCAGATTCGGTTTCTGGGCAGTTTACATGTCGAACTGCACGGTAGAAACGATAAAACAGCTCCTCCGTGCAGTTTTCATACCGAGTCACCGTCCACTGGGCTCAGCGAGAAAACGCGATTTCGGCGCTTCTGAGGGCCGAAAACGCGATATCGGCCGATTTGCGATCTGTCAGCAGATTCGGTTTCTGGGCAGTTTACATGTCGAACTGCACGGTAGAAACGATAAAACAGCTCCTCCGTGCAGTTTTCATACCGAGTCACCGTCCACTGGGCTCAGCGAGAAAACGCGATTTCGGCGCTTCTGAGGGCCGAAAACGCGATATCGGCCGATTTGCGATCTGTCAGCAGATTCGGTTTCTGGGCAGTTTACATGTCGAACTGCACGGTAGAAACGATAAAACAGCTCCTCCGTGCAGTTTTCATACCGAGTCACCGTCCACTGGGCTCAGCGAGAAAACGCGATTTCGGCGCTTCTGAGGGCCGAAAACGCGATATCGGCCGATTTTCGATCTGTCAGCAGATTCGGTTTCTGGGCAGTTTACATGTCGAACTGCACGGTAGAAACGATAAAACAGCTCCTCCGTGCAGTTTTCATACCGAGTCACCGTCCACTGGGCTCAGCGAGAAAACGCGATTTCGGCGCTTCTGAGGGCCGAAAACGCGATATCGGCCGATTTGCGATCTGTCAGCAGATTCGGTTTCTGGGCAGTTTACATGTCGAACTGCACGGTAGAAACGATAAAACAGCTCCTCCGTGCAGTTTTCATACCGAGTCACCGTCCACTGGGCTCAGCGAGAAAACGCGATTTCGGCGCTTCTGAGGGCCGAAAACGCGATATCGGCCGATTTGCGATCTGTCAGCAGATTCGGTTTCTGGGCAGTTTACATGTCGAACTGCACGGTAGAAACGATAAAACAGCTCCTCCGTGCAGTTTTCATACCGAGTCACCGTCCACTGGGCTCAGCGAGAAAACGCGATTTCGGCGCTTCTGAGGGCCGAAAACGCGATATCGGCCGATTTGCGATCTGTCAGCAGATTCGGTTTCTGGGCAGTTTACATGTCGAACTGCACGGTAGAAACGATAAAACAGCTCCTCCGTGCAGTTTTCATACCGAGTCACCGTCCACTGGGCTCAGCGAGAAAACGCGATTTCGGCGCTTCTGAGGGCCGAAAACGCGATATCGGCCGATTTGCGATCTGTCAGCAGATTCGGTTTCTGGGCAGTTTACATGTCGAACTGCACGGTAGAAACGATAAAACAGCTCCTCCGTGCAGTTTTCATACCGAGTCACCGTCCACTGGGCTCAGCGAGAAAACGCGATTTCGGCGCTTCTGAGGGCCGAAAACGCGATATCGGCCGATTTGCGATCTGTCAGCAGATTCGGTTTCTGGGCAGTTTACATGTCGAACTGCACGGTAGAAACGATAAAACAGCTCCTCCGTGCAGTTTTCATACCGAGTCACCGTCCACTGGGCTCAGCGAGAAAACGCGATTTCGGCGCTTCTGAGGGCCGAAAACGCGATATCGGCCGATTTGCGATCTGTCAGCAGATTCGGTTTCTGGGCAGTTTACATGTCGAACTGCACGGTAGAAACGATAAAACAGCTCCTCCGTGCAGTTTTCATACCGAGTCACCGTCCACTGGGCTCAGCGAGAAAACGCGATTTCGGCGCTTCTGAGGGCCGAAAACGCGATATCGGCCGATTTGCGATCTGTCAGCAGATTCGGTTTCTGGGCAGTTTACATGTCGAACTGCACGGTAGAAACGATAAAACAGCTCCTCCGTGCAGTTTTCATACCGAGTCACCGTCCACTGGGCTCAGCGAGAAAACGCGATTTCGGCGCTTCTGAGGGCCGAAAACGCGATATCGGCCGATTTGCGATCTGTCAGCAGATTCGGTTTCTGGGCAGTTTACATGTCGAACTGCACGGTAGAAACGATAAAACAGCTCCTCCGTGCAGTTTTCATACCGAGTCACCGTCCACTGGGCTCAGCGAGAAAACGCGATTTCGGCGCTTCTGAGGGCCGAAAACGCGATATCGGCCGATTTGCGATCTGTCAGCAGATTCGGTTTCTGGGCAGTTTACATGTCGAACTGCACGGTAGAAACGATAAAACAGCTCCTCCGTGCAGTTTTCATACCGAGTCACCGTCCACTGGGCTCAGCGAGAAAACGCGATTTCGGCGCTTCTGAGGGCCGAAAACGCGATATCGGCCGATTTGCGATCTGTCAGCAGATTCGGTTTCTGGGCAGTTTACATGTCGAACTGCACGGTAGAAACGATAAAACAGCTCCTCCGTGCAGTTTTCATACCGAGTCACCGTCCACTGGGCTCAGCGAGAAAACGCGATTTCGGCGCTTCTGAGGGCCGAAAACGCGATATCGGCCGATTTGCGATCTGTCAGCAGATTCGGTTTCTGGGCAGTTTACATGTCGAACTGCACGGTAGAAACGATAAAACAGCTCCTCCGTGCAGTTTTCATACCGAGTCACCGTCCACTGGGCTCAGCGAGAAAACGCGATTTCGGCGCTTCTGAGGGCCGAAAACGCGATATCGGCCGATTTGCGATCTGTCAGCAGATTCGGTTTCTGGGCAGTTTACATGTCGAACTGCACGGTAGAAACGATAAAACAGCTCCTCCGTGCAGTTTTCATACCGAGTCACCGTCCACTGGGCTCAGCGAGAAAACGCGATTTCGGCGCTTCTGAGGGCCGAAAACGCGATATCGGCCGATTTGCGATCTGTCAGCAGATTCGGTTTCTGGGCAGTTTACATGTCGAACTGCACGGTAGAAACGATAAAACAGCTCCTCCGTGCAGTTTTCATACCGAGTCACCGTCCACTGGGCTCAGCGAGAAAACGCGATTTCGGCGCTTCTGAGGGCCGAAAACGCGATATCGGCCGATTTGCGATCTGTCAGCAGATTCGGTTTCTGGGCAGTTTACATGTCGAACTGCACGGTAGAAACGATAAAACAGCTCCTCCGTGCAGTTTTCATACCGAGTCACCGTCCACTGGGCTCAGCGAGAAAACGCGATTTCGGCGCTTCTGAGGGCCGAAAACGCGATATCGGCCGATTTGCGATCTGTCAGCAGATTCGGTTTCTGGGCAGTTTACATGTCGAACTGCACGGTAGAAACGATAAAACAGCTCCTCCGTGCAGTTTTCATACCGAGTCACCGTCCACTGGGCTCAGCGAGAAAACGCGATTTCGGCGCTTCTGAGGGCCGAAAACGCGATATCGGCCGATTTGCGATCTGTCAGCAGATTCGGTTTCTGGGCAGTTTACATGTCGAACTGCACGGTAGAAACGATAAAACAGCTCCTCCGTGCAGTTTTCATACCGAGTCACCGTCCACTGGGCTCAGCGAGAAAACGCGATTTCGGCGCTTCTGAGGGCCGAAAACGCGATATCGGCCGATTTGCGATCTGTCAGCAGATTCGGTTTCTGGGCAGTTTACATGTCGAACTGCACGGTAGAAACGATAAAACAGCTCCTCCGTGCAGTTTTCATACCGAGTCACCGTCCACTGGGCTCAGCGAGAAAACGCGATTTCGGCGCTTCTGAGGGCCGAAAACGCGATATCGGCCGATTTGCGATCTGTCAGCAGATTCGGTTTCTGGGCAGTTTACATGTCGAACTGCACGGTAGAAACGATAAAACAGCTCCTCCGTGCAGTTTTCATACCGAGTCACCGTCCACTGGGCTCAGCGAGAAAACGCGATTTCGGCGCTTCTGAGGGCCGAAAACGCGATATCGGCCGATTTGCGATCTGTCAGCAGATTCGGTTTCTGGGCAGTTTACATGTCGAACTGCACGGTAGAAACGATAAAACAGCTCCTCCGTGCAGTTTTCATACCGAGTCACCGTCCACTGGGCTCAGCGAGAAAACGCGATTTCGGCGCTTCTGAGGGCCGAAAACGCGATATCGGCCGATTTGCGATCTGTCAGCAGATTCGGTTTCTGGGCAGTTTACATGTCGAACTGCACGGTAGAAACGATAAAACAGCTCCTCCGTGCAGTTTTCATACCGAGTCACCGTCCACTGGGCTCAGCGAGAAAACGCGATTTCGGCGCTTCTGAGGGCCGAAAACGCGATATCGGCCGATTTGCGATCTGTCAGCAGATTCGGTTTCTGGGCAGTTTACATGTCGAACTGCACGGTAGAAACGATAAAACAGCTCCTCCGTGCAGTTTTCATACCGAGTCACCGTCCACTGGGCTCAGCGAGAAAACGCGATTTCGGCGCTTCTGAGGGCCGAAAACGCGATATCGGCCGATTTTCGATCTGTCAGCAGATTCGGTTTCTGGGCAGTTTACATGTCGAACTGCACGGTAGAAACGATAAAACAGCTCCTCCGTGCAGTTTTCATACCGAGTCACCGTCCACTGGGCTCAGCGAGAAAACGCGATTTCGGCGCTTCTGAGGGCCGAAAACGCGATATCGGCCGATTTGCGATCTGTCAGCAGATTCGGTTTCTGGGCAGTTTACATGTCGAACTGCACGGTAGAAACGATAAAACAGCTCCTCCGTGCAGTTTTATACCGAGTCACCGTCCACTGGGCTCAGCGAGAAAACGCGATTTCGGCGCTTCTGAGGGCCGAAAACGCGATATCGGCCGATTTGCGATCTGTCAGCAGATTCGGTTTCTGGGCAGTTTACATGTCGAACTGCACGGTAGAAACGATAAAACAGCTCCTCCGTGCAGTTTTCATACCGAGTCACCGTCCACTGGGCTCAGCGAGAAAACGCGATTTCGGCGCTTCTGAGGGCCGAAAACGCGATATCGGCCGATTTGCGATCTGTCAGCAGATTCGGTTTCTGGGCAGTTTACATGTCGAACTGCACGGTAGAAACGATAAAACAGCTCCTCCGTGCAGTTTTCATACCGAGTCACCGTCCACTGGGCTCAGCGAGAAAACGCGATTTCGGCGCTTCTGAGGGCCGAAAACGCGATATCGGCCGATTTGCGATCTGTCAGCAGATTCGGTTTCTGGGCAGTTTACATGTCGAACTGCACGGTAGAAACGATAAAACAGCTCCTCCGTGCAGTTTTCATACCGAGTCACCGTCCACTGGGCTCAGCGAGAAAACGCGATTTCGGCGCTTCTGAGGGCCGAAAACGCGATATCGGCCGATTTGCGATCTGTCAGCAGATTCGGTTTCTGGGCAGTTTACATGTCGAACTGCACGGTAGAAACGATAAAACAGCTCCTCCGTGCAGTTTTCATACCGAGTCACCGTCCACTGGGCTCAGCGAGAAAACGCGATTTCGGCGCTTCTGAGGGCCGAAAACGCGATATCGGCCGATTTGCGATCTGTCAGCAGATTCGGTTTCTGGGCAGTTTACATGTCGAACTGCACGGTAGAAACGATAAAACAGCTCCTCCGTGCAGTTTTCATACCGAGTCACCGTCCACTGGGCTCAGCGAGAAAACGCGATTTCGGCGCTTCTGAGGGCCGAAAACGCGATATCGGCCGATTTGCGATCTGTCAGCAGATTCGGTTTCTGGGCAGTTTACATGTCGAACTGCACGGTAGAAACGATAAAACAGCTCCTCCGTGCAGTTTTCATACCGAGTCACCGTCCACTGGGCTCAGCGAGAAAACGCGATTTCGGCGCTTCTGAGGGCCGAAAACGCGATATCGGCCGATTTGCGATCTGTCAGCAGATTCGGTTTCTGGGCAGTTTACATGTCGAACTGCACGGTAGAAACGATAAAACAGCTCCTCCGTGCAGTTTTCATACCGAGTCACCGTCCACTGGGCTCAGCGAGAAAACGCGATTTCGGCGCTTCTGAGGGCCGAAAACGCGATATCGGCCGATTTGCGATCTGTCAGCAGATTCGGTTTCTGGGCAGTTTACATGTCGAACTGCACGGTAGAAACGATAAAACAGCTCCTCCGTGCAGTTTTCATACCGAGTCACCGTCCACTGGGCTCAGCGAGAAAACGCGATTTCGGCGCTTCTGAGGGCCGAAAACGCGATATCGGCCGATTTGCGATCTGTCAGCAGATTCGGTTTCTGGGCAGTTTACATGTCGAACTGCACGGTAGAAACGATAAAACAGCTCCTCCGTGCAGTTTTCATACCGAGTCACCGTCCACTGGGCTCAGCGAGAAAACGCGATTTCGGCGCTTCTGAGGGCCGAAAACGCGATATCGGCCGATTTGCGATCTGTCAGCAGATTCGGTTTCTGGGCAGTTTACATGTCGAACTGCACGGTAGAAACGATAAAACAGCTCCTCCGTGCAGTTTTCATACCGAGTCACCGTCCACTGGGCTCAGCGAGAAAACGCGATTTCGGCGCTTCTGAGGGCCGAAAACGCGATATCGGCCGATTTGCGATCTGTCAGCAGATTCGGTTTCTGGGCAGTTTACATGTCGAACTGCACGGTAGAAACGATAAAACAGCTCCTCCGTGCAGTTTTCATACCGAGTCACCGTCCACTGGGCTCAGCGAGAAAACGCGATTTCGGCGCTTCTGAGGGCCGAAAACGCGATATCGGCCGATTTGCGATCTGTCAGCAGATTCGGTTTCTGGGCAGTTTACATGTCGAACTGCACGGTAGAAACGATAAAACAGCTCCTCCGTGCAGTTTTCATACCGAGTCACCGTCCACTGGGCTCAGCGAGAAAACGCGATTTCGGCGCTTCTGAGGGCCGAAAACGCGATATCGGCCGATTTGCGATCTGTCAGCAGATTCGGTTTCTGGGCAGTTTACATGTCGAACTGCACGGTAGAAACGATAAAACAGCTCCTCCGTGCAGTTTTCATACCGAGTCACCGTCCACTGGGCTCAGCGAGAAAACGCGATTTCGGCGCTTCTGAGGGCCGAAAACGCGATATCGGCCGATTTGCGATCTGTCAGCAGATTCGGTTTCTGGGCAGTTTACATGTCGAACTGCACGGTAGAAACGATAAAACAGCTCCTCCGTGCAGTTTTCATACCGAGTCACCGTCCACTGGGCTCAGCGAGAAAACGCGATTTCGGCGCTTCTGAGGGCCGAAAACGCGATATCGGCCGATTTGCGATCTGTCAGCAGATTCGGTTTCTGGGCAGTTTACATGTCGAACTGCACGGTAGAAACGATAAAACAGCTCCTCCGTGCAGTTTTCATACCGAGTCACCGTCCACTGGGCTCAGCGAGAAAACGCGATTTCGGCGCTTCTGAGGGCCGAAAACGCGATATCGGCCGATTTGCGATCTGTCAGCAGATTCGGTTTCTGGGCAGTTTACATGTCGAACTGCACGGTAGAAACGATAAAACAGCTCCTCCGTGCAGTTTTCATACCGAGTCACCGTCCACTGGGCTCAGCGAGAAAACGCGATTTCGGCGCTTCTGAGGGCCGAAAACGCGATATCGGCCGATTTGCGATCTGTCAGCAGATTCGGTTTCTGGGCAGTTTACATGTCGAACTGCACGGTAGAAACGATAAAACAGCTCCTCCGTGCAGTTTTCATACCGAGTCACCGTCCACTGGGCTCAGCGAGAAAACGCGATTTCGGCGCTTCTGAGGGCCGAAAACGCGATATCGGCCGATTTTCGATCTGTCAGCAGATTCGGTTTCTGGGCAGTTTACATGTCGAACTGCACGGTAGAAACGATAAAACAGCTCCTCCGTGCAGTTTTCATACCGAGTCACCGTCCACTGGGCTCAGCGAGAAAACGCGATTTCGGCGCTTCTGAGGGCCGAAAACGCGATATCGGCCGATTTGCGATCTGTCAGCAGATTCGGTTTCTGGGCAGTTTACATGTCGAACTGCACGGTAGAAACGATAAAACAGCTCCTCCGTGCAGTTTTCATACCGAGTCACCGTCCACTGGGCTCAGCGAGAAAACGCGATTTCGGCGCTTCTGAGGGCCGAAAACGCGATATCGGCCGATTTGCGATCTGTCAGCAGATTCGGTTTCTGGGCAGTTTACATGTCGAACTGCACGGTAGAAACGATAAAACAGCTCCTCCGTGCAGTTTTCATACCGAGTCACCGTCCACTGGGCTCAGCGAGAAAACGCGATTTCGGCGCTTCTGAGGGCCGAAAACGCGATATCGGCCGATTTGCGATCTGTCAGCAGATTCGGTTTCTGGGCAGTTTACATGTCGAACTGCACGGTAGAAACGATAAAACAGCTCCTCCGTGCAGTTTTCATACCGAGTCACCGTCCACTGGGCTCAGCGAGAAAACGCGATTTCGGCGCTTCTGAGGGCCGAAAACGCGATATCGGCCGATTTGCGATCTGTCAGCAGATTCGGTTTCTGGGCAGTTTACATGTCGAACTGCACGGTAGAAACGATAAAACAGCTCCTCCGTGCAGTTTTCATACCGAGTCACCGTCCACTGGGCTCAGCGAGAAAACGCGATTTCGGCGCTTCTGAGGGCCGAAAACGCGATATCGGCCGATTTTCGATCTGTCAGCAGATTCGGTTTCTGGGCAGTTTACATGTCGAACTGCACGGTAGAAACGATAAAACAGCTCCTCCGTGCAGTTTTCATACCGAGTCACCGTCCACTGGGCTCAGCGAGAAAACGCGATTTCGGCGCTTCTGAGGGCCGAAAACGCGATATCGGCCGATTTGCGATCTGTCAGCAGATTCGGTTTCTGGGCAGTTTACATGTCGAACTGCACGGTAGAAACGATAAAACAGCTCCTCCGTGCAGTTTTCATACCGAGTCACCGTCCACTGGGCTCAGCGAGAAAACGCGATTTCGGCGCTTCTGAGGGCCGAAAACGCGATATCGGCCGATTTGCGATCTGTCAGCAGATTCGGTTTCTGGGCAGTTTACATGTCGAACTGCACGGTAGAAACGATAAAACAGCTCCTCCGTGCAGTTTTCATACCGAGTCACCGTCCACTGGGCTCAGCGAGAAAACGCGATTTCGGCGCTTCTGAGGGCCGAAAACGCGATATCGGCCGATTTGCGATCTGTCAGCAGATTCGGTTTCTGGGCAGTTTACATGTCGAACTGCACGGTAGAAACGATAAAACAGCTCCTCCGTGCAGTTTTCATACCGAGTCACCGTCCACTGGGCTCAGCGAGAAAACGCGATTTCGGCGCTTCTGAGGGCCGAAAACGCGATATCGGCCGATTTGCGATCTGTCAGCAGATTCGGTTTCTGGGCAGTTTACATGTCGAACTGCACGGTAGAAACGATAAAACAGCTCCTCCGTGCAGTTTTCATACCGAGTCACCGTCCACTGGGCTCAGCGAGAAAACGCGATTTCGGCGCTTCTGAGGGCCGAAAACGCGATATCGGCCGATTTGCGATCTGTCAGCAGATTCGGTTTCTGGGCAGTTTACATGTCGAACTGCACGGTAGAAACGATAAAACAGCTCCTCCGTGCAGTTTTCATACCGAGTCACCGTCCACTGGGCTCAGCGAGAAAACGCGATTTCGGCGCTTCTGAGGGCCGAAAACGCGATATCGGCCGATTTGCGATCTGTCAGCAGATTCGGTTTCTGGGCAGTTTACATGTCGAACTGCACGGTAGAAACGATAAAACAGCTCCTCCGTGCAGTTTTCATACCGAGTCACCGTCCACTGGGCTCAGCGAGAAAACGCGATTTCGGCGCTTCTGAGGGCCGAAAACGCGATATCGGCCGATTTGCGATCTGTCAGCAGATTCGGTTTCTGGGCAGTTTACATGTCGAACTGCACGGTAGAAACGATAAAACAGCTCCTCCGTGCAGTTTTCATACCGAGTCACCGTCCACTGGGCTCAGCGAGAAAACGCGATTTCGGCGCTTCTGAGGGCCGAAAACGCGATATCGGCCGATTTGCGATCTGTCAGCAGATTCGGTTTCTGGGCAGTTTACATGTCGAACTGCACGGTAGAAACGATAAAACAGCTCCTCCGTGCAGTTTTCATACCGAGTCACCGTCCACTGGGCTCAGCGAGAAAACGCGATTTCGGCGCTTCTGAGGGCCGAAAACGCGATATCGGCCGATTTGCGATCTGTCAGCAGATTCGGTTTCTGGGCAGTTTACATGTCGAACTGCACGGTAGAAACGATAAAACAGCTCCTCCGTGCAGTTTTCATACCGAGTCACCGTCCACTGGGCTCAGCGAGAAAACGCGATTTCGGCGCTTCTGAGGGCCGAAAACGCGATATCGGCCGATTTGCGATCTGTCAGCAGATTCGGTTTCTGGGCAGTTTACATGTCGAACTGCACGGTAGAAACGATAAAACAGCTCCTCCGTGCAGTTTTCATACCGAGTCACCGTCCACTGGGCTCAGCGAGAAAACGCGATTTCGGCGCTTCTGAGGGCCGAAAACGCGATATCGGCCGATTTGCGATCTGTCAGCAGATTCGGTTTCTGGGCAGTTTACATGTCGAACTGCACGGTAGAAACGATAAAACAGCTCCTCCGTGCAGTTTTCATACCGAGTCACCGTCCACTGGGCTCAGCGAGAAAACGCGATTTCGGCGCTTCTGAGGGCCGAAAACGCGATATCGGCCGATTTGCGATCTGTCAGCAGATTCGGTTTCTGGGCAGTTTACATGTCGAACTGCACGGTAGAAACGATAAAACAGCTCCTCCGTGCAGTTTTCATACCGAGTCACCGTCCACTGGGCTCAGCGAGAAAACGCGATTTCGGCGCTTCTGAGGGCCGAAAACGCGATATCGGCCGATTTGCGATCTGTCAGCAGATTCGGTTTCTGGGCAGTTTACATGTCGAACTGCACGGTAGAAACGATAAAACAGCTCCTCCGTGCAGTTTTCATACCGAGTCACCGTCCACTGGGCTCAGCGAGAAAACGCGATTTCGGCGCTTCTGAGGGCCGAAAACGCGATATCGGCCGATTTGCGATCTGTCAGCAGATTCGGTTTCTGGGCAGTTTACATGTCGAACTGCACGGTAGAAACGATAAAACAGCTCCTCCGTGCAGTTTTCATACCGAGTCACCGTCCACTGGGCTCAGCGAGAAAACGCGATTTCGGCGCTTCTGAGGGCCGAAAACGCGATATCGGCCGATTTGCGATCTGTCAGCAGATTCGGTTTCTGGGCAGTTTACATGTCGAACTGCACGGTAGAAACGATAAAACAGCTCCTCCGTGCAGTTTTCATACCGAGTCACCGTCCACTGGGCTCAGCGAGAAAACGCGATTTCGGCGCTTCTGAGGGCCGAAAACGCGATATCGGCCGATTTGCGATCTGTCAGCAGATTCGGTTTCTGGGCAGTTTACATGTCGAACTGCACGGTAGAAACGATAAAACAGCTCCTCCGTGCAGTTTTCATACCGAGTCACCGTCCACTGGGCTCAGCGAGAAAACGCGATTTCGGCGCTTCTGAGGGCCGAAAACGCGATATCGGCCGATTTGCGATCTGTCAGCAGATTCGGTTTCTGGGCAGTTTACATGTCGAACTGCACGGTAGAAACGATAAAACAGCTCCTCCGTGCAGTTTTCATACCGAGTCACCGTCCACTGGGCTCAGCGAGAAAACGCGATTTCGGCGCTTCTGAGGGCCGAAAACGCGATATCGGCCGATTTGCGATCTGTCAGCAGATTCGGTTTCTGGGCAGTTTACATGTCGAACTGCACGGTAGAAACGATAAAACAGCTCCTCCGTGCAGTTTTCATACCGAGTCACCGTCCACTGGGCTCAGCGAGAAAACGCGATTTCGGCGCTTCTGAGGGCCGAAAACGCGATATCGGCCGATTTGCGATCTGTCAGCAGATTCGGTTTCTGGGCAGTTTACATGTCGAACTGCACGGTAGAAACGATAAAACAGCTCCTCCGTGCAGTTTTCATACCGAGTCACCGTCCACTGGGCTCAGCGAGAAAACGCGATTTCGGCGCTTCTGAGGGCCGAAAACGCGATATCGGCCGATTTGCGATCTGTCAGCAGATTCGGTTTCTGGGCAGTTTACATGTCGAACTGCACGGTAGAAACGATAAAACAGCTCCTCCGTGCAGTTTTCATACCGAGTCACCGTCCACTGGGCTCAGCGAGAAAACGCGATTTCGGCGCTTCTGAGGGCCGAAAACGCGATATCGGCCGATTTGCGATCTGTCAGCAGATTCGGTTTCTGGGCAGTTTACATGTCGAACTGCACGGTAGAAACGATAAAACAGCTCCTCCGTGCAGTTTTCATACCGAGTCACCGTCCACTGGGCTCAGCGAGAAAACGCGATTTCGGCGCTTCTGAGGGCCGAAAACGCGATATCGGCCGATTTGCGATCTGTCAGCAGATTCGGTTTCTGGGCAGTTTACATGTCGAACTGCACGGTAGAAACGATAAAACAGCTCCTCCGTGCAGTTTTCATACCGAGTCACCGTCCACTGGGCTCAGCGAGAAAACGCGATTTCGGCGCTTCTGAGGGCCGAAAACGCGATATCGGCCGATTTGCGATCTGTCAGCAGATTCGGTTTCTGGGCAGTTTACATGTCGAACTGCACGGTAGAAACGATAAAACAGCTCCTCCGTGCAGTTTTCATACCGAGTCACCGTCCACTGGGCTCAGCGAGAAAACGCGATTTCGGCGCTTCTGAGGGCCGAAAACGCGATATCGGCCGATTTGCGATCTGTCAGCAGATTCGGTTTCTGGGCAGTTTACATGTCGAACTGCACGGTAGAAACGATAAAACAGCTCCTCCGTGCAGTTTTCATACCGAGTCACCGTCCACTGGGCTCAGCGAGAAAACGCGATTTCGGCGCTTCTGAGGGCCGAAAACGCGATATCGGCCGATTTGCGATCTGTCAGCAGATTCGGTTTCTGGGCAGTTTACATGTCGAACTGCACGGTAGAAACGATAAAACAGCTCCTCCGTGCAGTTTTCATACCGAGTCACCGTCCACTGGGCTCAGCGAGAAAACGCGATTTCGGCGCTTCTGAGGGCCGAAAACGCGATATCGGCCGATTTGCGATCTGTCAGCAGATTCGGTTTCTGGGCAGTTTACATGTCGAACTGCACGGTAGAAACGATAAAACAGCTCCTCCGTGCAGTTTTCATACCGAGTCACCGTCCACTGGGCTCAGCGAGAAAACGCGATTTCGGCGCTTCTGAGGGCCGAAAACGCGATATCGGCCGATTTGCGATCTGTCAGCAGATTCGGTTTCTGGGCAGTTTACATGTCGAACTGCACGGTAGAAACGATAAAACAGCTCCTCCGTGCAGTTTTCATACCGAGTCACCGTCCACTGGGCTCAGCGAGAAAACGCGATTTCGGCGCTTCTGAGGGCCGAAAACGCGATATCGGCCGATTTTCGATCTGTCAGCAGATTCGGTTTCTGGGCAGTTTACATGTCGAACTGCACGGTAGAAACGATAAAACAGCTCCTCCGTGCAGTTTTCATACCGAGTCACCGTCCACTGGGCTCAGCGAGAAAACGCGATTTCGGCGCTTCTGAGGGCCGAAAACGCGATATCGGCCGATTTTCGATCTGTCAGCAGATTCGGTTTCTGGGCAGTTTACATGTCGAACTGCACGGTAGAAACGATAAAACAGCTCCTCCGTGCAGTTTTCATACCGAGTCACCGTCCACTGGGCTCAGCGAGAAAACGCGATTTCGGCGCTTCTGAGGGCCGAAAACGCGATATCGGCCGATTTGCGATCTGTCAGCAGATTCGGTTTCTGGGCAGTTTACATGTCGAACTGCACGGTAGAAACGATAAAACAGCTCCTCCGTGCAGTTTTCATACCGAGTCACCGTCCACTGGGCTCAGCGAGAAAACGCGATTTCGGCGCTTCTGAGGGCCGAAAACGCGATATCGGCCGATTTGCGATCTGTCAGCAGATTCGGTTTCTGGGCAGTTTACATGTCGAACTGCACGGTAGAAACGATAAAACAGCTCCTCCGTGCAGTTTTCATACCGAGTCACCGTCCACTGGGCTCAGCGAGAAAACGCGATTTCGGCGCTTCTGAGGGCCGAAAACGCGATATCGGCCGATTTGCGATCTGTCAGCAGATTCGGTTTCTGGGCAGTTTACATGTCGAACTGCACGGTAGAAACGATAAAACAGCTCCTCCGTGCAGTTTTCATACCGAGTCACCGTCCACTGGGCTCAGCGAGAAAACGCGATTTCGGCGCTTCTGAGGGCCGAAAACGCGATATCGGCCGATTTGCGATCTGTCAGCAGATTCGGTTTCTGGGCAGTTTACATGTCGAACTGCACGGTAGAAACGATAAAACAGCTCCTCCGTGCAGTTTTCATACCGAGTCACCGTCCACTGGGCTCAGCGAGAAAACGCGATTTCGGCGCTTCTGAGGGCCGAAAACGCGATATCGGCCGATTTGCGATCTGTCAGCAGATTCGGTTTCTGGGCAGTTTACATGTCGAACTGCACGGTAGAAACGATAAAACAGCTCCTCCGTGCAGTTTTCATACCGAGTCACCGTCCACTGGGCTCAGCGAGAAAACGCGATTTCGGCGCTTCTGAGGGCCGAAAACGCGATATCGGCCGATTTGCGATCTGTCAGCAGATTCGGTTTCTGGGCAGTTTACATGTCGAACTGCACGGTAGAAACGATAAAACAGCTCCTCCGTGCAGTTTTCATACCGAGTCACCGTCCACTGGGCTCAGCGAGAAAACGCGATTTCGGCGCTTCTGAGGGCCGAAAACGCGATATCGGCCGATTTGCGATCTGTCAGCAGATTCGGTTTCTGGGCAGTTTACATGTCGAACTGCACGGTAGAAACGATAAAACAGCTCCTCCGTGCAGTTTTCATACCGAGTCACCGTCCACTGGGCTCAGCGAGAAAACGCGATTTCGGCGCTTCTGAGGGCCGAAAACGCGATATCGGCCGATTTGCGATCTGTCAGCAGATTCGGTTTCTGGGCAGTTTACATGTCGAACTGCACGGTAGAAACGATAAAACAGCTCCTCCGTGCAGTTTTCATACCGAGTCACCGTCCACTGGGCTCAGCGAGAAAACGCGATTTCGGCGCTTCTGAGGGCCGAAAACGCGATATCGGCCGATTTGCGATCTGTCAGCAGATTCGGTTTCTGGGCAGTTTACATGTCGAACTGCACGGTAGAAACGATAAAACAGCTCCTCCGTGCAGTTTTCATACCGAGTCACCGTCCACTGGGCTCAGCGAGAAAACGCGATTTCGGCGCTTCTGAGGGCCGAAAACGCGATATCGGCCGATTTGCGATCTGTCAGCAGATTCGGTTTCTGGGCAGTTTACATGTCGAACTGCACGGTAGAAACGATAAAACAGCTCCTCCGTGCAGTTTTCATACCGAGTCACCGTCCACTGGGCTCAGCGAGAAAACGCGATTTCGGCGCTTCTGAGGGCCGAAAACGCGATATCGGCCGATTTGCGATCTGTCAGCAGATTCGGTTTCTGGGCAGTTTACATGTCGAACTGCACGGTAGAAACGATAAAACAGCTCCTCCGTGCAGTTTTCATACCGAGTCACCGTCCACTGGGCTCAGCGAGAAAACGCGATTTCGGCGCTTCTGAGGGCCGAAAACGCGATATCGGCCGATTTGCGATCTGTCAGCAGATTCGGTTTCTGGGCAGTTTACATGTCGAACTGCACGGTAGAAACGATAAAACAGCTCCTCCGTGCAGTATTCATACCGAGTCACCGTCCACTGGGCTCAGCGAGAAAACGCGATTTCGGCGCTTCTGAGGGCCGAAAACGCGATATCGGCCGATTTGCGATCTGTCAGCAGATTCGGTTTCTGGGCAGTTTACATGTCGAACTGCACGGTAGAAACGATAAAACAGCTCCTCCGTGCAGTTTTCATACCGAGTCACCGTCCACTGGGCTCAGCGAGAAAACGCGATTTCGGCGCTTCTGAGGGCCGAAAACGCGATATCGGCCGATTTGCGATCTGTCAGCAGATTCGGTTTCTGGGCAGTTTACATGTCGAACTGCACGGTAGAAACGATAAAACAGCTCCTCCGTGCAGTTTTCATACCGAGTCACCGTCCACTGGGCTCAGCGAGAAAACGCGATTTCGGCGCTTCTGAGGGCCGAAAACGCGATATCGGCCGATTTGCGATCTGTCAGCAGATTCGGTTTCTGGGCAGTTTACATGTCGAACTGCACGGTAGAAACGATAAAACAGCTCCTCCGTGCAGTTTTCATACCGAGTCACCGTCCACTGGGCTCAGCGAGAAAACGCGATTTCGGCGCTTCTGAGGGCCGAAAACGCGATATCGGCCGATTTGCGATCTGTCAGCAGATTCGGTTTCTGGGCAGTTTACATGTCGAACTGCACGGTAGAAACGATAAAACAGCTCCTCCGTGCAGTTTTCATACCGAGTCACCGTCCACTGGGCTCAGCGAGAAAACGCGATTTCGGCGCTTCTGAGGGCCGAAAACGCGATATCGGCCGATTTGCGATCTGTCAGCAGATTCGGTTTCTGGGCAGTTTACATGTCGAACTGCACGGTAGAAACGATAAAACAGCTCCTCCGTGCAGTTTTCATACCGAGTCACCGTCCACTGGGCTCAGCGAGAAAACGCGATTTCGGCGCTTCTGAGGGCCGAAAACGCGATATCGGCCGATTTGCGATCTGTCAGCAGATTCGGTTTCTGGGCAGTTTACATGTCGAACTGCACGGTAGAAACGATAAAACAGCTCCTCCGTGCAGTTTTCATACCGAGTCACCGTCCACTGGGCTCAGCGAGAAAACGCGATTTCGGCGCTTCTGAGGGCCGAAAACGCGATATCGGCCGATTTGCGATCTGTCAGCAGATTCGGTTTCTGGGCAGTTTACATGTCGAACTGCACGGTAGAAACGATAAAACAGCTCCTCCGTGCAGTTTTCATACCGAGTCACCGTCCACTGGGCTCAGCGAGAAAACGCGATTTCGGCGCTTCTGAGGGCCGAAAACGCGATATCGGCCGATTTGCGATCTGTCAGCAGATTCGGTTTCTGGGCAGTTTACATGTCGAACTGCACGGTAGAAACGATAAAACAGCTCCTCCGTGCAGTTTTCATACCGAGTCACCGTCCACTGGGCTCAGCGAGAAAACGCGATTTCGGCGCTTCTGAGGGCCGAAAACGCGATATCGGCCGATTTGCGATCTGTCAGCAGATTCGGTTTCTGGGCAGTTTACATGTCGAACTGCACGGTAGAAACGATAAAACAGCTCCTCCGTGCAGTTTTCATACCGAGTCACCGTCCACTGGGCTCAGCGAGAAAACGCGATTTCGGCGCTTCTGAGGGCCGAAAACGCGATATCGGCCGATTTGCGATCTGTCAGCAGATTCGGTTTCTGGGCAGTTTACATGTCGAACTGCACGGTAGAAACGATAAAACAGCTCCTCCGTGCAGTTTTCATACCGAGTCACCGTCCACTGGGCTCAGCGAGAAAACGCGATTTCGGCGCTTCTGAGGGCCGAAAACGCGATATCGGCCGATTTGCGATCTGTCAGCAGATTCGGTTTCTGGGCAGTTTACATGTCGAACTGCACGGTAGAAACGATAAAACAGCTCCTCCGTGCAGTTTTCATACCGAGTCACCGTCCACTGGGCTCAGCGAGAAAACGCGATTTCGGCGCTTCTGAGGGCCGAAAACGCGATATCGGCCGATTTGCGATCTGTCAGCAGATTCGGTTTCTGGGCAGTTTACATGTCGAACTGCACGGTAGAAACGATAAAACAGCTCCTCCGTGCAGTTTTCATACCGAGTCACCGTCCACTGGGCTCAGCGAGAAAACGCGATTTCGGCGCTTCTGAGGGCCGAAAACGCGATATCGGCCGATTTGCGATCTGTCAGCAGATTCGGTTTCTGGGCAGTTTACATGTCGAACTGCACGGTAGAAACGATAAAACAGCTCCTCCGTGCAGTTTTCATACCGAGTCACCGTCCACTGGGCTCAGCGAGAAAACGCGATTTCGGCGCTTCTGAGGGCCGAAAACGCGATATCGGCCGATTTGCGATCTGTCAGCAGATTCGGTTTCTGGGCAGTTTACATGTCGAACTGCACGGTAGAAACGATAAAACAGCTCCTCCGTGCAGTTTTCATACCGAGTCACCGTCCACTGGGCTCAGCGAGAAAACGCGATTTCGGCGCTTCTGAGGGCCGAAAACGCGATATCGGCCGATTTGCGATCTGTCAGCAGATTCGGTTTCTGGGCAGTTTACATGTCGAACTGCACGGTAGAAACGATAAAACAGCTCCTCCGTGCAGTTTTCATACCGAGTCACCGTCCACTGGGCTCAGCGAGAAAACGCGATTTCGGCGCTTCTGAGGGCCGAAAACGCGATATCGGCCGATTTGCGATCTGTCAGCAGATTCGGTTTCTGGGCAGTTTACATGTCGAACTGCACGGTAGAAACGATAAAACAGCTCCTCCGTGCAGTTTTCATACCGAGTCACCGTCCACTGGGCTCAGCGAGAAAACGCGATTTCGGCGCTTCTGAGGGCCGAAAACGCGATATCGGCCGATTTTCGATCTGTCAGCAGATTCGGTTTCTGGGCAGTTTACATGTCGAACTGCACGGTAGAAACGATAAAACAGCTCCTCCGTGCAGTTTTCATACCGAGTCACCGTCCACTGGGCTCAGCGAGAAAACGCGATTTCGGCGCTTCTGAGGGCCGAAAACGCGATATCGGCCGATTTGCGATCTGTCAGCAGATTCGGTTTCTGGGCAGTTTACATGTCGAACTGCACGGTAGAAACGATAAAACAGCTCCTCCGTGCAGTTTTCATACCGAGTCACCGTCCACTGGGCTCAGCGAGAAAACGCGATTTCGGCGCTTCTGAGGGCCGAAAACGCGATATCGGCCGATTTGCGATCTGTCAGCAGATTCGGTTTCTGGGCAGTTTACATGTCGAACTGCACGGTAGAAACGATAAAACAGCTCCTCCGTGCAGTTTTCATACCGAGTCACCGTCCACTGGGCTCAGCGAGAAAACGCGATTTCGGCGCTTCTGAGGGCCGAAAACGCGATATCGGCCGATTTGCGATCTGTCAGCAGATTCGGTTTCTGGGCAGTTTACATGTCGAACTGCACGGTAGAAACGATAAAACAGCTCCTCCGTGCAGTTTTCATACCGAGTCACCGTCCACTGGGCTCAGCGAGAAAACGCGATTTCGGCGCTTCTGAGGGCCGAAAACGCGATATCGGCCGATTTGCGATCTGTCAGCAGATTCGGTTTCTGGGCAGTTTACATGTCGAACTGCACGGTAGAAACGATAAAACAGCTCCTCCGTGCAGTTTTCATACCGAGTCACCGTCCACTGGGCTCAGCGAGAAAACGCGATTTCGGCGCTTCTGAGGGCCGAAAACGCGATATCGGCCGATTTGCGATCTGTCAGCAGATTCGGTTTCTGGGCAGTTTACATGTCGAACTGCACGGTAGAAACGATAAAACAGCTCCTCCGTGCAGTTTTCATACCGAGTCACCGTCCACTGGGCTCAGCGAGAAAACGCGATTTCGGCGCTTCTGAGGGCCGAAAACGCGATATCGGCCGATTTGCGATCTGTCAGCAGATTCGGTTTCTGGGCAGTTTACATGTCGAACTGCACGGTAGAAACGATAAAACAGCTCCTCCGTGCAGTTTTCATACCGAGTCACCGTCCACTGGGCTCAGCGAGAAAACGCGATTTCGGCGCTTCTGAGGGCCGAAAACGCGATATCGGCCGATTTGCGATCTGTCAGCAGATTCGGTTTCTGGGCAGTTTACATGTCGAACTGCACGGTAGAAACGATAAAACAGCTCCTCCGTGCAGTTTTCATACCGAGTCACCGTCCACTGGGCTCAGCGAGAAAACGCGATTTCGGCGCTTCTGAGGGCCGAAAACGCGATATCGGCCGATTTGCGATCTGTCAGCAGATTCGGTTTCTGGGCAGTTTACATGTCGAACTGCACGGTAGAAACGATAAAACAGCTCCTCCGTGCAGTTTTCATACCGAGTCACCGTCCACTGGGCTCAGCGAGAAAACGCGATTTCGGCGCTTCTGAGGGCCGAAAACGCGATATCGGCCGATTTGCGATCTGTCAGCAGATTCGGTTTCTGGGCAGTTTACATGTCGAACTGCACGGTAGAAACGATAAAACAGCTCCTCCGTGCAGTTTTCATACCGAGTCACCGTCCACTGGGCTCAGCGAGAAAACGCGATTTCGGCGCTTCTGAGGGCCGAAAACGCGATATCGGCCGATTTGCGATCTGTCAGCAGATTCGGTTTCTGGGCAGTTTACATGTCGAACTGCACGGTAGAAACGATAAAACAGCTCCTCCGTGCAGTTTTCATACCGAGTCACCGTCCACTGGGCTCAGCGAGAAAACGCGATTTCGGCGCTTCTGAGGGCCGAAAACGCGATATCGGCCGATTTGCGATCTGTCAGCAGATTCGGTTTCTGGGCAGTTTACATGTCGAACTGCACGGTAGAAACGATAAAACAGCTCCTCCGTGCAGTTTTCATACCGAGTCACCGTCCACTGGGCTCAGCGAGAAAACGCGATTTCGGCGCTTCTGAGGGCCGAAAACGCGATATCGGCCGATTTTCGATCTGTCAGCAGATTCGGTTTCTGGGCAGTTTACATGTCGAACTGCACGGTAGAAACGATAAAACAGCTCCTCCGTGCAGTTTTCATACCGAGTCACCGTCCACTGGGCTCAGCGAGAAAACGCGATTTCGGCGCTTCTGAGGGCCGAAAACGCGATATCGGCCGATTTGCGATCTGTCAGCAGATTCGGTTTCTGGGCAGTTTACATGTCGAACTGCACGGTAGAAACGATAAAACAGCTCCTCCGTGCAGTTTTCATACCGAGTCACCGTCCACTGGGCTCAGCGAGAAAACGCGATTTCGGCGCTTCTGAGGGCCGAAAACGCGATATCGGCCGATTTGCGATCTGTCAGCAGATTCGGTTTCTGGGCAGTTTACATGTCGAACTGCACGGTAGAAACGATAAAACAGCTCCTCCGTGCAGTTTTCATACCGAGTCACCGTCCACTGGGCTCAGCGAGAAAACGCGATTTCGGCGCTTCTGAGGGCCGAAAACGCGATATCGGCCGATTTGCGATCTGTCAGCAGATTCGGTTTCTGGGCAGTTTACATGTCGAACTGCACGGTAGAAACGATAAAACAGCTCCTCCGTGCAGTTTTCATACCGAGTCACCGTCCACTGGGCTCAGCGAGAAAACGCGATTTCGGCGCTTCTGAGGGCCGAAAACGCGATATCGGCCGATTTGCGATCTGTCAGCAGATTCGGTTTCTGGGCAGTTTACATGTCGAACTGCACGGTAGAAACGATAAAACAGCTCCTCCGTGCAGTTTTCATACCGAGTCACCGTCCACTGGGCTCAGCGAGAAAACGCGATTTCGGCGCTTCTGAGGGCCGAAAACGCGATATCGGCCGATTTGCGATCTGTCAGCAGATTCGGTTTCTGGGCAGTTTACATGTCGAACTGCACGGTAGAAACGATAAAACAGCTCCTCCGTGCAGTTTTCATACCGAGTCACCGTCCACTGGGCTCAGCGAGAAAACGCGATTTCGGCGCTTCTGAGGGCCGAAAACGCGATATCGGCCGATTTGCGATCTGTCAGCAGATTCGGTTTCTGGGCAGTTTACATGTCGAACTGCACGGTAGAAACGATAAAACAGCTCCTCCGTGCAGTTTTCATACCGAGTCACCGTCCACTGGGCTCAGCGAGAAAACGCGATTTCGGCGCTTCTGAGGGCCGAAAACGCGATATCGGCCGATTTTCGATCTGTCAGCAGATTCGGTTTCTGGGCAGTTTACATGTCGAACTGCACGGTAGAAACGATAAAACAGCTCCTCCGTGCAGTTTTCATACCGAGTCACCGTCCACTGGGCTCAGCGAGAAAACGCGATTTCGGCGCTTCTGAGGGCCGAAAACGCGATATCGGCCGATTTGCGATCTGTCAGCAGATTCGGTTTCTGGGCAGTTTACATGTCGAACTGCACGGTAGAAACGATAAAACAGCTCCTCCGTGCAGTTTTCATACCGAGTCACCGTCCACTGGGCTCAGCGAGAAAACGCGATTTCGGCGCTTCTGAGGGCCGAAAACGCGATATCGGCCGATTTGCGATCTGTCAGCAGATTCGGTTTCTGGGCAGTTTACATGTCGAACTGCACGGTAGAAACGATAAAACAGCTCCTCCGTGCAGTTTTCATACCGAGTCACCGTCCACTGGGCTCAGCGAGAAAACGCGATTTCGGCGCTTCTGAGGGCCGAAAACGCGATATCGGCCGATTTGCGATCTGTCAGCAGATTCGGTTTCTGGGCAGTTTACATGTCGAACTGCACGGTAGAAACGATAAAACAGCTCCTCCGTGCAGTTTTCATACCGAGTCACCGTCCACTGGGCTCAGCGAGAAAACGCGATTTCGGCGCTTCTGAGGGCCGAAAACGCGATATCGGCCGATTTGCGATCTGTCAGCAGATTCGGTTTCTGGGCAGTTTACATGTCGAACTGCACGGTAGAAACGATAAAACAGCTCCTCCGTGCAGTTTTCATACCGAGTCACCGTCCACTGGGCTCAGCGAGAAAACGCGATTTCGGCGCTTCTGAGGGCCGAAAACGCGATATCGGCCGATTTGCGATCTGTCAGCAGATTCGGTTTCTGGGCAGTTTACATGTCGAACTGCACGGTAGAAACGATAAAACAGCTCCTCCGTGCAGTTTTCATACCGAGTCACCGTCCACTGGGCTCAGCGAGAAAACGCGATTTCGGCGCTTCTGAGGGCCGAAAACGCGATATCGGCCGATTTGCGATCTGTCAGCAGATTCGGTTTCTGGGCAGTTTACATGTCGAACTGCACGGTAGAAACGATAAAACAGCTCCTCCGTGCAGTTTTCATACCGAGTCACCGTCCACTGGGCTCAGCGAGAAAACGCGATTTCGGCGCTTCTGAGGGCCGAAAACGCGATATCGGCCGATTTGCGATCTGTCAGCAGATTCGGTTTCTGGGCAGTTTACATGTCGAACTGCACGGTAGAAACGATAAAACAGCTCCTCCGTGCAGTTTTCATACCGAGTCACCGTCCACTGGGCTCAGCGAGAAAACGCGATTTCGGCGCTTCTGAGGGCCGAAAACGCGATATCGGCCGATTTGCGATCTGTCAGCAGATTCGGTTTCTGGGCAGTTTACATGTCGAACTGCACGGTAGAAACGATAAAACAGCTCCTCCGTGCAGTTTTCATACCGAGTCACCGTCCACTGGGCTCAGCGAGAAAACGCGATTTCGGCGCTTCTGAGGGCCGAAAACGCGATATCGGCCGATTTGCGATCTGTCAGCAGATTCGGTTTCTGGGCAGTTTACATGTCGAACTGCACGGTAGAAACGATAAAACAGCTCCTCCGTGCAGTTTTCATACCGAGTCACCGTCCACTGGGCTCAGCGAGAAAACGCGATTTCGGCGCTTCTGAGGGCCGAAAACGCGATATCGGCCGATTTGCGATCTGTCAGCAGATTCGGTTTCTGGGCAGTTTACATGTCGAACTGCACGGTAGAAACGATAAAACAGCTCCTCCGTGCAGTTTTCATACCGAGTCACCGTCCACTGGGCTCAGCGAGAAAACGCGATTTCGGCGCTTCTGAGGGCCGAAAACGCGATATCGGCCGATTTGCGATCTGTCAGCAGATTCGGTTTCTGGGCAGTTTACATGTCGAACTGCACGGTAGAAACGATAAAACAGCTCCTCCGTGCAGTTTTCATACCGAGTCACCGTCCACTGGGCTCAGCGAGAAAACGCGATTTCGGCGCTTCTGAGGGCCGAAAACGCGATATCGGCCGATTTGCGATCTGTCAGCAGATTCGGTTTCTGGGCAGTTTACATGTCGAACTGCACGGTAGAAACGATAAAACAGCTCCTCCGTGCAGTTTTCATACCGAGTCACCGTCCACTGGGCTCAGCGAGAAAACGCGATTTCGGCGCTTCTGAGGGCCGAAAACGCGATATCGGCCGATTTGCGATCTGTCAGCAGATTCGGTTTCTGGGCAGTTTACATGTCGAACTGCACGGTAGAAACGATAAAACAGCTCCTCCGTGCAGTTTTCATACCGAGTCACCGTCCACTGGGCTCAGCGAGAAAACGCGATTTCGGCGCTTCTGAGGGCCGAAAACGCGATATCGGCCGATTTGCGATCTGTCAGCAGATTCGGTTTCTGGGCAGTTTACATGTCGAACTGCACGGTAGAAACGATAAAACAGCTCCTCCGTGCAGTTTTCATACCGAGTCACCGTCCACTGGGCTCAGCGAGAAAACGCGATTTCGGCGCTTCTGAGGGCCGAAAACGCGATATCGGCCGATTTGCGATCTGTCAGCAGATTCGGTTTCTGGGCAGTTTACATGTCGAACTGCACGGTAGAAACGATAAAACAGCTCCTCCGTGCAGTTTTCATACCGAGTCACCGTCCACTGGGCTCAGCGAGAAAACGCGATTTCGGCGCTTCTGAGGGCCGAAAACGCGATATCGGCCGATTTGCGATCTGTCAGCAGATTCGGTTTCTGGGCAGTTTACATGTCGAACTGCACGGTAGAAACGATAAAACAGCTCCTCCGTGCAGTTTTCATACCGAGTCACCGTCCACTGGGCTCAGCGAGAAAACGCGATTTCGGCGCTTCTGAGGGCCGAAAACGCGATATCGGCCGATTTGCGATCTGTCAGCAGATTCGGTTTCTGGGCAGTTTACATGTCGAACTGCACGGTAGAAACGATAAAACAGCTCCTCCGTGCAGTTTTCATACCGAGTCACCGTCCACTGGGCTCAGCGAGAAAACGCGATTTCGGCGCTTCTGAGGGCCGAAAACGCGATATCGGCCGATTTGCGATCTGTCAGCAGATTCGGTTTCTGGGCAGTTTACATGTCGAACTGCACGGTAGAAACGATAAAACAGCTCCTCCGTGCAGTTTTCATACCGAGTCACCGTCCACTGGGCTCAGCGAGAAAACGCGATTTCGGCGCTTCTGAGGGCCGAAAACGCGATATCGGCCGATTTTCGATCTGTCAGCAGATTCGGTTTCTGGGCAGTTTACATGTCGAACTGCACGGTAGAAACGATAAAACAGCTCCTCCGTGCAGTTTTCATACCGAGTCACCGTCCACTGGGCTCAGCGAGAAAACGCGATTTCGGCGCTTCTGAGGGCCGAAAACGCGATATCGGCCGATTTTCGATCTGTCAGCAGATTCGGTTTCTGGGCAGTTTACATGTCGAACTGCACGGTAGAAACGATAAAACAGCTCCTCCGTGCAGTTTTCATACCGAGTCACCGTCCACTGGGCTCAGCGAGAAAACGCGATTTCGGCGCTTCTGAGGGCCGAAAACGCGATATCGGCCGATTTGCGATCTGTCAGCAGATTCGGTTTCTGGGCAGTTTACATGTCGAACTGCACGGTAGAAACGATAAAACAGCTCCTCCGTGCAGTTTTCATACCGAGTCACCGTCCACTGGGCTCAGCGAGAAAACGCGATTTCGGCGCTTCTGAGGGCCGAAAACGCGATATCGGCCGATTTGCGATCTGTCAGCAGATTCGGTTTCTGGGCAGTTTACATGTCGAACTGCACGGTAGAAACGATAAAACAGCTCCTCCGTGCAGTTTTCATACCGAGTCACCGTCCACTGGGCTCAGCGAGAAAACGCGATTTCGGCGCTTCTGAGGGCCGAAAACGCGATATCGGCCGATTTGCGATCTGTCAGCAGATTCGGTTTCTGGGCAGTTTACATGTCGAACTGCACGGTAGAAACGATAAAACAGCTCCTCCGTGCAGTTTTCATACCGAGTCACCGTCCACTGGGCTCAGCGAGAAAACGCGATTTCGGCGCTTCTGAGGGCCGAAAACGCGATATCGGCCGATTTGCGATCTGTCAGCAGATTCGGTTTCTGGGCAGTTTACATGTCGAACTGCACGGTAGAAACGATAAAACAGCTCCTCCGTGCAGTTTTCATACCGAGTCACCGTCCACTGGGCTCAGCGAGAAAACGCGATTTCGGCGCTTCTGAGGGCCGAAAACGCGATATCGGCCGATTTGCGATCTGTCAGCAGATTCGGTTTCTGGGCAGTTTACATGTCGAACTGCACGGTAGAAACGATAAAACAGCTCCTCCGTGCAGTTTTCATACCGAGTCACCGTCCACTGGGCTCAGCGAGAAAACGCGATTTCGGCGCTTCTGAGGGCCGAAAACGCGATATCGGCCGATTTGCGATCTGTCAGCAGATTCGGTTTCTGGGCAGTTTACATGTCGAACTGCACGGTAGAAACGATAAAACAGCTCCTCCGTGCAGTTTTCATACCGAGTCACCGTCCACTGGGCTCAGCGAGAAAACGCGATTTCGGCGCTTCTGAGGGCCGAAAACGCGATATCGGCCGATTTGCGATCTGTCAGCAGATTCGGTTTCTGGGCAGTTTACATGTCGAACTGCACGGTAGAAACGATAAAACAGCTCCTCCGTGCAGTTTTCATACCGAGTCACCGTCCACTGGGCTCAGCGAGAAAACGCGATTTCGGCGCTTCTGAGGGCCGAAAACGCGATATCGGCCGATTTGCGATCTGTCAGCAGATTCGGTTTCTGGGCAGTTTACATGTCGAACTGCACGGTAGAAACGATAAAACAGCTCCTCCGTGCAGTTTTCATACCGAGTCACCGTCCACTGGGCTCAGCGAGAAAACGCGATTTCGGCGCTTCTGAGGGCCGAAAACGCGATATCGGCCGATTTGCGATCTGTCAGCAGATTCGGTTTCTGGGCAGTTTACATGTCGAACTGCACGGTAGAAACGATAAAACAGCTCCTCCGTGCAGTTTTCATACCGAGTCACCGTCCACTGGGCTCAGCGAGAAAACGCGATTTCGGCGCTTCTGAGGGCCGAAAACGCGATATCGGCCGATTTGCGATCTGTCAGCAGATTCGGTTTCTGGGCAGTTTACATGTCGAACTGCACGGTAGAAACGATAAAACAGCTCCTCCGTGCAGTTTTCATACCGAGTCACCGTCCACTGGGCTCAGCGAGAAAACGCGATTTCGGCGCTTCTGAGGGCCGAAAACGCGATATCGGCCGATTTGCGATCTGTCAGCAGATTCGGTTTCTGGGCAGTTTACATGTCGAACTGCACGGTAGAAACGATAAAACAGCTCCTCCGTGCAGTTTTCATACCGAGTCACCGTCCACTGGGCTCAGCGAGAAAACGCGATTTCGGCGCTTCTGAGGGCCGAAAACGCGATATCGGCCGATTTGCGATCTGTCAGCAGATTCGGTTTCTGGGCAGTTTACATGTCGAACTGCACGGTAGAAACGATAAAACAGCTCCTCCGTGCAGTTTTCATACCGAGTCACCGTCCACTGGGCTCAGCGAGAAAACGCGATTTCGGCGCTTCTGAGGGCCGAAAACGCGATATCGGCCGATTTGCGATCTGTCAGCAGATTCGGTTTCTGGGCAGTTTACATGTCGAACTGCACGGTAGAAACGATAAAACAGCTCCTCCGTGCAGTTTTCATACCGAGTCACCGTCCACTGGGCTCAGCGAGAAAACGCGATTTCGGCGCTTCTGAGGGCCGAAAACGCGATATCGGCCGATTTGCGATCTGTCAGCAGATTCGGTTTCTGGGCAGTTTACATGTCGAACTGCACGGTAGAAACGATAAAACAGCTCCTCCGTGCAGTTTTCATACCGAGTCACCGTCCACTGGGCTCAGCGAGAAAACGCGATTTCGGCGCTTCTGAGGGCCGAAAACGCGATATCGGCCGATTTGCGATCTGTCAGCAGATTCGGTTTCTGGGCAGTTTACATGTCGAACTGCACGGTAGAAACGATAAAACAGCTCCTCCGTGCAGTTTTCATACCGAGTCACCGTCCACTGGGCTCAGCGAGAAAACGCGATTTCGGCGCTTCTGAGGGCCGAAAACGCGATATCGGCCGATTTGCGATCTGTCAGCAGATTCGGTTTCTGGGCAGTTTACATGTCGAACTGCACGGTAGAAACGATAAAACAGCTCCTCCGTGCAGTTTTCATACCGAGTCACCGTCCACTGGGCTCAGCGAGAAAACGCGATTTCGGCGCTTCTGAGGGCCGAAAACGCGATATCGGCCGATTTGCGATCTGTCAGCAGATTCGGTTTCTGGGCAGTTTACATGTCGAACTGCACGGTAGAAACGATAAAACAGCTCCTCCGTGCAGTTTTCATACCGAGTCACCGTCCACTGGGCTCAGCGAGAAAACGCGATTTCGGCGCTTCTGAGGGCCGAAAACGCGATATCGGCCGATTTGCGATCTGTCAGCAGATTCGGTTTCTGGGCAGTTTACATGTCGAACTGCACGGTAGAAACGATAAAACAGCTCCTCCGTGCAGTTTTCATACCGAGTCACCGTCCACTGGGCTCAGCGAGAAAACGCGATTTCGGCGCTTCTGAGGGCCGAAAACGCGATATCGGCCGATTTGCGATCTGTCAGCAGATTCGGTTTCTGGGCAGTTTACATGTCGAACTGCACGGTAGAAACGATAAAACAGCTCCTCCGTGCAGTTTTCATACCGAGTCACCGTCCACTGGGCTCAGCGAGAAAACGCGATTTCGGCGCTTCTGAGGGCCGAAAACGCGATATCGGCCGATTTGCGATCTGTCAGCAGATTCGGTTTCTGGGCAGTTTACATGTCGAACTGCACGGTAGAAACGATAAAACAGCTCCTCCGTGCAGTTTTCATACCGAGTCACCGTCCACTGGGCTCAGCGAGAAAACGCGATTTCGGCGCTTCTGAGGGCCGAAAACGCGATATCGGCCGATTTGCGATCTGTCAGCAGATTCGGTTTCTGGGCAGTTTACATGTCGAACTGCACGGTAGAAACGATAAAACAGCTCCTCCGTGCAGTTTTCATACCGAGTCACCGTCCACTGGGCTCAGCGAGAAAACGCGATTTCGGCGCTTCTGAGGGCCGAAAACGCGATATCGGCCGATTTGCGATCTGTCAGCAGATTCGGTTTCTGGGCAGTTTACATGTCGAACTGCACGGTAGAAACGATAAAACAGCTCCTCCGTGCAGTTTTCATACCGAGTCACCGTCCACTGGGCTCAGCGAGAAAACGCGATTTCGGCGCTTCTGAGGGCCGAAAACGCGATATCGGCCGATTTTCGATCTGTCAGCAGATTCGGTTTCTGGGCAGTTTACATGTCGAACTGCACGGTAGAAACGATAAAACAGCTCCTCCGTGCAGTTTTCATACCGAGTCACCGTCCACTGGGCTCAGCGAGAAAACGCGATTTCGGCGCTTCTGAGGGCCGAAAACGCGATATCGGCCGATTTGCGATCTGTCAGCAGATTCGGTTTCTGGGCAGTTTACATGTCGAACTGCACGGTAGAAACGATAAAACAGCTCCTCCGTGCAGTTTTCATACCGAGTCACCGTCCACTGGGCTCAGCGAGAAAACGCGATTTCGGCGCTTCTGAGGGCCGAAAACGCGATATCGGCCGATTTGCGATCTGTCAGCAGATTCGGTTTCTGGGCAGTTTACATGTCGAACTGCACGGTAGAAACGATAAAACAGCTCCTCCGTGCAGTTTTCATACCGAGTCACCGTCCACTGGGCTCAGCGAGAAAACGCGATTTCGGCGCTTCTGAGGGCCGAAAACGCGATATCGGCCGATTTGCGATCTGTCAGCAGATTCGGTTTCTGGGCAGTTTACATGTCGAACTGCACGGTAGAAACGATAAAACAGCTCCTCCGTGCAGTTTTCATACCGAGTCACCGTCCACTGGGCTCAGCGAGAAAACGCGATTTCGGCGCTTCTGAGGGCCGAAAACGCGATATCGGCCGATTTGCGATCTGTCAGCAGATTCGGTTTCTGGGCAGTTTACATGTCGAACTGCACGGTAGAAACGATAAAACAGCTCCTCCGTGCAGTTTTCATACCGAGTCACCGTCCACTGGGCTCAGCGAGAAAACGCGATTTCGGCGCTTCTGAGGGCCGAAAACGCGATATCGGCCGATTTGCGATCTGTCAGCAGATTCGGTTTCTGGGCAGTTTACATGTCGAACTGCACGGTAGAAACGATAAAACAGCTCCTCCGTGCAGTTTTCATACCGAGTCACCGTCCACTGGGCTCAGCGAGAAAACGCGATTTCGGCGCTTCTGAGGGCCGAAAACGCGATATCGGCCGATTTGCGATCTGTCAGCAGATTCGGTTTCTGGGCAGTTTACATGTCGAACTGCACGGTAGAAACGATAAAACAGCTCCTCCGTGCAGTTTTCATACCGAGTCACCGTCCACTGGGCTCAGCGAGAAAACGCGATTTCGGCGCTTCTGAGGGCCGAAAACGCGATATCGGCCGATTTGCGATCTGTCAGCAGATTCGGTTTCTGGGCAGTTTACATGTCGAACTGCACGGTAGAAACGATAAAACAGCTCCTCCGTGCAGTTTTCATACCGAGTCACCGTCCACTGGGCTCAGCGAGAAAACGCGATTTCGGCGCTTCTGAGGGCCGAAAACGCGATATCGGCCGATTTGCGATCTGTCAGCAGATTCGGTTTCTGGGCAGTTTACATGTCGAACTGCACGGTAGAAACGATAAAACAGCTCCTCCGTGCAGTTTTCATACCGAGTCACCGTCCACTGGGCTCAGCGAGAAAACGCGATTTCGGCGCTTCTGAGGGCCGAAAACGCGATATCGGCCGATTTGCGATCTGTCAGCAGATTCGGTTTCTGGGCAGTTTACATGTCGAACTGCACGGTAGAAACGATAAAACAGCTCCTCCGTGCAGTTTTCATACCGAGTCACCGTCCACTGGGCTCAGCGAGAAAACGCGATTTCGGCGCTTCTGAGGGCCGAAAACGCGATATCGGCCGATTTGCGATCTGTCAGCAGATTCGGTTTCTGGGCAGTTTACATGTCGAACTGCACGGTAGAAACGATAAAACAGCTCCTCCGTGCAGTTTTCATACCGAGTCACCGTCCACTGGGCTCAGCGAGAAAACGCGATTTCGGCGCTTCTGAGGGCCGAAAACGCGATATCGGCCGATTTGCGATCTGTCAGCAGATTCGGTTTCTGGGCAGTTTACATGTCGAACTGCACGGTAGAAACGATAAAACAGCTCCTCCGTGCAGTTTTCATACCGAGTCACCGTCCACTGGGCTCAGCGAGAAAACGCGATTTCGGCGCTTCTGAGGGCCGAAAACGCGATATCGGCCGATTTGCGATCTGTCAGCAGATTCGGTTTCTGGGCAGTTTACATGTCGAACTGCACGGTAGAAACGATAAAACAGCTCCTCCGTGCAGTTTTCATACCGAGTCACCGTCCACTGGGCTCAGCGAGAAAACGCGATTTCGGCGCTTCTGAGGGCCGAAAACGCGATATCGGCCGATTTGCGATCTGTCAGCAGATTCGGTTTCTGGGCAGTTTACATGTCGAACTGCACGGTAGAAACGATAAAACAGCTCCTCCGTGCAGTTTTCATACCGAGTCACCGTCCACTGGGCTCAGCGAGAAAACGCGATTTCGGCGCTTCTGAGGGCCGAAAACGCGATATCGGCCGATTTGCGATCTGTCAGCAGATTCGGTTTCTGGGCAGTTTACATGTCGAACTGCACGGTAGAAACGATAAAACAGCTCCTCCGTGCAGTTTTCATACCGAGTCACCGTCCACTGGGCTCAGCGAGAAAACGCGATTTCGGCGCTTCTGAGGGCCGAAAACGCGATATCGGCCGATTTGCGATCTGTCAGCAGATTCGGTTTCTGGGCAGTTTACATGTCGAACTGCACGGTAGAAACGATAAAACAGCTCCTCCGTGCAGTTTTCATACCGAGTCACCGTCCACTGGGCTCAGCGAGAAAACGCGATTTCGGCGCTTCTGAGGGCCGAAAACGCGATATCGGCCGATTTGCGATCTGTCAGCAGATTCGGTTTCTGGGCAGTTTACATGTCGAACTGCACGGTAGAAACGATAAAACAGCTCCTCCGTGCAGTTTTCATACCGAGTCACCGTCCACTGGGCTCAGCGAGAAAACGCGATTTCGGCGCTTCTGAGGGCCGAAAACGCGATATCGGCCGATTTGCGATCTGTCAGCAGATTCGGTTTCTGGGCAGTTTACATGTCGAACTGCACGGTAGAAACGATAAAACAGCTCCTCCGTGCAGTTTTCATACCGAGTCACCGTCCACTGGGCTCAGCGAGAAAACGCGATTTCGGCGCTTCTGAGGGCCGAAAACGCGATATCGGCCGATTTGCGATCTGTCAGCAGATTCGGTTTCTGGGCAGTTTACATGTCGAACTGCACGGTAGAAACGATAAAACAGCTCCTCCGTGCAGTTTTCATACCGAGTCACCGTCCACTGGGCTCAGCGAGAAAACGCGATTTCGGCGCTTCTGAGGGCCGAAAACGCGATATCGGCCGATTTGCGATCTGTCAGCAGATTCGGTTTCTGGGCAGTTTACATGTCGAACTGCACGGTAGAAACGATAAAACAGCTCCTCCGTGCAGTTTTCATACCGAGTCACCGTCCACTGGGCTCAGCGAGAAAACGCGATTTCGGCGCTTCTGAGGGCCGAAAACGCGATATCGGCCGATTTTCGATCTGTCAGCAGATTCGGTTTCTGGGCAGTTTACATGTCGAACTGCACGGTAGAAACGATAAAACAGCTCCTCCGTGCAGTTTTCATACCGAGTCACCGTCCACTGGGCTCAGCGAGAAAACGCGATTTCGGCGCTTCTGAGGGCCGAAAACGCGATATCGGCCGATTTGCGATCTGTCAGCAGATTCGGTTTCTGGGCAGTTTACATGTCGAACTGCACGGTAGAAACGATAAAACAGCTCCTCCGTGCAGTTTTCATACCGAGTCACCGTCCACTGGGCTCAGCGAGAAAACGCGATTTCGGCGCTTCTGAGGGCCGAAAACGCGATATCGGCCGATTTGCGATCTGTCAGCAGATTCGGTTTCTGGGCAGTTTACATGTCGAACTGCACGGTAGAAACGATAAAACAGCTCCTCCGTGCAGTTTTCATACCGAGTCACCGTCCACTGGGCTCAGCGAGAAAACGCGATTTCGGCGCTTCTGAGGGCCGAAAACGCGATATCGGCCGATTTGCGATCTGTCAGCAGATTCGGTTTCTGGGCAGTTTACATGTCGAACTGCACGGTTAAAACGATAAAACAGCTCCTCCGTGCAGTTTTCATACCGAGTCACCGTCCACTGGGCTCAGCGAGAAAACGCGATTTCGGCGCTTCTGAGGGCCGAAAACGCGATATCGGCCGATTTTCGATCTGTCAGCAGATTCGGTTTCTGGGCAGTTTACATGTCGAACTGCACGGTAGAAACGATAAAACAGCTCCTCCGTGCAGTTTTCATACCGAGTCACCGTCCACTGGGCTCAGCGAGAAAACGCGATTTCGGCGCTTCTGAGGGCCGAAAACGCGATATCGGCCGATTTGCGATCTGTCAGCAGATTCGGTTTCTGGGCAGTTTACATGTCGAACTGCACGGTAGAAACGATAAAACAGCTCCTCCGTGCAGTTTTCATACCGAGTCACCGTCCACTGGGCTCAGCGAGAAAACGCGATTTCGGCGCTTCTGAGGGCCGAAAACGCGATATCGGCCGATTTGCGATCTGTCAGCAGATTCGGTTTCTGGGCAGTTTACATGTCGAACTGCACGGTAGAAACGATAAAACAGCTCCTCCGTGCAGTTTTCATACCGAGTCACCGTCCACTCAGGCTCAGCGAGAAAACGCGATTTCGGCGCTTCTGAGGGCCGAAAACGCGATATCGGCCGATTTGCGATCTGTCAGCAGATTCGGTTTCTGGGCAGTTTACATGTCGAACTGCACGGTAGAAACGATAAAACAGCTCCTCCGTGCAGTTTTCATACCGAGTCACCGTCCACTGGGCTCAGCGAGAAAACGCGATTTCGGCGCTTCTGAGGGCCGAAAACGCGATATCGGCCGATTTGCGATCTGTCAGCAGATTCGGTTTCTGGGCAGTTTACATGTCGAACTGCACGGTAGAAACGATAAAACAGCTCCTCCGTGCAGTTTTCATACCGAGTCACCGTCCACTGGGCTCAGCGAGAAAACGCGATTTCGGCGCTTCTGAGGGCCGAAAACGCGATATCGGCCGATTTGCGATCTGTCAGCAGATTCGGTTTCTGGGCAGTTTACATGTCGAACTGCACGGTAGAAACGATAAAACAGCTCCTCCGTGCAGTTTTCATACCGAGTCACCGTCCACTGGGCTCAGCGAGAAAACGCGATTTCGGCGCTTCTGAGGGCCGAAAACGCGATATCGGCCGATTTTCGATCTGTCAGCAGATTCGGTTTCTGGGCAGTTTACATGTCGAACTGCACGGTAGAAACGATAAAACAGCTCCTCCGTGCAGTTTTCATACCGAGTCACCGTCCACTGGGCTCAGCGAGAAAACGCGATTTCGGCGCTTCTGAGGGCCGAAAACGCGATATCGGCCGATTTGCGATCTGTCAGCAGATTCGGTTTCTGGGCAGTTTACATGTCGAACTGCACGGTAGAAACGATAAAACAGCTCCTCCGTGCAGTTTTCATACCGAGTCACCGTCCACTGGGCTCAGCGAGAAAACGCGATTTCGGCGCTTCTGAGGGCCGAAAACGCGATATCGGCCGATTTGCGATCTGTCAGCAGATTCGGTTTCTGGGCAGTTTACATGTCGAACTGCACGGTAGAAACGATAAAACAGCTCCTCCGTGCAGTTTTCATACCGAGTCACCGTCCACTGGGCTCAGCGAGAAAACGCGATTTCGGCGCTTCTGAGGGCCGAAAACGCGATATCGGCCGATTTGCGATCTGTCAGCAGATTCGGTTTCTGGGCAGTTTACATGTCGAACTGCACGGTAGAAACGATAAAACAGCTCCTCCGTGCAGTTTTCATACCGAGTCACCGTCCACTGGGCTCAGCGAGAAAACGCGATTTCGGCGCTTCTGAGGGCCGAAAACGCGATATCGGCCGATTTTCGATCTGTCAGCAGATTCGGTTTCTGGGCAGTTTACATGTCGAACTGCACGGTAGAAACGATAAAACAGCTCCTCCGTGCAGTTTTCATACCGAGTCACCGTCCACTGGGCTCAGCGAGAAAACGCGATTTCGGCGCTTCTGAGGGCCGAAAACGCGATTTCACGATTCGGTTTCTGGGCAGTTTAAAACGGCGCTTCACCGTCCACTGGGCTCAGCGAGAAAACGCGATTTCGGCGCTTCTGAGGGCCGAAAACGCGATATCGGCCGATTTGCGATCTGTCAGCAGATTCGGTTTCTGGGCAGTTTACATGTCGAACTGCACGGTAGAAACGATAAAACAGCTCCTCCGTGCAGTTTTCATACCGAGTCACCGTCCACTGGGCTCAGCGAGAAAACGCGATTTCGGCGCTTCTGAGGGCCGAAAACGCGATATCGGCCGATTTGCGATCTGTCAGCAGATTCGGTTTCTGGGCAGTTTACATGTCGAACTGCACGGTAGAAACGATAAAACAGCTCCTCCGTGCAGTTTTCATACCGAGTCACCGTCCACTGGGCTCAGCGAGAAAACGCGATTTCGGCGCTTCTGAGGGCCGAAAACGCGATATCGGCCGATTTGCGATCTGTCAGCAGATTCGGTTTCTGGGCAGTTTACATGTCGAACTGCACGGTAGAAACGATAAAACAGCTCCTCCGTGCAGTTTTCATACCGAGTCACCGTCCACTGGGCTCAGCGAGAAAACGCGATTTCGGCGCTTCTGAGGGCCGAAAACGCGATATCGGCCGATTTGCGATCTGTCAGCAGATTCGGTTTCTGGGCAGTTTACATGTCGAACTGCACGGTAGAAACGATAAAACAGCTCCTCCGTGCAGTTTTCATACCGAGTCACCGTCCACTGGGCTCAGCGAGAAAACGCGATTTCGGCGCTTCTGAGGGCCGAAAACGCGATATCGGCCGATTTGCGATCTGTCAGCAGATTCGGTTTCTGGGCAGTTTACATGTCGAACTGCACGGTAGAAACGATAAAACAGCTCCTCCGTGCAGTTTTCATACCGAGTCACCGTCCACTGGGCTCAGCGAGAAAACGCGATTTCGGCGCTTCTGAGGGCCGAAAACGCGATATCGGCCGATTTGCGATCTGTCAGCAGATTCGGTTTCTGGGCAGTTTACATGTCGAACTGCACGGTAGAAACGATAAAACAGCTCCTCCGTGCAGTTTTCATACCGAGTCACCGTCCACTGGGCTCAGCGAGAAAACGCGATTTCGGCGCTTCTGAGGGCCGAAAACGCGATATCGGCCGATTTGCGATCTGTCAGCAGATTCGGTTTCTGGGCAGTTTACATGTCGAACTGCACGGTAGAAACGATAAAACAGCTCCTCCGTGCAGTTTTCATACCGAGTCACCGTCCACTGGGCTCAGCGAGAAAACGCGATTTCGGCGCTTCTGAGGGCCGAAAACGCGATATCGGCCGATTTGCGATCTGTCAGCAGATTCGGTTTCTGGGCAGTTTACATGTCGAACTGCACGGTAGAAACGATAAAACAGCTCCTCCGTGCAGTTTTCATACCGAGTCACCGTCCACTGGGCTCAGCGAGAAAACGCGATTTCGGCGCTTCTGAGGGCCGAAAACGCGATATCGGCCGATTTTCGATCTGTCAGCAGATTCGGTTTCTGGGCAGTTTACATGTCGAACTGCACGGTAGAAACGATAAAACAGCTCCTCCGTGCAGTTTTCATACCGAGTCACCGTCCACTGGGCTCAGCGAGAAAACGCGATTTCGGCGCTTCTGAGGGCCGAAAACGCGATATCGGCCGATTTGCGATCTGTCAGCAGATTCGGTTTCTGGGCAGTTTACATGTCGAACTGCACGGTAGAAACGATAAAACAGCTCCTCCGTGCAGTTTTCATACCGAGTCACCGTCCACTGGGCTCAGCGAGAAAACGCGATTTCGGCGCTTCTGAGGGCCGAAAACGCGATATCGGCCGATTTGCGATCTGTCAGCAGATTCGGTTTCTGGGCAGTTTACATGTCGAACTGCACGGTAGAAACGATAAAACAGCTCCTCCGTGCAGTTTTCATACCGAGTCACCGTCCACTGGGCTCAGCGAGAAAACGCGATTTCGGCGCTTCTGAGGGCCGAAAACGCGATATCGGCCGATTTGCGATCTGTCAGCAGATTCGGTTTCTGGGCAGTTTACATGTCGAACTGCACGGTAGAAACGATAAAACAGCTCCTCCGTGCAGTTTTCATACCGAGTCACCGTCCACTGGGCTCAGCGAGAAAACGCGATTTCGGCGCTTCTGAGGGCCGAAAACGCGATATCGGCCGATTTTCGATCTGTCAGCAGATTCGGTTTCTGGGCAGTTTACATGTCGAACTGCACGGTAGAAACGATAAAACAGCTCCTCCGTGCAGTTTTCATACCGAGTCACCGTCCACTGGGCTCAGCGAGAAAACGCGATTTCGGCGCTTGAGGGCCGAAAACGCGATATCGGCCGATTTGCGATCTGTCAGCAGATTCGGTTTCTGGGCAGTTTACATGTCGAACTGCACGGTAGAAACGATAAAACAGCTCCTCCGTGCAGTTTTCATACCGAGTCACCGTCCACTGGGCTCAGCGAGAAAACGCGATTTCGGCGCTTCTGAGGGCCGAAAACGCGATATCGGCCGATTTGCGATCTGTCAGCAGATTCGGTTTCTGGGCAGTTTACATGTCGAACTGCACGGTAGAAACGATAAAACAGCTCCTCCGTGCAGTTTTCATACCGAGTCACCGTCCACTGGGCTCAGCGAGAAAACGCGATTTCGGCGCTTCTGAGGGCCGAAAACGCGATATCGGCCGATTTTCGATCTGTCAGCAGATTCGGTTTCTGGGCAGTTTACATGTCGAACTGCACGGTAGAAACGATAAAACAGCTCCTCCGTGCAGTTTTCATACCGAGTCACCGTCCACTGGGCTCAGCGAGAAAACGCGATTTCGGCGCTTCTGAGGGCCGAAAACGCGATATCGGCCGATTTGCGATCTGTCAGCAGATTCGGTTTCTGGGCAGTTTACATGTCGAACTGCACGGTAGAAACGATAAAACAGCTCCTCCGTGCAGTTTTCATACCGAGTCACCGTCCACTGGGCTCAGCGAGAAAACGCGATTTCGGCGCTTCTGAGGGCCGAAAACGCGATATCGGCCGATTTGCGATCTGTCAGCAGATTCGGTTTCTGGGCAGTTTACATGTCGAACTGCATGGTAGAAACGATAAAACAGCTCCTCCGTGCAGTTTTCATACCGAGTCACCGTCCACTGGGCTCAGCGAGAAAACGCGATTTCGGCGCTTCTGAGGGCCGAAAACGCGATATCGGCCGATTTGCGATCTGTCAGCAGATTCGGTTTCTGGGCAGTTTACATGTCGAACTGCACGGTAGAAACGATAAAACAGCTCCTCCGTGCAGTTTTCATACCGAGTCACCGTCCACTGGGCTCAGCGAGAAAACGCGATTTCGGCGCTTCTGAGGGCCGAAAACGCGATATCGGCCGATTTGCGATCTGTCAGCAGATTCGGTTTCTGGGCAGTTTACATGTCGAACTGCACGGTAGAAACGATAAAACAGCTCCTCCGTGCAGTTTTCATACCGAGTCACCGTCCACTGGGCTCAGCGAGAAAACGCGATTTCGGCGCTTCTGAGGGCCGAAAACGCGATATCGGCCGATTTGCGATCTGTCAGCAGATTCGTTTTCTGGGCAGTTTACATGTCGAACTGCACGGTAGAAACGATAAAACAGCTCCTCCGTGCAGTTTTCATACCGAGTCACCGTCCACTGGGCTCAGCGAGAAAACGCGATTTCGGCGCTTCTGAGGGCCGAAAACGCGATATCGGCCGATTTGCGATCTGTCAGCAGATTCGGTTTCTGGGCAGTTTACATGTCGAACTGCACGGTAGAAACGATAAAACAGCTCCTCCGTGCAGTTTTCATACCGAGTCACCGTCCACTGGGCTCAGCGAGAAAACGCGATTTCGGCGCTTCTGAGGGCCGAAAACGCGATATCGGCCGATTTGCGATCTGTCAGCAGATTCGGTTTCTGGGCAGTTTACATGTCGAACTGCACGGTAGAAACGATAAAACAGCTCCTCCGTGCAGTTTTCATACCGAGTCACCGTCCACTGGGCTCAGCGAGAAAACGCGATTTCGGCGCTTCTGAGGGCCGAAAACGCGATATCGGCCGATTTGCGATCTGTCAGCAGATTCGGTTTCTGGGCAGTTTACATGTCGAACTGCACGGTAGAAACGATAAAACAGCTCCTCCGTGCAGTTTTCATACCGAGTCACCGTCCACTGGGCTCAGCGAGAAAACGCGATTTCGGCGCTTCTGAGGGCCGAAAACGCGATATCGGCCGATTTGCGATCTGTCAGCAGATTCGGTTTCTGGGCAGTTTACATGTCGAACTGCACGGTAGAAACGATAAAACAGCTCCTCCGTGCAGTTTTCATACCGAGTCACCGTCCACTGGGCTCAGCGAGAAAACGCGATTTCGGCGCTTCTGAGGGCCGAAAACGCGATATCGGCCGATTTTCGATCTGTCAGCAGATTCGGTTTCTGGGCAGTTTACATGTCGAACTGCACGGTAGAAACGATAAAACAGCTCCTCCGTGCAGTTTTCATACCGAGTCACCGTCCACTGGGCTCAGCGAGAAAACGCGATTTCGGCGCTTCTGAGGGCCGAAAACGCGATATCGGCCGATTTTCGATCTGTCAGCAGATTCGGTTTCTGGGCAGTTTACATGTCGAACTGCACGGTAGAAACGATAAAACAGCTCCTCCGTGCAGTTTTCATACCGAGTCACCGTCCACTGGGCTCAGCGAGAAAACGCGATTTCGGCGCTTCTGAGGGCCGAAAACGCGATATCGGCCGATTTTCGATCTGTCAGCAGATTCGGTTTCTGGGCAGTTTACATGTCGAACTGCACGGTAGAAACGATAAAACAGCTCCTCCGTGCAGTTTTCATACCGAGTCACCGTCCACTGGGCTCAGCGAGAAAACGCGATTTCGGCGCTTCTGAGGGCCGAAAACGCGATATCGGCCGATTTGCGATCTGTCAGCAGATTCGGTTTCTGGGCAGTTTACATGTCGAACTGCACGGTAGAAACGATAAAACAGCTCCTCCGTGCAGTTTTCATACCGAGTCACCGTCCACTGGGCTCAGCGAGAAAACGCGTTTCGGCGCTTCTGAGGGCCGAAAACGCGATATCGGCCGATTTGCGATCTGTCAGCAGATTCGGTTTCTGGGCAGTTTACATGTCGAACTGCACGGTAGAAACGATAAAACAGCTCCTCCGTGCAGTTTTCATACCGAGTCACCGTCCACTGGGCTCAGCGAGAAAACGCGATTTCGGCGCTTCTGAGGGCCGAAAACGCGATATCGGCCGATTTGCGATCTGTCAGCAGATTCGGTTTCTGGGCAGTTTACATGTCGAACTGCACGGTAGAAACGATAAAACAGCTCCTCCGTGCAGTTTTCATACCGAGTCACCGTCCACTGGGCTCAGCGAGAAAACGCGATTTCGGCGCTTCTGAGGGCCGAAAACGCGATATCGGCCGATTTGCGATCTGTCAGCAGATTCGGTTTCTGGGCAGTTTACATGTCGAACTGCACGGTAGAAACGATAAAACAGCTCCTCCGTGCAGTTTTCATACCGAGTCACCGTCCACTGGGCTCAGCGAGAAAACGCGATTTCGGCGCTTCTGAGGGCCGAAAACGCGATATCGGCCGATTTTCGATCTGTCAGCAGATTCGGTTTCTGGGCAGTTTACATGTCGAACTGCACGGTAGAAACGATAAAACAGCTCCTCCGTGCAGTTTTCATACCGAGTCACCGTCCACTGGGCTCAGCGAGAAAACGCGATTTCGGCGCTTCTGAGGGCCGAAAACGCGATATCGGCCGATTTTCGATCTGTCAGCAGATTCGGTTTCTGGGCAGTTTACATGTCGAACTGCACGGTAGAAACGATAAAACAGCTCCTCCGTGCAGTTTTCATACCGAGTCACCGTCCACTGGGCTCAGCGAGAAAACGCGATTTCGGCGCTTCTGAGGGCCGAAAACGCGATATCGGCCGATTTGCGATCTGTCAGCAGATTCGGTTTCTGGGCAGTTTACATGTCGAACTGCACGGTAGAAACGATAAAACAGCTCCTCCGTGCAGTTTTCATACCGAGTCACCGTCCACTGGGCTCAGCGAGAAAACGCGATTTCGGCGCTTCTGAGGGCCGAAAACGCGATATCGGCCGATTTGCGATCTGTCAGCAGATTCGGTTTCTGGGCAGTTTACATGTCGAACTGCACGGTAGAAACGATAAAACAGCTCCTCCGTGCAGTTTTCATACCGAGTCACCGTCCACTGGGCTCAGCGAGAAAACGCGATTTCGGCGCTTCTGAGGGCCGAAAACGCGATATCGGCCGATTTTCGATCTGTCAGCAGATTCGGTTTCTGGGCAGTTTACATGTCGAACTGCACGGTAGAAACGATAAAACAGCTCCTCCGTGCAGTTTTCATACCGAGTCACCGTCCACTGGGCTCAGCGAGAAAACGCGATTTCGGCGCTTCTGAGGGCCGAAAACGCGATATCGGCCGATTTGCGATCTGTCAGCAGATTCGGTTTCTGGGCAGTTTACATGTCGAACTGCACGGTAGAAACGATAAAACAGCTCCTCCGTGCAGTTTTCATACCGAGTCACCGTCCACTGGGCTCAGCGAGAAAACGCGATTTCGGCGCTTCTGAGGGCCGAAAACGCGATATCGGCCGATTTGCGATCTGTCAGCAGATTCGGTTTCTGGGCAGTTTACATGTCGAACTGCACGGTAGAAACGATAAAACAGCTCCTCCGTGCAGTTTTCATACCGAGTCACCGTCCACTGGGCTCAGCGAGAAAACGCGATTTCGGCGCTTCTGAGGGCCGAAAACGCGATATCGGCCGATTTGCGATCTGTCAGCAGATTCGGTTTCTGGGCAGTTTACATGTCGAACTGCACGGTAGAAACGATAAAACAGCTCCTCCGTGCAGTTTTCATACCGAGTCACCGTCCACTGGGCTCAGCGAGAAAACGCGATTTCGGCGCTTCTGAGGGCCGAAAACGCGATATCGGCCGATTTGCGATCTGTCAGCAGATTCGGTTTCTGGGCAGTTTACATGTCGAACTGCACGGTAGAAACGATAAAACAGCTCCTCCGTGCAGTTTTCATACCGAGTCACCGTCCACTGGGCTCAGCGAGAAAACGCGATTTCGGCGCTTCTGAGGGCCGAAAACGCGATATCGGCCGATTTGCGATCTGTCAGCAGATTCGGTTTCTGGGCAGTTTACATGTCGAACTGCACGGTAGAAACGATAAAACAGCTCCTCCGTGCAGTTTTCATACCGAGTCACCGTCCACTGGGCTCAGCGAGAAAACGCGATTTCGGCGCTTCTGAGGGCCGAAAACGCGATATCGGCCGATTTTCGATCTGTCAGCAGATTCGGTTTCTGGGCAGTTTACATGTCGAACTGCACGGTAGAAACGATAAAACAGCTCCTCCGTGCAGTTTTCATACCGAGTCACCGTCCACTGGGCTCAGCGAGAAAACGCGATTTCGGCGCTTCTGAGGGCCGAAAACGCGATATCGGCCGATTTGCGATCTGTCAGCAGATTCGGTTTCTGGGCAGTTTACATGTCGAACTGCACGGTAGAAACGATAAAACAGCTCCTCCGTGCAGTTTTCATACCGAGTCACCGTCCACTGGGCTCAGCGAGAAAACGCGATTTCGGCGCTTCTGAGGGCCGAAAACGCGATATCGGCCGATTTGCGATCTGTCAGCAGATTCGGTTTCTGGGCAGTTTACATGTCGAACTGCACGGTAGAAACGATAAAACAGCTCCTCCGTGCAGTTTTCATACCGAGTCACCGTCCACTGGGCTCAGCGAGAAAACGCGATTTCGGCGCTTCTGAGGGCCGAAAACGCGATATCGGCCGATTTGCGATCTGTCAGCAGATTCGGTTTCTGGGCAGTTTACATGTCGAACTGCACGGTAGAAACGATAAAACAGCTCCTCCGTGCAGTTTTCATACCGAGTCACCGTCCACTGGGCTCAGCGAGAAAACGCGATTTCGGCGCTTCTGAGGGCCGAAAACGCGATATCGGCCGATTTGCGATCTGTCAGCAGATTCGGTTTCTGGGCAGTTTACATGTCGAACTGCACGGTAGAAACGATAAAACAGCTCCTCCGTGCAGTTTTCATACCGAGTCACCGTCCACTGGGCTCAGCGAGAAAACGCGATTTCGGCGCTTCTGAGGGCCGAAAACGCGATATCGGCCGATTTTCGATCTGTCAGCAGATTCGGTTTCTGGGCAGTTTACATGTCGAACTGCACGGTAGAAACGATAAAACAGCTCCTCCGTGCAGTTTTCATACCGAGTCACCGTCCACTGGGCTCAGCGAGAAAACGCGATTTCGGCGCTTCTGAGGGCCGAAAACGCGATATCGGCCGATTTGCGATCTGTCAGCAGATTCGGTTTCTGGGCAGTTTACATGTCGAACTGCACGGTAGAAACGATAAAACAGCTCCTCCGTGCAGTTTTCATACCGAGTCACCGTCCACTGGGCTCAGCGAGAAAACGCGATTTCGGCGCTTCTGAGGGCCGAAAACGCGATATCGGCCGATTTGCGATCTGTCAGCAGATTCGGTTTCTGGGCAGTTTACATGTCGAACTGCACGGTAGAAACGATAAAACAGCTCCTCCGTGCAGTTTTCATACCGAGTCACCGTCCACTGGGCTCAGCGAGAAAACGCGATTTCGGCGCTTCTGAGGGCCGAAAACGCGATATCGGCCGATTTGCGATCTGTCAGCAGATTCGGTTTCTGGGCAGTTTACATGTCGAACTGCACGGTAGAAACGATAAAACAGCTCCTCCGTGCAGTTTTCATACCGAGTCACCGTCCACTGGGCTCAGCGAGAAAACGCGATTTCGGCGCTTCTGAGGGCCGAAAACGCGATATCGGCCGATTTTCGATCTGTCAGCAGATTCGGTTTCTGGGCAGTTTACATGTCGAACTGCACGGTAGAAACGATAAAACAGCTCCTCCGTGCAGTTTTCATACCGAGTCACCGTCCACTGGGCTCAGCGAGAAAACGCGATTTCGGCGCTTCTGAGGGCCGAAAACGCGATATCGGCCGATTTGCGATCTGTCAGCAGATTCGGTTTCTGGGCAGTTTACATGTCGAACTGCACGGTAGAAACGATAAAACAGCTCCTCCGTGCAGTTTTCATACCGAGTCACCGTCCACTGGGCTCAGCGAGAAAACGCGATTTCGGCGCTTCTGAGGGCCGAAAACGCGATATCGGCCGATTTGCGATCTGTCAGCAGATTCGGTTTCTGGGCAGTTTACATGTCGAACTGCACGGTAGAAACGATAAAACAGCTCCTCCGTGCAGTTTTCATACCGAGTCACCGTCCACTGGGCTCAGCGAGAAAACGCGATTTCGGCGCTTCTGAGGGCCGAAAACGCGATATCGGCCGATTTGCGATCTGTCAGCAGATTCGGTTTCTGGGCAGTTTACATGTCGAACTGCACGGTAGAAACGATAAAACAGCTCCTCCGTGCAGTTTTCATACCGAGTCACCGTCCACTGGGCTCAGCGAGAAAACGCGATTTCGGCGCTTCTGAGGGCCGAAAACGCGATATCGGCCGATTTGCGATCTGTCAGCAGATTCGGTTTCTGGGCAGTTTACATGTCGAACTGCACGGTAGAAACGATAAAACAGCTCCTCCGTGCAGTTTTCATACCGAGTCACCGTCCACTGGGCTCAGCGAGAAAACGCGATTTCGGCGCTTCTGAGGGCCGAAAACGCGATATCGGCCGATTTGCGATCTGTCAGCAGATTCGGTTTCTGGGCAGTTTACATGTCGAACTGCACGGTAGAAACGATAAAACAGCTCCTCCGTGCAGTTTTCATACCGAGTCACCGTCCACTGGGCTCAGCGAGAAAACGCGATTTCGGCGCTTCTGAGGGCCGAAAACGCGATATCGGCCGATTTGCGATCTGTCAGCAGATTCGGTTTCTGGGCAGTTTACATGTCGAACTGCACGGTAGAAACGATAAAACAGCTCCTCCGTGCAGTTTTCATACCGAGTCACCGTCCACTGGGCTCAGCGAGAAAACGCGATTTCGGCGCTTCTGAGGGCCGAAAACGCGATATCGGCCGATTTGCGATCTGTCAGCAGATTCGGTTTCTGGGCAGTTTACATGTCGAACTGCACGGTAGAAACGATAAAACAGCTCCTCCGTGCAGTTTTCATACCGAGTCACCGTCCACTGGGCTCAGCGAGAAAACGCGATTTCGGCGCTTCTGAGGGCCGAAAACGCGATATCGGCCGATTTGCGATCTGTCAGCAGATTCGGTTTCTGGGCAGTTTACATGTCGAACTGCACGGTAGAAACGATAAAACAGCTCCTCCGTGCAGTTTTCATACCGAGTCACCGTCCACTGGGCTCAGCGAGAAAACGCGATTTCGGCGCTTCTGAGGGCCGAAAACGCGATATCGGCCGATTTGCGATCTGTCAGCAGATTCGGTTTCTGGGCAGTTTACATGTCGAACTGCACGGTAGAAACGATAAAACAGCTCCTCCGTGCAGTTTTCATACCGAGTCACCGTCCACTGGGCTCAGCGAGAAAACGCGATTTCGGCGCTTCTGAGGGCCGAAAACGCGATATCGGCCGATTTGCGATCTGTCAGCAGATTCGGTTTCTGGGCAGTTTACATGTCGAACTGCACGGTAGAAACGATAAAACAGCTCCTCCGTGCAGTTTTCATACCGAGTCACCGTCCACTGGGCTCAGCGAGAAAACGCGATTTCGGCGCTTCTGAGGGCCGAAAACGCGATATCGGCCGATTTTCGATCTGTCAGCAGATTCGGTTTCTGGGCAGTTTACATGTCGAACTGCACGGTAGAAACGATAAAACAGCTCCTCCGTGCAGTTTTCATACCGAGTCACCGTCCACTGGGCTCAGCGAGAAAACGCGATTTCGGCGCTTCTGAGGGCCGAAAACGCGATATCGGCCGATTTTCGATCTGTCAGCAGATTCGGTTTCTGGGCAGTTTACATGTCGAACTGCACGGTAGAAACGATAAAACAGCTCCTCCGTGCAGTTTTCATACCGAGTCACCGTCCACTGGGCTCAGCGAGAAAACGCGATTTCGGCGCTTCTGAGGGCCGAAAACGCGATATCGGCCGATTTTCGATCTGTCAGCAGATTCGGTTTCTGGGCAGTTTACATGTCGAACTGCACGGTAGAAACGATAAAACAGCTCCTCCGTGCAGTTTTCATACCGAGTCACCGTCCACTGGGCTCAGCGAGAAAACGCGATTTCGGCGCTTCTGAGGGCCGAAAACGCGATATCGGCCGATTTGCGATCTGTCAGCAGATTCGGTTTCTGGGCAGTTTACATGTCGAACTGCACGGTAGAAACGATAAAACAGCTCCTCCGTGCAGTTTTCATACCGAGTCACCGTCCACTGGGCTCAGCGAGAAAACGCGATTTCGGCGCTTCTGAGGGCCGAAAACGCGATATCGGCCGATTTGCGATCTGTCAGCAGATTCGGTTTCTGGGCAGTTTACATGTCGAACTGCACGGTAGAAACGATAAAACAGCTCCTCCGTGCAGTTTTCATACCGAGTCACCGTCCACTGGGCTCAGCGAGAAAACGCGATTTCGGCGCTTCTGAGGGCCGAAAACGCGATATCGGCCGATTTGCGATCTGTCAGCAGATTCGGTTTCTGGGCAGTTTACATGTCGAACTGCACGGTAGAAACGATAAAACAGCTCCTCCGTGCAGTTTTCATACCGAGTCACCGTCCACTGGGCTCAGCGAGAAAACGCGATTTCGGCGCTTCTGAGGGCCGAAAACGCGATATCGGCCGATTTGCGATCTGTCAGCAGATTCGGTTTCTGGGCAGTTTACATGTCGAACTGCACGGTAGAAACGATAAAACAGCTCCTCCGTGCAGTTTTCATACCGAGTCACCGTCCACTGGGCTCAGCGAGAAAACGCGATTTCGGCGCTTCTGAGGGCCGAAAACGCGATATCGGCCGATTTGCGATCTGTCAGCAGATTCGGTTTCTGGGCAGTTTACATGTCGAACTGCACGGTAGAAACGATAAAACAGCTCCTCCGTGCAGTTTTCATACCGAGTCACCGTCCACTGGGCTCAGCGAGAAAACGCGATTTCGGCGCTTCTGAGGGCCGAAAACGCGATATCGGCCGATTTGCGATCTGTCAGCAGATTCGGTTTCTGGGCAGTTTACATGTCGAACTGCACGGTAGAAACGATAAAACAGCTCCTCCGTGCAGTTTTCATACCGAGTCACCGTCCACTGGGCTCAGCGAGAAAACGCGATTTCGGCGCTTCTGAGGGCCGAAAACGCGATATCGGCCGATTTTCGATCTGTCAGCAGATTCGGTTTCTGGGCAGTTTACATGTCGAACTGCACGGTAGAAACGATAAAACAGCTCCTCCGTGCAGTTTTCATACCGAGTCACCGTCCACTGGGCTCAGCGAGAAAACGCGATTTCGGCGCTTCTGAGGGCCGAAAACGCGATATCGGCCGATTTTCGATCTGTCAGCAGATTCGGTTTCTGGGCAGTTTACATGTCGAACTGCACGGTAGAAACGATAAAACAGCTCCTCCGTGCAGTTTTCATACCGAGTCACCGTCCACTGGGCTCAGCGAGAAAACGCGATTTCGGCGCTTCTGAGGGCCGAAAACGCGATATCGGCCGATTTGCGATCTGTCAGCAGATTCGGTTTCTGGGCAGTTTACATGTCGAACTGCACGGTAGAAACGATAAAACAGCTCCTCCGTGCAGTTTTCATACCGAGTCACCGTCCACTGGGCTCAGCGAGAAAACGCGATTTCGGCGCTTCTGAGGGCCGAAAACGCGATATCGGCCGATTTGCGATCTGTCAGCAGATTCGGTTTCTGGGCAGTTTACATGTCGAACTGCACGGTAGAAACGATAAAACAGCTCCTCCGTGCAGTTTTCATACCGAGTCACCGTCCACTGGGCTCAGCGAGAAAACGCGATTTCGGCGCTTCTGAGGGCCGAAAACGCGATATCGGCCGATTTGCGATCTGTCAGCAGATTCGGTTTCTGGGCAGTTTACATGTCGAACTGCACGGTAGAAACGATAAAACAGCTCCTCCGTGCAGTTTTCATACCGAGTCACCGTCCACTGGGCTCAGCGAGAAAACGCGATTTCGGCGCTTCTGAGGGCCGAAAACGCGATATCGGCCGATTTGCGATCTGTCAGCAGATTCGGTTTCTGGGCAGTTTACATGTCGAACTGCACGGTAGAAACGATAAAACAGCTCCTCCGTGCAGTTTTCATACCGAGTCACCGTCCACTGGGCTCAGCGAGAAAACGCGATTTCGGCGCTTCTGAGGGCCGAAAACGCGATATCGGCCGATTTGCGATCTGTCAGCAGATTCGGTTTCTGGGCAGTTTACATGTCGAACTGCACGGTAGAAACGATAAAACAGCTCCTCCGTGCAGTTTTCATACCGAGTCACCGTCCACTGGGCTCAGCGAGAAAACGCGATTTCGGCGCTTCTGAGGGCCGAAAACGCGATATCGGCCGATTTGCGATCTGTCAGCAGATTCGGTTTCTGGGCAGTTTACATGTCGAACTGCACGGTAGAAACGATAAAACAGCTCCTCCGTGCAGTTTTCATACCGAGTCACCGTCCACTGGGCTCAGCGAGAAAACGCGATTTCGGCGCTTCTGAGGGCCGAAAACGCGATATCGGCCGATTTGCGATCTGTCAGCAGATTCGGTTTCTGGGCAGTTTACATGTCGAACTGCACGGTAGAAACGATAAAACAGCTCCTCCGTGCAGTTTTCATACCGAGTCACCGTCCACTGGGCTCAGCGAGAAAACGCGATTTCGGCGCTTCTGAGGGCCGAAAACGCGATATCGGCCGATTTGCGATCTGTCAGCAGATTCGGTTTCTGGGCAGTTTACATGTCGAACTGCACGGTAGAAACGATAAAACAGCTCCTCCGTGCAGTTTTCATACCGAGTCACCGTCCACTGGGCTCAGCGAGAAAACGCGATTTCGGCGCTTCTGAGGGCCGAAAACGCGATATCGGCCGATTTGCGATCTGTCAGCAGATTCGGTTTCTGGGCAGTTTACATGTCGAACTGCACGGTAGAAACGATAAAACAGCTCCTCCGTGCAGTTTTCATACCGAGTCACCGTCCACTGGGCTCAGCGAGAAAACGCGATTTCGGCGCTTCTGAGGGCCGAAAACGCGATATCGGCCGATTTGCGATCTGTCAGCAGATTCGGTTTCTGGGCAGTTTACATGTCGAACTGCACGGTAGAAACGATAAAACAGCTCCTCCGTGCAGTTTTCATACCGAGTCACCGTCCACTGGGCTCAGCGAGAAAACGCGATTTCGGCGCTTCTGAGGGCCGAAAACGCGATATCGGCCGATTTTCGATCTGTCAGCAGATTCGGTTTCTGGGCAGTTTACATGTCGAACTGCACGGTAGAAACGATAAAACAGCTCCTCCGTGCAGTTTTCATACCGAGTCACCGTCCACTGGGCTCAGCGAGAAAACGCGATTTCGGCGCTTCTGAGGGCCGAAAACGCGATATCGGCCGATTTGCGATCTGTCAGCAGATTCGGTTTCTGGGCAGTTTACATGTCGAACTGCACGGTAGAAACGATAAAACAGCTCCTCCGTGCAGTTTTCATACCGAGTCACCGTCCACTGGGCTCAGCGAGAAAACGCGATTTCGGCGCTTCTGAGGGCCGAAAACGCGATATCGGCCGATTTGCGATCTGTCAGATTTTCGATTCGTCAGCAGATTCGGTTTCTGGGCAGTTTACATGTCGAACTGCACGGTAGAAACGATAAAACAGCTCCTCCCAGCAGTTTTCATACCGAGTCACCGTCCACTGGGCTCAGCGAGAAAACGCGATTTCGGCGCTTCTGAGGGCCGAAAACGCGATATCGGCCGATTTGCGATCTGTCAGCAGATTCGGTTTCTGGGCAGTTTACATGTCGAACTGCACGGTAGAAACGATAAAACAGCTCCTCCGTGCAGTTTTCATACCGAGTCACCGTCCACTGGGCTCAGCGAGAAAACGCGATTTCGGCGCTTCTGAGGGCCGAAAACGCGATATCGGCCGATTTTCGATCTGTCAGCAGATTCGGTTTCTGGGCAGTTTACATGTCGAACTGCACGGTAGAAACGATAAAACAGCTCCTCCGTGCAGTTTTCATACCGAGTCACCGTCCACTGGGCTCAGCGAGAAAACGCGATTTCGGCGCTTCTGAGGGCCGAAAACGCGATATCGGCCGATTTGCGATCTGTCAGCAGATTCGGTTTCTGGGCAGTTTACATGTCGAACTGCACGGTAGAAACGATAAAACAGCTCCTCCGTGCAGTTTTCATACCGAGTCACCGTCCACTGGGCTCAGCGAGAAAACGCGATTTCGGCGCTTCTGAGGGCCGAAAACGCGATATCGGCCGATTTGCGATCTGTCAGCAGATTCGGTTTCTGGGCAGTTTACATGTCGAACTGCACGGTAGAAACGATAAAACAGCTCCTCCGTGCAGTTTTCATACCGAGTCACCGTCCACTGGGCTCAGCGAGAAAACGCGATTTCGGCGCTTCTGAGGGCCGAAAACGCGATATCGGCCGATTTGCGATCTGTCAGCAGATTCGGTTTCTGGGCAGTTTACATGTCGAACTGCACGGTAGAAACGATAAAACAGCTCCTCCGTGCAGTTTTCATACCGAGTCACCGTCCACTGGGCTCAGCGAGAAAACGCGATTTCGGCGCTTCTGAGGGCCGAAAACGCGATATCGGCCGATTTTCGATCTGTCAGCAGATTCGGTTTCTGGGCAGTTTACATGTCGAACTGCACGGTAGAAACGATAAAACAGCTCCTCCGTGCAGTTTTCATACCGAGTCACCGTCCACTGGGCTCAGCGAGAAAACGCGATTTCGGCGCTTCTGAGGGCCGAAAACGCGATATCGGCCGATTTGCGATCTGTCAGCAGATTCGGTTTCTGGGCAGTTTACATGTCGAACTGCACGGTAGAAACGATAAAACAGCTCCTCCGTGCAGTTTTCATACCGAGTCACCGTCCACTGGGCTCAGCGAGAAAACGCGATTTCGGCGCTTCTGAGGGCCGAAAACGCGATATCGGCCGATTTGCGATCTGTCAGCAGATTCGGTTTCTGGGCAGTTTACATGTCGAACTGCACGGTAGAAACGATAAAACAGCTCCTCCGTGCAGTTTTCATACCGAGTCACCGTCCACTGGGCTCAGCGAGAAAACGCGATTTCGGCGCTTCTGAGGGCCGAAAACGCGATATCGGCCGATTTTCGATCTGTCAGCAGATTCGGTTTCTGGGCAGTTTACATGTCGAACTGCACGGTAGAAACGATAAAACAGCTCCTCCGTGCAGTTTTCATACCGAGTCACCGTCCACTGGGCTCAGCGAGAAAACGCGATTTCGGCGCTTCTGAGGGCCGAAAACGCGATATCGGCCGATTTGCGATCTGTCAGCAGATTCGGTTTCTGGGCAGTTTACATGTCGAACTGCACGGTAGAAACGATAAAACAGCTCCTCCGTGCAGTTTTCATACCGAGTCACCGTCCACTGGGCTCAGCGAGAAAACGCGATTTCGGCGCTTCTGAGGGCCGAAAACGCGATATCGGCCGATTTGCGATCTGTCAGCAGATTCGGTTTCTGGGCAGTTTACATGTCGAACTGCACGGTAGAAACGATAAAACAGCTCCTCCGTGCAGTTTTCATACCGAGTCACCGTCCACTGGGCTCAGCGAGAAAACGCGATTTCGGCGTTTCTGAGGGCCGAAAACGCGATATCGGCCGATTTTCGATCTGTCAGCAGATTCGGTTTCTGGGCAGTTTACATGTCGAACTGCACGGTAGAAACGATAAAACAGCTCCTCCGTGCAGTTTTCATACCGAGTCACCGTCCACTGGGCTCAGCGAGAAAACGCGATTTCGGCGCTTCTGAGGGCCGAAAACGCGATATCGGCCGATTTGCGATCTGTCAGCAGATTCGGTTTCTGGGCAGTTTACATGTCGAACTGCACGGTAGAAACGATAAAACAGCTCCTCCGTGCAGTTTTCATACCGAGTCACCGTCCACTGGGCTCAGCGAGAAAACGCGATTTCGGCGCTTCTGAGGGCCGAAAACGCGATATCGGCCGATTTGCGATCTGTCAGCAGATTCGGTTTCTGGGCAGTTTACATGTCGAACTGCACGGTAGAAACGATAAAACAGCTCCTCCGTGCAGTTTTCATACCGAGTCACCGTCCACTGGGCTCAGCGAGAAAACGCGATTTCGGCGCTTCTGAGGGCCGAAAACGCGATATCGGCCGATTT
>JAWWQZ010000046.1:0-176158 GCA_033815515.1 Cryptocheilus praepositus | reverse complement strand
TATACATATTTTAACTAATTTTATTTAATTAATCACGGTGCGAGTATAAATCATTACAGTCACTGCAATTACGTACAGATTATTTCATTATTAACGTAATAACTGAACCCAGTGTATATGTACACAATGTCTGTATATTACTATGTAACTTATTTAACGTTTAAGTATTACATATATTTTAACCAATTTCATTTAACTAATCACGTAGGGCTTGCCACTTTCTTTATGTAATTGCTGTTGTTTGAATAATTATCTAATTTTCAAGCTTGGGCGAGTACACATCATTATAGTCACTGCAATTTTGTACAGATTATTTCATTATTAACGTAATAACTGAACCCAGTGTATATGTACACAATGTCTATATATTACTATGTAACTTATTTAAGTTTTAAGTATTACATATATTTTAACTAATTTCCTTTAACTAATCACGCAAGGCTTGCCACTTTCTCTACGTAACTGTTGTTGTTTTAATAATTATCTAATTTCCAAACTAGACGCGAGTACACATCATTATAGGCACTACAGTTATGTACAGATTATTTAATCATTAACGTAACAACTGAACCCAGTGTATATGTACACAATGTCTATATATTACGTCTAATATTGTAACTATGTAATTTATTTAACTTTTACGTTTCGTATATATTTTACCTAATTTCATTTAATTATTCACGCAGGGCTTGCGACTTTTTCTAGGTAACTCCTGCTGCTTTAATAATTATTTAATGTCGAAACTTGGCGTGAGTACGAATCATTACAGTCACTGCAGTTATGTGCAGATTATTTTATCATTAACGTAACAACTGAACCCGGTGTTTATATATTACGTCTAATACTATAATTACATTACGTAACTTATTTAACTTTTAAGTTTTACATATATTTTAACTAATTTCATTTAACTAATCACGCAGGGCTTGCTACTTTCTCTACGTAACTGCTGTTGTTTTAATAATTATCTAATTTCCAAACTTGGCGCGAGTAGACATCATTATAGTCACTGCAATTTTGTATAGATTATTTCATGATTAACGTAGTAACTGAACTCAGTGTGTATGTACACATTGTCTATATGTATTACGTCTAATATTGTAACTACGTAACTTATTTAACTTTTAGTTTTATATATATGTTAACTAATTTAGTTTAATTTGCCCTTTACATGCGCGCGCGCACAAAGCCACATATATATGTAGCATAGCATTTATTGACAGTGAGTAATAATCATGCAAAAACAACATATTAGCACGAAATACTATTTCTTTTTCTCCTCTCCTAAAACTCGTATTCGCGCAACGACACAATATATACACTAACACATAACACGGTATTGAAACAAATTAATTACTTATGAGACCGCAATATAATAATTGAAGATCATTCGTAATCGTTGTCTCTCTCTCTCTCTCTCTGTCTCATGTATACATTCGCATTTACACTGCCGCAGAAGCGTAGAATCGCATTCCATATATGATATATACATTTATACAAGGAGTCGATTTTTAATACGAGTGATGAAATGCTTTGTACATACGTAACTACGGTCACTATAATAATCGTATGATTTGTAAACTTTTTGTAGGTAAAAAATTTGTACAAAGTATTTCATTATTTGTGTTATAAACTGGTGCAACCTGTTTACACATGTATTTCAAAGTATCTTAATTTTGCTGCTAAATGTGATTAAGTGTGCGTCAAAATAATTACAGTTATTCGCAGAATGCTTCTGTAAAAATACAAATACTGTTAGTACGACAATTTCTTGAACTTTAATGTAGTAAGGAAATTTTCACATACAACTCACATATCTCTCGACGACATATTTGCATTACCAAAAATAAAATTATACAAATTTATGCTATCCAGTAATCATTAATTATTTTCATTTTTATGTATTCAAATGTTTTACTCTGTCACATATGCAAGTTCCCCTTTATATGCATACCTACATTACATTTTTCGTTCTCCTCATAAAATATACTGTTAAAATTTAACCGTGTAGCATTCAACCAACGTAGTTACAAAACAGCTAACCCAAATACTACATAAGAAAAAAAACCGTATATTTCTCAATACCTGCGCATGTAATTAAAATCGCTATGCAATACATTATAGAAACTAACCAAATTTATTTTCATTGCAGTTAATCCCACACGCAAATTTTAATTTGTCTCACACGTGCTAAATGAATTCTTTCTTCATTCTGCTTAACACATTCGATACAGTCTCATCCATATATGGATGATGGAATGAACAAATGCTACAAATTTATAAAAGTTTATATTAGTATGTCGGGTATTTGTTAGTAGCAATTCATACTGTTGTATACAGGTGCTAAGTGGTACTTTATACGCAAAAACTATATAATATTTAAATTGTTTTCAAATATGTTTTTCAAACATTTTGAACAAAGTTGTGACGTATTAACCCTTTGCACTCAAAGTACTACTCACAGGCACTGCCAAAGTTTGGCGTTGTACTCGAAGTGTACATGAACAATGTACTACACTGAAGATCAAGCACTTGTAATTTACGGTTAAATTTTGGTTGCACGCGTTTCGTTAATTTCAATATTTAGTTATCTGTTTGGTCGATAAAAATAAAAAAATACTATTCAACATGGCGAAAAATGTGATGGAAGAAGCTTTGTTTCAAAATAGCAGTGATGATGAATTTAATATGGATGACTATGAAAATAATTCTGATGACAGTGACATTTTTCCACCAGTGAAGAAAAGAAGAAAAGTATTGTAATATATAATAGTAATTCTAGTGAAAGTGGTGAAAATCAGCCATTTAGTAATTGGTAACAAATCTTGAAGAAGACACTACTCCTGAACGATTTGATTTTTCAACTGGATACAAAACATGTAGTCCACAGATAAATAATTTGAACGAACCCGTTGAATACTTTAGTTTATTTTTTACAAGTGATTTAATAGACAATATTGTAAACCAGACAAATTTATATGAACAACGCATTATTAGTAGAAAAACTATTACTGACCGTTCTACTTGGGAAAATTGGAAAGATGTAACAGTAGAGGAAATGAAAGCATTTATTGGTATCATATTGAATATGGGAACTATGCCTACATCCTGCTAATTGCTTTAAACGATACCATACACTTGAAAATTACAATAATTTATCATTAAAGTGATCATTTACAAAATGTTCATATAATAATAATAAAATACCATTACAAATATTTTGCTTTTTAAATATTATATGCATATTTTACCTTCAAATAAATTTTCTCTAATTTGTTCCTCTCACAGACTTTTGCTTAACTATCAGATTAATATATTATATCCTGATGCACGTTACCAACGCAATTCCTTTGAGTACATGATAACTCCATAACTACAAATTCCCCAAATTTCGTATATACAATTTGATTCCACCCAGCTTCAATTATGTTAAAAAGATAATGAATCGTCGTTACTAGCTTATGTGCCAGCGCATTAACGATTTGGTCCCTCCAGAAAATATACGGAAACCCAACAAAATTCTACACCGTCATTTTGCGTTGCGGCGTAAATAATAAAAATATTCCGTGGCAAGTAGAATTTTTCATTCGGCGACGCAGACCACAACGCGACGCATTAATTAGTGCTTCAGCGCAAACGCTTTCGCCTCTTTTTAACAAAGTACTTACCAGCGATAGGACGATAAAAAATACACCTAACGTGAATAATCCACTGGAACTAGACTGGGAGATAAGTGCGGAATGTTTGTTTTAACGAGCCGACCGAATGGTCCGTAAAGCTGACCCAGCGTAAATCCTCTTTATATACGGGGTGTTCTGTAAATTCCGCTACCCACTAAAAAGAGCCGGTTCTACTCAAAAATCGTCAAGGATGTGAGAAAGCAGTTGCGCATTTAACGTTTTAGTTTTTAAAAAAATTAATCTGAATGTACGTGCGTTTGGGTAAACTCCATTCGAAGCAGAGTGTGGATCCGAATTAACCCTCTATGGGCCGAATTCTTTTTGGTGGGTATACAAAATCTAGATAACGTGAAATCAACAAATATCAACCTCGAAATACATATTAACAATGAATTCAGTAGTTTCAACAATTTTAATATAACGAATACATTTTGCAACTTTGAAGTAACAACGGTTTACAACGCTTCCACTTGTGTGTATAAGAGCTTAAGTATGGAATTCCATAAAACAGTTGGCGTTTGGCATTAAACATAGATATGCGTTGCATTTCCTTATCTGATGATTTTTTACTACTAAATTCATCGCCGTTATGAATAATACTTATACGTCGTCGGGTAAATACTATTGGATGATCTTTGTTAGAATCAGAATCTGATAAAGAATCTTCGGATTTATTACTGCTAATGCTTCTTATTCTTATTCCTCTTTTATTTTTATATGATTTCGTATCTATATTTTGGGAATCTGATATATAAAACGGAAAAGCAAAGAAGTCACAAACGTTATCGCAAATACACCGAACCTACCATTATAGCCCATTGTGTCTTGAAAGTTACAAAGGTATATCACATAAAAGTATTAATAAAGTGATTGTTTAAATGCAAACAAGTAAGACATTATTGATATACAAACTAAAAGCTATTATGTACGCTTGTTTTGTTTAACAAACACCGATAGAAGAACGAATAATGAGAATTGCACAAAACAGTGCCTTTGGCTTCTATTTGCAGACAACTTGCAAAAGCATTTACTTTGACATTTCAGGTTAGAGTTGATAACCGCATCAAGCATGTTATTGGTTACTAAGGAGACATTATATAACAAGATGTATACACCATCTAGTAAAAAAATTAAACTATTTAATGAAATATCGATTTATCGATATGTGACTTCAAAGTCACGCGGGCCCATAGAGGGTTAAGCAACTCACTCTTTCCCCTTCTTACTTTGGTCGCCCGCAGGGTGAGAGATCCGTGAAAGCGGGAAGGTCTGAATCTTTATGGTCGAGTGAACAGGGATGTCGTATAGTAGACGAAGAACGGAATATCTATAATGCTTTCTCATTCTACTATCAGCGATTCTGCCATCTGATGTATTCATACAATTGTATGAACAAATTTGGGCACTGCTAATATGAGTATAATAAAGGGTGTCTCAAAATGGACTGGCATTTTAATTTATTAATAAACCGTATTATTTTCCTTAATATTTATTCAAAATGCGTTGTTCGATCGTATAATTCTCCGTTACTAAACCTCAATACTTCCTGATACCAGCTGTCAAAGATTAATAAATGTTGATTTTCAGAAAGAAATTCTTAATTTATTAAAGTGAGAAATTGAATAATCAGATCATATGAGAATTTACAGAAAATCAAACGATCGAAAGAAATAACAATGGATGCACGATTTTACGTGATCATACTCTTATGAATCGTCCTTTCTTTGCAACTGCCAGTTCATTGTCGCTATTTTTGAATCATCCTGCGTTAGGGACATATCAATTTGGAGATGTTAACACTAAACGTACCGATACTTTACATCAATGTATTTTTACCATGAAGGGTCATTTGACATCTTATGAAATAAATGTTGATTTTCAGAAAGAAATTCCTAATTTATTAAAGTGAGAAATTGAATAATCAGATCATATGAGAATTTACAGAAAATCAAACGATCGAAAGAAATAACAATGAATGTACGATTTTACGTGATCATACTCTTATGAATCGTCCTTTCTTTACAACTGCCAGTTCATTGTCGCTATTTTTGAATCATCCTGCGTTAGGGACATATCAATTTGGAGATGTTAACACTAAACGTACCGATACTTTACATCAATCTATTTTTACCATGAAGGGTCATTCGACATCTTATGAAATAAATGTTGATTTTCAGAAAGAAATTCCTAATTTATTAAAGTGAGAAATTGAATAATCAGATCATATGAGAATTTACAGAAAATCAAACGATCGAAAGAAATAACAATGGATGCACGATTTTACGTGATCATACTCTTATGAATCGTCCTTTCTTTACAACTGCCAGTTCATTGTCGCTATTTTTGAATCATCCTGCGTTAGGGACATATCAATTTGGAGATGTTACACTAAACGTACCGATACTTTACATCAATCTATTTTTACCATGAAGGGTCATTTGACATGTTATGAAATAAATGTTGATTTTCAGAATGAAATTCTTAATTTATTAAAGTGAGAAATTGAATAATCAGATCATATGAGAATTTACAGAAAATCAAACGATCGAAAGAAATAACAATGAATATACGATTTTACGAGATCATACTCTTATGAATCATCCTTTCTTTACAACTGCCAGTTCATTGTCGCTATTTTTTAATCATCCTGCGTTAGCGACATATCAATTTGGAGATGTTAACACTAAACGTACCGATACTTTACATCAATGTATTTTTACCATGAAGGGTCATTTGACATCTTATGAAATAAATGTTGATTTTCAGAAAGAAATTCTTAATTTATTAAAGTGAGAAATTGAATAATCAGATCATATGAGAATTTACAGAAAATCAAACGATCGAAAGAAATAACAATGGATGCACGATTTTACGTGATCATACTCTTATGAATCGTCCTTTCTTTACAACTGCCAGTTCATTGTCGCTATTTTTGAATCATCCTGCGTTAGCGACATATCAATTTGGAGATGTTAACACTAAACGTACCAATACTTTACATCAATGTATTTTTAGCATGAAGGGTCATTTGACATGTTATGAAATAAATGTTGATTTTCAGAAAGAAGTTCCTAATTTATTAAAGTGAGAAATTGAATAATCAGATCAAATGAGAATTTACAGAAAATCAAACGATCGAAGAAATAACAATGGATGCACGATTTTACGTGATCATACTCTTATGAATCGTCCTTTCTTTACAACTGCCAGTTCATTGTCGCTATTTTTGAATCTTCCTGCGTTAGCGACATATCAATTTGGAGATGTTAACACTAAACGTACCGATACTTTACATCAATCTATTTTTACCATGAAGGGTCATTTGACATCTTATGAAATAAATGTTGATTTTCAGAAAGAAATTCTTAATTTATTAAAGTGAGAAATTGAATAATCAGATCATATGAGAATTTACAGAAAATCAAACGATCGAAAGAAATAACAATGGATGCACGATTTTACGTGATCATACTCTTATGAATCGTCCTTTCTTTACAACTGCCAGTTCATTGTCGCTATTTTTGAATCATCCTGCGTTAGGGACATATCAATTTGGAGATGTTAACACTAAACGTACCGATACTTTACATCAATGTATTTTTACCATGAAGGGTCATTTGACATCTTATGAAATAAATGTTGATTTTCAGAAAGAAATTCCCAATTTATTAAAGTGAGAAATTAAATAATCAGATCAAATGAGAATTTACAGAAAATCAAACGATCGAAAGAAATAACAATGAATGTACGATTTTACGTGATCATACTCTTATGAATCGTCCTTTCTTTACAACTGCCAGTTCATTGTCGCTATTTTTGAATCATCCTGCGTTAGGGACATATCAATTTGGAGATGTTAACACTAAGCGTACCGATACTTTACATCAATCTATTTTTACCATGAAGGGTCATTCGACATCTTATGAAATAAATGTTGATTTTCAGAAAGAAATTCCTAATTTATTAAAGTGAGAAATTGAATAATCAGATCATATGAGAATTTACAGAAAATCAAACGATCGAAAGAAATAACAATGGATGCACGATTTTACGTGATCATACTCTTATGAATCGTCCTTTCTTTACAACTGCCAGTTCATTGTCGCTATTTTTGAATCATCCTGCGTTAGCGACATATCAATTTGGAGATGTTAACACTAAACGTACCGATACTTTACATCAATCTATTTTTACCATGAAGGGTCATTTGACATGTTATGAATGTTGATTTTCAGAAAGAAATTCTTAATTTATTAAAGTGAGAAATTGAATAATCAGATCATATGAGAATTTACAGAAAATCAAACGATCGAAAGAAATAACAATGAATGTACGATTTTACGAGATCATACTCTTATGAATCATCCTTTCTTTACAACTGCCAGTTCATTGTCGCTATTTTTGAATCATCCTGCGTTAGCGACATATCAATTTGGAGATGTTAACACTAAACGTACCGATACTTTACATCAATGTATTTTTACCATGAAGGGTCATTTGACATCTTATGAAATAAATGTTGATTTTCAGAAAGAAATTCTTAATTTATTATTAAAATCAAACTGAATAGTACATCCTACTCGTAACAAGAAAATGTCCGGTCCGAAGCGTGATGCTTACTTCGGAATCAGACTGTACGCTTAACCCTCATATAACGCGTTTAATTCATACCGTGTTATGAGAAACGCAGTATTACTACAAATTATATGAATTCATTTTGCGTTGCGCGAAGACCAGGTTAAGTGAAATTCAGTTTTAGTATAAATTAGATTAATTTGCAACGCGATATATGGAGACCACATTAACAGTTTGCCCACTGATAAAGTTTTGTCTCCATCCGTTAAACAGTTTAAAATTTGCAATTTATCCTCCAGAGCAATAAACTTCCTTGTTAACATTTTCTGCTTTTTTAGCCAGCCATTATGCAAACGTAAGATTAAAAACTATTGTAGGATCTCAATTAGAGGATCCTCTATTTGGCGAGCAAAAGTCACCTATGATCCTCAATTATTATATTGAGGTATTATAGATGACGAGTTTGTTGAACTGTATTATTGGTTGCGTAGCAGTCAGTTAACGACGAAACGTAAAGACGATAAGACGTAAAAACAACAAGGCGGAACGACGAAACGACGAAAGATTAGGAAATAAGACTAAAGTGTCTTGATTGTGTTGTTATTGTTTATAAATATTATACTCTCTAGTTTCACGTATTCAATTCCTATACTACATATTTTCTTGTGAATAATACTATTTCAAATAAAAGCAAAACGAAGAATATTGTCTAAAGTTTCATGCAGTTTTAATATGTCTGAATTCATTTGAGGAGTCGTCTACTGAATTATACTGAAAATAGATTAGACGAGCAGTGGCAGGAATAGCGGCAGTCTTGCAGTGCTAATGGATAAAGAAAGTGACGTGCACGGAAACATACGACAGCCAATAACATTGTCGAGTCGCCTCTGACATGGTCACTGCTTATATAAATTGTTTGAAGCATTAATTTTGATTTAAAAGAAAACAGCGTTAGTGCATCAGGTCGGCGTTTATAAGGGAATTCTCTGAGAACTGAAATTGAGAAACGGTAATGGACGAGCGTGAGAAAACAGTAATTTCCCATTATGTCATGCTGTAGGGAGACTGTTTGAGCTGATTAATTTATGTTATATAAAAACCGTGTTATAGAAGAACCGCGGTATAGGAGAATTATCGCAATTTTTCTCCGCGTTACAAATTGCGTTATAGGAGAATTTACTGCACAGAAAAAGCCAATCCATAACTGGTTGAGAACTGTTCCTGCACATAAGTATAAAGGTGATGCAATATTGAAAAAAAGTTTCCAGCATAATTCTCTTTGTTTCAAAAGGGATATCTTGGGATGGTGATAAATATATAATAACTACTCGAATAATTAATTTATTTGTACTGAATTTGTTATAGAGGTTTTTGAGAGTATACGCAAACCCACTGTTTATACAAATATGTCGTAATAAACTACAATTTTAAGAAGTATTTTTTAAAACTGATCCGTGTACGAATATTTACTACACTGACTGTAATTTTCATTTTTATTGAAGTCATCTGTATAAAATTCATTACTATACTCGCGAGGTGAGATTTTCGGTTTTGAGATCGTATAAATCGTAGGAGCAAATGTATTATGATTCGTAGTTTAATTCATATTTATTTGTTTAAAAAAATAATATTCTTGTTAGTTGATTTACAACCATACTACGCAAAAACAGGTCAGAAACATTCTATTGAAAATTATGTAGTATATTGATTGTTCCGCTTAATACATACTAATTTAACAAAAAAAAAAAAAAAACGGTGGACTGTAATCAAATAAATTATATCTAATAAATCAAATGAATCACGACGTATAACGATATTTATCACTCTGCGTACGAAGAAATGAAATTTACCTCCTTGATCATTTTCACTGTACACTCTATAGAATTTTGTCATACAGTGATAAAGCACGATTCATGGAGTGCAGTAAGACGTCCACGTTTGGTAACGTGTCTTCCAGAAAGTCAAATATCCTGCGAAAACTTTTTATTTAAGTCATCTTTATAAAATGTATTACTATACTCGCGGGGAGAGATTTTCGGTTTTGAGATCGTATAAACCGCAGGAGCGAATGTATTATCATTCGTAGTATAATCTATCTTTATATGTTTTAAAAACAGTAACACTTTTCTAGCTATTGGGTTGTTCGGAAAGTAATTTCGTTTCTTTTATGAAAATGAAAGACAATTTTCGTATAATGAACAAATATTTTATTAAATTATATATTGGCTATTCTGGTCCAATACCTTTTGCCATCTTTCTGGTAGTAGTATGATTCCACGCTGATAAAACGTTTGGTCTTTGCTGGCAAAAAACTGAACGAGGTGGTTTTTGACCTCCTCACTTGAAGTGAAGGTTTTACCGTCTAAAAAATTTTGTAGTGACCGGAACAAATAATAATCTGAAGGTGCCCGATCTGGAGAATATGGTGGGTGTGGCAATGTATCCCATTCAAGCTGTAAAATCTTTTGTCGAGTGACCAAACTTGTATGAGGTCTCGCATTATCTTGGTGGAACACTACACCTTTTCTGTTGATTAATTCTGGCTTTTTCTGTTGAAGTGCATCATTCAGTTTGTCCAGCTGATGACAGTAGACTTTCGAATTAATTGTTGTGTTATCCGGTAAAAGCTCAAAAAAAACGATTCCTTTAAAATCCCACCAAACAGACAGCATCACCTTTTTTTGATGGATATCGGCTTTGGAAATGCTTTGACCCGGTTCATCTTTTTTGCTTCATGATCTCTTGCGTTTGACATTGTTATATACAACCCATTTTTCGTTCCCAATAATGATGCGCTTCAAAAATGGATCGTTTTCATGACGTTTGAGAAGCGAATCATAGGCGTCAACGCGATGACACAAATTTCTCTCCGTGAGAACATGGGGAACCCATATATCGAGCTTCGAGGTTAAACCCAGGCCTTTCAAGTGGTCATAAACAGTTGAATTTGATAAACTTAACTTCTCACCAATCTCACGTGTTGTTATTCGCCGGTTTGAATTAACTAATGCCTTTATCGTGTCTTTATCAGCTTCAACTGGCCTTCCAGAACGTGGTGCATCTTCGACATCAAAATTGCTGGATCGAAATTTTGTAAACCAGTTCTGGTACTGGCGTACTGTTAACACATCTTCTCCATACACATCGGCTCATTTCTTTCTGGCTTGAACAGCATTTTTACCTTTTCTATAGTAAGACAGTAAAATATTATGAAAATGCTGCTTATTGCTCTCCATATTTAAAAGGGCACCAACCAAAAACCACAGCGTAGAATCAATTGGACTTTTTCACACACAAGCCTTGCTATGTCAGCTCTCAAAACATATAATGATTATGCGGCTTAAGTGTGAAGTTGGGTGCAAAAAAATACAATTAAATCCTCTGTCGGGAAAAAACGAAATTACTTTCCGAACAACCCAATAATTTACAACTACACTAAGCAAAAACAGGTCAGAAATATTATTTTGGAAATGATAGAGTATATTGAGTGTTCCGCTAAGTGCATAGTAATTTGACAAAAAACGGCAGACTATAATCATATAAATTATATCTAATAAACCGTAGAAGCGAATGTATCACAACGTACGACGATATTTATCACTCTGCGTACGAAGAAATGAAATTTACCTCCTTGATCATTTTTACTGTACACTGTGTAGAATTTTGTCATACAGGGACAAAGCACGATTCATGGAGTGCAGTAAGACGTAGACGCTTGGTAACGTGTCTTCCAGAAAGTCGAATATCCTGCGAAAACTTTTTATTTAAGTCATCTTTATAAAATTTATTACTATACTCGCGGGGAGAGATTTTCGGTTTTGAGATCGTATAAACCGCAGGAGCGAATGTATTATCATTCGTAGTATAATCTATCTTTATATGTTTTAAAAACAGTAACACTTTTGCTAGCTAATTTACAACTACACTAAGCAAAAACAGGTCAGAAATATTATTTTGGAAATGATAGAGTATATTGAGTGTTCCGTATGAGCGCATAGTAATTTGACAAAAAACGGCAGACTATAATCATATAAATTATATCTAATAAACCGTAGAAGCGAATGTATCACAACGTACGACGATATTTATCACTCTGCGTACGAAGAAATGAAATTTACCTCCTTTTTATTTAAGTCATCTTTATAAAATTTATTACTATACTCGCGGGGAGAGATTTTCGGTTTTGAGATCGTATAAACCGTTGGAGCGAATGTATTCTGATTCGTAGTATAATCTATTTTTATATGTTTTAAAAAAAGTAACTCTTTTGTTAGCTGATTTACAACTACACTAAGCAAAAACAGATCAGAAATATTATCTTAAAAACGATAGAATTTATTGATTGTTCCATTGAGTATATACTAAATTGACAAAAAACGGCAGACTATAATTAAATAAATTATATCTAATAAACCGTAGAAGCGAATGTATCACAACGTACGACGATATTTATCACTCTGCGTACGAAGAAATGAAATTTACCTCCTTGATCATTTTCACTGTACACTCTATAGAATTTTGTCATACAGTGATAAAGCACGATTCATGGAGTGCAGTAAGACGTCCACGTTTGGTAACGTGTCTTCCAGAAAGTCAAATATCCCGCGAAAACTTTTTATTTAAGTCATCTTTATAAAATTTATTACTATACTCGCGAGAAGAGATGTTCGATTTTGAAATCATATAAACCGTAAGAGCAAACGTATTACGATTCGTGCTGTAATCTGTCTTTATATGTTTTAAAAAAAGTAAGATATTTGTTAGCTGATTTACAACTACACTAAGCAAAAACAGGTCAAAAAACTATAAGCAAATAAATTATATTTAATAAACCGTAAAAGCGAATGTATCACAACGTACGACGATATTTATCACTCTGCGTACGAAGAAATGAAATTTACCTCCTTGATCATGTTCTTTGTACACTCTATAGAATTTTTTCATACAGTGACAAAGCACGATTCATGGCGTACAGTAAGACGCTCGGTAACGTGTCTTCTAGAAAGTCGAATATCCCGCGAAAACTTTTTATTTAAGTCATCTTTATAAAATTTATCACTATACTCGCAAGAAGAGATGTTCGATTTTGAAATCATATAAACTGTAAGAGCAAACGTATTACGATTCGTGCTGTAATCTGTCTTTATATGTTTTAAAAAAAGTAAGATATTTGTTAGCTGATTTACAACTACACTAAGCAAAAACAGGTCAAAAAACTATAAGCAAATAAATTATATTTAATAAAACGTAAAAGCGAATGTATCACGACGTACGACGAGGTTTATCACTCTGCGTACGAAGAAATGAAATTTACCTCCTTGATCATGTTCTTTGTACACTCTATAGAATTTTTTCATACAGTGACAAAGCACGATTCATGGCGTACAGTAAGACGCCTGGTAACGTGTCTTCCAGAAAGTCGAATATCCTGCGGAAAGTTTAACCCTTTCGCGCCGAGCGCCGCATATATGCGGCATCGAAATAATCTGTACAAGTGCCATTTATAGTCGATGGCAACATTTTTCGTTATCGGCGGAGCATTTTCCGTTGATTTTATTGCTTATATTATAACTGCTCTTTGTTGAAACCACATCCAAACGTATTACGCAATAAACTACAAACATCAGAGCGATCGTTTACTGTTTTATACCGAATATTCTATCAATTAAATTATAAATAATATATAATTATAAATTCTTCATATAATAATATAAATTATAAATTCTATCAATTATATTCTATCAATATAAAAAATCCATTCGGCAGTAAACAATTTTACATATTTGGTTTTTACAAGAATTAGGAATAGATCGGCTTAATGTATAATTTTTAACTCTTAAAAATTTGACTTTTCAGGTTAGGGTTTTGTATTTTGCATTTTAAAAATTTTGGAAGTGTTTTCATATTAAAAATGTAAATATACTTATTACATTAGAGCAATGATTGTTTTATTCAGCACAGTTCCTATTTAGCACTTAAAACAACACATATGCAGAAACCACGCGCACTGTGCATATTTCCGGCGCGAGTTTCCGTTCAGTGACGGTACTTCGGCGGACAGGGCTCCCGTAGCGAAAGGGTTAAACACATTTTTCTTAACCCAACATTTCCGAACACGGTGGACACGATTTCTCACAACGGGTTAATCCGATCAACTTGAACTTCCGCACACATATTCGAAAAATATGTCGTTATAGCTTTTACTTTATTGGAGTTAGTGCCGCGAGATTTCCGGTTCTTTTAAAATACGAGATTCGCTTTTTAAACTCATGGCAGTATTGGCAGATCCATTTTTTGTTTTTAGTACGTCGGCTAAGGGCATGCGAATAATATGTATCAAAATTCTTTTCAATTCCTGTTCCCATTCAGTTTCTGTTTTCTTTTTTATTTTCATTGTCTGAAATGATTGGAATCGCGTTACCAATTTTTTACAAGCCATCTTATGTACTATACGCATTGTAAACGCATTTTATTGTTAAAATGTCCGAAAACTGTCGAGTCCGCGTGTGCAGGAAGGTTGAGAAAAATTGCATGGATAATTTTTTATATAACTACATTTAGAAATATGCCTCCAAATGACTGTAAAATATTAAAGATATCAAATCATCCCTAAAATTGTTCGCATAATTATTTACATGGCGTACTGATTAAAAATTGTTTCTAAGACAAAAAAACCACTAATTTTATGCATCTAGAAGTTAAATTGTGTCAATGCATTTTGATAGTTTGGAGAAGAAGATTTTTGAAAGTTGGCACAACTGACAATTGTAAAATGACGTATTTCGACGTATGTCTATTTTCACAAATGTATATAAAAATCGTATCACGTACGCACTGTTAATCGTCAAATATAAAATTCGCGTCGGTAGTTTCTTTATAAATTTAGCTGAAAATTATGCGTCGAAACGATTAAATAATTAGACGCAAAAAAAATGAAGGGATCATGCTGAAGACTGTTGCTCGTTTCTGATTATTTCATTAGCTGAACACGATTCGCAAGTACGATTTACATATGTATTCGTACCGCTTAATTAGCGATTTCTAATTACAAACATTTTTTAAAATTACAAGTTTGAATTATGTCGCATTAATTAAAGCTTTCATTTATCAGAAACGCTATTGAAACGTAACAGTACAATGTAACGACAAATGTGTTATATAAATAAATTGTCACCGAATCTGGCCCCAAAAAAGAACTGGAAAGGTATTTTGTGAAACAATTCAATAAAATAATATAAATTGTCAGTTTTACCTCTCAACTATCGTTTTCATACGGTTGACACATTTTTCGAATAAAAATGTTCAAATTCTTATTTACGGAATGTATTTTTCCAATAACTAAGCTTTTATCTCATATAAACATTATTATAAAATCCCAATATAGTGTAACCAAAGATGTCAGAAAAATGACGACAGAACTCTGCACATAGAAGCCGGAAAACCGTCTTGTCAGGAAACTCAATAAAATAATATCGATGCGATAACTTGCTTCCAGTAGTCGTGACTAAAACGTCACCACTTTGTCATTGAGGCTGAAACTTTCGCGACTGTCCGACGAGTCGGAGTAGTAAAAGTGCAGTCGAAGAATCGATACATGAGGACGATAAGAATGAAGTAAGTCAGCAAGAAGTACTGGATACTTATATAGCAGCTGGGATATTAGGTCAAGGTGTCAGACCTTTTCAGTAAAGATTTAAGAGAAGAAGTCGGTTGTAATAAGGAATAAACGAAACAGATAATCAATATGCCGGCCATGCAGTCACGTTAATATTGGGGCACTCTTTAAAACAGAGTAACTTTTATGAAATGTTTGGAAACACTATAAGAACATATAGACAAAGTCTTGAAAAATTGCAATTCATAGGGATTACAAGAAAAATAGTAATAAAAATTTTAATCATCCATTTCGCAAATTTTGTTAAATTATATATATGTATTTACAAGTATATATATACATTAAAAGAAAAAAAAATATATATGTATGTACATAAATAGATACATGTATTACACATATAATAAATATATTGCGTTAAAAATAATAAATAAAATATATACATAAATATATGTACATACATGTGTGTATTGAAAATGTGATCGAAATCAGTTAAAGCTTCCATGAGTTCTAAACAACTAAAAATAATGATAACCGCGGATCTTCAGGACTTTTGGCTAATAAATGTAATTGATGCAAATATTTTTCATCTTTTAGCACCCATAATTTATTTCCACTTTAACAGATTTCGATGGAATTTTCAGCATGTATATAACGCAGTAAAATCTCAAAAATTCATTGCTCGAATTCTCATTGGAACCTCAGGTAAAAAATTGTGAAAGACGCCTTAGGCACATTTTTTTTCGAAAAACTTGAAAGTTGCATTTTTATTTGCACAGACTGTCCGAAAATTAATTACCCATATATATATAACGTCCAGAAACCTGTGACATCAGTTTTGTCTATGTGCAGGATTACCAAAAATAGTAACATACCATTTTGATCGTCCTTTGTATTTTTCCTGCAGCTCGCGTGCTGGAATTTACAAAAATATGCATTGGACAATATTAAAAATACCGCAACAGACTATTTCCCCAAAAATACATTATATTATAACTTTATGATTTCCAGAAGAATCGAACTCCAATTAAATTGATTTCCAACCACTGTTCAGTTCATGGTACATTCGCGTATTTTATCCAGCACTTTAGTACATCTGACCGTCAAACTTTTATACCGCTCGAATAATGTACGCACATATTAAAAAGATAGGCGTGCGTCAGTAAAATGTTTGTCTCTCTTCTTTGAAACTTCAGTCTTTCGTGCGCGCAGCGTTATATGCAGCGGTAATCAATGGATTTTTTCATCGCGCTCGCATTTTTGAAAAAATAAGCTTGCGTATAGCACAAAGCGAAAATATTAAAGTGTTTGAGTGATAAAAATAGTTTAGCCCGCGCTGAACCATCGATCGTCGACCCAGTTTTGATTTCCATGGCACATGAAAGCGCCAGATGTGCGGCTTTCTACACATAGTCGAGAGCAGACGTATGCCTAGGCATTCACACGTATTGCAGTCGGTGTGTTTTTCCAGAGCTTAAACTCCCCAGAGGTCCATAATACGTCTAACACTCGCTAATGTCGAACAAGAGAGGAGAGGAAAGCGAAATATTCTCGTCGAGCTAACAGCAGCGAGCCGCTCAAATGTAATGCTTACGATCGATCCACTAGAGGGCGTGTTTCAGTGTCACTAATATTTCAGAGACGAATTGCGTCGCTAACAGAAGCTGGGGTTACTTTTCCTGCGGAATGTAATGCGTCCTGACTGTCCTGCAAAGAGTTGTAGACCGATCAACGAAGATGAGTGTATCGAAAACGATGGCAGACATGGCAGACGTGTACAAACGCGCCTATTTTATTTTAACACATTAACAGCCGGCCCCGCGAAAACGCGGAATTCCGAGTCTATCGCTTAAGTGGTAGCCCCACAGTGATGTGGACTTTTTTTTTGCTGGTATGAGTGTCTTACAGATCAATTTGTATTTATTTGCCATGTTTCGAGAAATACCACACGTGCCTTAAATATTAAAACATTTGTTTTCTGTTTATGTTACATATATGCAATAATCCACCATGAAATGAGGAACTGTATCTTTTTCTCTAATTACAAAATAAAAATTTCGATTTCGTTTCTGTTTTTAATTACCGTTAAATTGTATATGACAAATATGCAAATGAAATGTACTATTTTACGAAAGTTCATAATGTTTTGAATATTTGTTGCGGCCGTTTTACACCACGGCTTATCGGTCGTAAACACGCGGCGCTTTGTGGGACCGACGACCAATCGCGGCGGTCAGTATGGGCCCGATAATTCTTTGTTTCGTTGAACAAAGCACCAGACGATTTGTTTAACCGTTTGAGTGCCACGGGTCTTTCTCATTTCCCGGTCGAAACTTGCCAAGCGGCGCGATAGCGCTTGTTATATTCCGTGTCGAAACTTGCCAAGCGGCGCTATAGCGCTTGATATATTGCAGCAATTTTTATATGAATAAAAGCATGTAGACCTATAAAGTGTAACATTACTCCAATTTTATCTTTTTTACCTAAGATTGAAAAGTTACCGTAATGTTGTGCATCGAGAGAAACCGAGCCTGCTGTGATTACGCTGCAGTTTTGAGGACAGACAGAAGAAGCGCGATCGCGCCGCTTGGCACTCAAACGGTAAAGGTTTATCAGGAACACGTGTCTGACTAGGAAACCGTCGCGGCCGGTTTTCATAGAATATTTCAAGATATTTGATTGGTCCCTCAAGCGAGGAGTTTACGGTCCGGTAAGGAAATGTGGGGGTACGAGGCCCGCCTACCGACTTTTCGTTATGAAACGCATTAACTTTTAAAGTAGTTGCATTTAGAACTTCAGTTAGCGAACATTTCATCCACTATTCAGTCGTGCAACTTAGCTCATTTATAAATATATTCGATTTTTAAAATACAGTCCACTATAAGTTTACCAATCAGTATCCGTGCCCAACGAACCAGCATTTTTCACAGCAGGGTACGGAATCGTCGGTCGCGGACTTAATCGCGCCGATTCAACAATATTTTCTTTGGCTATTCATTGATCAGAAACAAGCGGATAAGGCCGACGTTTGGGATTTAAGTGGCGAATACGTTGCCAGCGCTCAAACTTTAAATGTTTCTTAGGTCGCCGGCTGTCAATGTGTTAATTACACGAGTTTAGAAGAATATGTGACTCGCCTCATTTTTTTATTGACGTTACATTTGTATTATAGACGTATTTTACGTATAGTATTTTCACAGAATTTGGATACGTGCACAGCTTCGACTTTTATAATGGAGGATAACGTGTCATTGGATACATTTCTTGTGATATGTAACTGAAGACTTGAACATATCGAACACGCACAAAAGGGATAATTCGATTTAGTTACGTGATTTTACAATAATTCATGAGACCATTTTACTTGTCCGTGTTACAGTTTTCTTATTATCGTAATTTGCCTGTAAACATATTTTAAATTTGAGGCTTTCGCGGCTATAATTGTTCATATAATTGACTTTCGGATGGTTGCCGCGTCTTTTCTCAGCATTTGCCGACGTTTCGCAGGTGGTACACTCTGCATATGCAATATTTAATCATATTTTCACAGATACAAGCACAGTTTCAATTTTTACGATCGAGCATAAGGTGCAATTAAATACATTTGTACGTAATGTAACATATGTGTGATATGTATCTGAACACAAGAATATGAAAGACACGCATAAATGTGGCAATTTAATGTTATTACCCTAATTTACATAGTACAAGAAACGTGCTTATTTTTGTCTGCGTTACACTTGCATTGTAGCCATACTTTACATATCCTATTTTCACAACACATGGATACATGCACAACTCCGATGTTTCCAACGGAGCATACATGTCATTAAACACATTTCTTGTAACATATCTTATTTCAAGCAACAGCAGTACATTTAAACAAACTTATTAGAATCCCAACGGATCATTCCATCATATTTACTAAAATGATCCGCCAGAATTGTTGTCCAACTATGTACTATTTCACCTAGGCCAACGTAGATAGACTCATCGAATCAGATGATCACATAGCTTCAGTCACTAGTCAACTTCTTGCCATATCTGTGAATGAGCATCTTACTAAAAATCATCATTCACACTTTCTCGTGCAGGCCGAAGCGTTCAACATTCCATATCAATACTGATGTTGCTGTGAATTTTCATCTTACAAAGAAAGCATGGTTCAGTTTTGTACTTTCTTTCTTTTCTTTTTTCTGTTTTCACATAGAGGCATGGAGCACGGTGCTGCCTACAGCGGGTGCTGGCGATTACTGGGCGTGGGATTACAGTGAGTCTCACTAATAGCTAGTTCAAAATGTCCACGACACAGTGGTACAACGTACGTAGAGATATCACACCGGTAGAAAGTAGTTCATACTAAATACCTGTAATGATCATACGAACTTGATACTGCAAGTGGACTGTACGTAGACGATTATCATACTCGATCTTGTCCGTTTAGCTAACCCCCACTGTAGCGTATCCCCTTGCAGTTTAGTAGATTGTCAAGCGGGGGTGTTGATTGCGTAAAATAAATAGTGTCTGATATTTAGACTAAGCACGCGCGCCGATGGAATAAAGAGTAGTTGTGTATGGCTAGCCACAATGAGTGAGAAATTTATGGACGGCATAGACAGGGTAGACTGTACCAAAAACTCTCGCAGTGTCCTGTTGGTCGCCCCAGATTTCGATAGTTTGGGAACAGGGCACGTGAAAAAGATGACGATGAAATGAGAATCGAGGCGATCGAAACATTTAAAGACCAATTTAACGATCTTGCAACAAAGATCCTTAAACTACTGTTTCTTCATCTTTTTCGTTTAAATAAAAACGTTTAGTGATAAAGAAGTGAAAATAAAAAGATAGTGATGAAGAAATATGCGCTGACAAATTATCGGACTTTTCGTATGATAGTGTGGAAAACTTTAAATATCGCTTATTTTTATGATTTCGTGAAAATATCGTTTGTTTTTTGTTAAACAATCATACAGTATATATTTAAGTGTGAAATAAAAAAAGTTTCGTTCATAAAAACGAAGTAGTTTTCGATTTACAGCGATTTTTCTGAATAACCAAACTTCCGCGCGATTCAAGAAAAAACGCCCGCTGCACGCGAAATTCGGCGGCGAAGTATGCCCGCATGCCAAGTGTTAATAATATAAATTAACCCTTTGGATCAGTGTCCCCGTTGCGGGGACATTTTTGAATCATCGTAGAAGTCGATATCCCGCAGCGGGAACCTTCGAAAATGCAATTATTTGTTGGGGCATAGAGATGCGCGTCATAAACTCATATATACTCTATAAAATAACAAAACCGCAGAACAACGAAAAGCCACTGACCCACTTAAATTTTGGGAAATGTTTAGTCGATCAGTTAGTAGGAAATTTCCGCCACCAAACACTATCTACACCGCAACCTTTAACGTCATTCGCAGACATTAGATTAAATAATCAATTTCATATAATTCGTCCAGGAGGCAGACTATGCAGTATATTCCGACAGGAAAACTGCGGGAACAAGACGACAAACACGCACGTACTGTGATACTTGTACACGAAAGCCAGGACTTCATATCAGAGATTGTTTCGCGAAATATTATATTATACAGGTAACCCTCCTATAACACGGTATCTTATAACACGGTTTCGCTCTAACACGATTCGTAAATTGCGGAAACACTCCTATAACACGGCATCCTATAACACGGTTGTTCCTCTTATCGGGGCCTGTGTCCCCCGCAGGACATTGGGGACATATCTTTGTCGCTGAAAGAAATAAAAACATCAATCTTAAATGCGTGTTGGAAGAAGATATGGCCCTCTTCAGTTGAAACAGAAATCATGCGTGAAACATCAGAAAATGAAATTGGTGCCATATTAGAAGTCGCTAAATCAATCGGAGGCGAAGGTTTTGTGGATATGGCTACCAAAGACATTCAAGATTTATTAGTGGAAGAAGAAGTTGACGAAGCGAATTTGATGGAAATGGCATCCCTAGATGCAAATCAAATCGATTTTGAGGACGCTAGCTCTGATGAAGATTGTGCAGTTAAGAATTTAACATTGAAAAAAATACGAGAAGGCCTATGCTTAGCGGAAAATCTCGAGTCATTTTTCTTGAATACAGACCCTTCCACGGAAAGAAGTCGAAGATTCAAAAGGGAGCTGCAAAACTGTTTAGCTCCATACCGCGAAATTTACAATGACCTAGTAAGAACCAGCAAACAACGTTCGATTACAGATTTTTTTAAGAGGGGAAAACATACAGAAACTTTAAATAGAGAAAAAAGTTCTGAAAGTGAAGGCGATATCGTTCCACCGGAAAAACGTTCTCGGTTGATTATACTGCGTAGTGACGACGAATAAATTCATTAAATTATGGTTGCGTTAGATTCAATTTTTTTTTACTTTGTGTTGTACATACATTTATATTTTTAATAAATATTAAGTTGTTTATGTCGAATTAAAAAAAATATTTGTTTTTAATAACTTTTTGGAACGTAACCCCCCTTTTTGTACTGGCTCTGGGTCTCATGCAACACGGTTTCACACAACACGGCATTTTCTAGGAACCTAACTACCGTGTTATAGGAGGGTTACCTGTACTTTAGAATATTACACAGAATACAAATTTGTATTCGTACGTATTACAAGCAGTAATAAACACAACAAATCAGTTTCAACAAATTCTGTGTGATTTAATCCATTCGTTGCCAAGCCTAAATTATATGAAGTCATTCGAATTGCCATTTATATTTTGAGTGCTATTGTTTACCAAAGTTCTGTTATTTATTGGTAAGAGCACATATATTATCGTACATAATCATTTACAAGCATAAAATCAAAGACGAGTATACTCGTCGTTGGCAATGGGAAGGCAACAGGACACGACATCCTTTTTCGTATTTGCCTACGTTTTAGTAGAAAAACAAATCGGTAATTGCGCAAACGGATAAAATAATGAAAATGCAATAAAACGAGACACAACTTTCGGTAAATTGGCACAGCTAGACATTCACTATTGTCGATTACAGTGTCTCAGTAGATAACTGGATAATGCAATACAGCGTATTTTGATTTAGCTTCGACCTGAGTAACTGCAACATCTCTTACCAGTAATCGTAATAGTTTTGTAGAGTTCAGATCAACAAATTATTAGTTGTGAAACAAAAGTTTGAACAAATTTTGCCTAGTGATATCACACATTGTTATACATCTTAGGTATACTTTCAAAGTGAAAATTCTCAGTGGTTACATAGCTTATAGTCATTTACTTTATCCCTCGTACAATTCAATTTAGTTATAATGGGCAACGATATATCAACTGGCACTGATTTTAATTCAGAAGAAGCATATTTTTTAAATAATAAATGAAGTATAATTCTTGTAAGAAATTTTATTTGTTGTATTTTCTCAAGTTTTTTACATTTGTATATTTATGTTTGTGGCCACAAAAATGCTAGATATCATCCGACCTGCTGGTACTCTTAAGAGCGAAATCTGCTGCCCGCAAAGGTTTAATAATATAAATTAAAGAGTCAGTCCATTTTGAGATACCCTTTATAACACATACATGCGCATCCGCTGCTTGTAAAAAGCATCCGCAATAGATACGTGAAATCGTAGGGGATTTTTGAGGGAATTCGTCCGGCAACGATACGTATTGGTAACATTTGACGCCAATTCTCGAGCATTGTTACGTGGAGACAGTAGCAAATGGCCTGGCGCTATGTTGTTTGCCGTCAAGGCGCTGCATAGATTCAGTCGAGCGCGAGGACATAGGACGATGCCCAGACGTCATCGATGCTTTGTTGCACGTGAGGCACTAACAATTGAAATGTACGATCCAGACACGTAGTGGAAAGAGTTGCCACTCTCTCTGGCAAGGAAACCATTGTCAAAGGACACGGCACTTACTCTAGAACAGTGGTTCCCTACCTTTATTATCTCTCAACGTAGTTGAACCTACAGTTAAACTTTCGCGGTACACAACACTCAACTATTTGTATTTTGTATATTTTGTTATATTACATTGGTATTTTGCTATATTAAAACCACGATGCGATAAAATAGTGCAGAGTATGATTAAACCTTGCAAAATGAAGGTGACGCAGAGATGTTAAAAGCCAAAGTATTGAAGCACCGTTGCAATTTCAATTGCTTTTACAAGATTGCAAATAGGCTTCACTGCGAATTTTTTGCGTTTTTAGTCAAATCTTTGCGCCGGTCACCGCGTATTTTGCTATGTTAGAATCGCGATGCAATGAAATACTGCAGAGTGTAATTAAATCGTGTAAAATTAAGGTAACGCACAATTGTTAGAAGTCAAAGTATTGAAGCACCGTTCCAATATCAATTGCTTTTACAAGGTTGCCAATAGGCTTCATTGCGAATTTTTTCTATTTTTAATAAAATCTTTGTGCTGGTCACCGCGTATTTTGGTATGTTAAAACCACAATGCAATAAAATACTGCAGAGTATAATTAAATCGTGCAAAATAAAGGTAACCCTGAGTTGTTAGAAGTGAAAGTATTGAAGAACCGTTCTAATATCAATTGCATTTACAAGATTGCAAATAGGCTTTATTGCGAATTTTTTGCGTTTTCAGTCAAATCTTTGCGTCGGTCACCGCATATTTTGCTATGTTAGAATCGCGATTCAATAAAATACTGCAGAGTATGATTAAATCGTGGAAAATGAAGGTAACGCAGAGTTGTTAGAAGCCAAAGTATTGAAGCAGCATTCCAATATCAATTGCTTTTACAAGATTGTAAATAGGCTTTAATGCAAATTTTTTGCGTTTTTAATCAAATCTTTGCGCCGGTCACCGCGTATTTTGCTATGTTAGAATCGCGATGCAATGAAATACTGCAGAGTGTAATTAAATCGTGTAAAATTAAGGTAACGCATAATTGTTAGAAGTCAAAGTATTGAAGCACCGTTCCAATATCAATTGCCTTTACAAGGTTGCAAATAGGCTTCATTGCGAATTTTTTGTATTTTTAATAAAATCTTTGTGCTGGTCACCGCGTATTTTGGTATGTTAAAACCGCAATGCAATAAAATACTGCAGAGTATAATTAAATCGTGCAAAATGAAGGTAACCCTGAGTTGTTAGAAGTGAAAGTATTGAAGAACCGTTCTAATATCAATTGCATTTACAAGATTGCAAATAGGCTTTATTGCGAATTTTTTGCGTTTTCAGTCAAATCTTTGCGTCGGTCACCGCATATTTTGCTATGTTAGAATCGCGATTCAATAAAATACTGCAGAGTATGATTAAATCGTGGAAAATGAAGGTAACGCAGAGTTGTTAGAAGCCAAAGTATTGAAGCACCGTTGCAATTTCAATTGCTTTTACAAGATTGCAAATAGGCTTTAATGCAAATTTTTTGCGTTTTTAATAAAATCTTTTGCGCCGGTCACCGCGAATTTTGCTTTGTTAGGACCGCGATGCGATGAAATACTGCAGAGTATGATTAAACCGTGCAAAATGAAGGTAACGCACAGTTGTTAAAAGTTAAAGTATTGAAGCACTGTTCCAATATCAGTTGCTTTTACAAGATTACAAATAGGCTTCAATGCAAACTTTTTGCGTCATTAATCAAATCTTTTGCGCCGGTCACCGCGTATTTTGTTATGTTAGAACCGCGGTGCGATGAAATACCGCAGAGTATGATTAAACTGTGCAAAATGAAGGTAACGCAGAGTTGTTAGAAGCCAAAGTATTGAAGCACCGATCCAATATCAATTGCTTTTACAAGATTGCAAATAGGCTTCATTACGAATTTTTTGCATTTTTAGTGAAATATTTTGCACCGGTCACCGGTGACCCTCGTGGCAGTCAACGTGTGAACTAACCGAATGAAAAGATCTCACTGTGTAAGAAAGTTGCTGCATGCCCGAATGGGAAGATTTCCCATTTTCTTCGAGCACAAAGTTAATGTTCAAAGTTTAATGAAAACAGAAAAATTGTTTACAACGAGTGTGAGGATTAAATTAACGTATTAAATATAATATTATATGTGGAACTTTTAAATGAAAACAAATCTGGATGGATAATAATTATTGACATAAATAAAACTTAATAAAAACAAGTGCAAAAGCAATGTCTGTGTTCCACAGGAATAACATAACCGTCCCAATTTTATCAGGAATTGTTACGAAAGTTACAATATTGATAAAGTAACAAAGAATAAGATTAAAGAGGAAGGTATTAACGCTAAGATAAACGATAAAGTCTGAACAATTCTAATATAACAGATACATTGTCAGTCCGTAACGACAACCCTATCGTACGATAGAACGATGTAATCGCAGGATGAGAAATAAAATTTATCAAAGGACCGACCAGTACACTATTACCATCTTTAACACTTTAAGGACCGTTAAGAAATCTGTAAGAAATATACCTGGGACCCCAGGTTTTTGGGAAACTTGTACATTACAAAAAATCGTAACTTAGGTATTATTAAAAAAAAATTGTTTCTACTAATAATTATCATAACTTGTTTCCATGAAAAATAAATTTGTATGAAATTTATAGAAAGTGTAAAATAGGATGCATTTTAAGTAGTATTTAAAAAAATTGCTTAAAAAATTATTTAAAGAAATGATCATAAAATTTTATTTAAAAATCAATTTTATCAAAGTTTCTAGTAGTTTTTTAAAGTATGATATTGCGTGAAGCATTTTTCTCTATGAAGAGGAACCATACAAAATTGACATATGTTTAGTGATTTGCTTCGTTTGCCATTGAACATGGATGTAAATACGTAAATAGACAAAATAGATACAATGTATCAAAGTTACATCTAAAGACAGCGTGTAGAAAACACGAGAAAACTCGTGAGCGGTCCTTAAAGTGTTAAGTTCATTCAATCAATGAAAACATAGTGAAAATCTTGAGCCGATCTGTCAAACGTTCTATTCTTTCTAAATTCCTTGAAAACGTAGTCTACCTAACCTATATCCAGGATGGATTCTAAGTGTGCGGCTTCGTGCTTTTTAGTCCGCGATGATTTAAAAGGCAAGAAAGCGGTATATACAGACCCCCGCACTAGACTACTGTGCGCCTGCAATATGTTGTCTTGTCCGCGTTATTCTTGTTGTCGCGGACAAGGAGGGCGAGAGGAAGAAAATATGCACGGTAAAAGAAAATCTGCCCCGTGAATGCGAAAATCGTTACAGTGTGAAAAGCAAGGCCGTGGCACGTAAAGTCGCGCGAAAAAGGCAGGCGACGAATAAAAAGTAGCGTGTGGTCATGCTACACTTTCGTTCCGCGCGGCTTTGCCAAGAAACGTGCTAAGGAACGTGCTAAGGAACGCCCGGAACACGAGAATGCTCGTAACAAGTCACTGGAACTTTTCTTCTCACGCATTACTAAACTTGTTTCCGGCGAAGTATGTTTTCGCTGCGTATGAATACGATGCGAGCCTATTTATGTTATGTTGGTGTTTTGCTTCTTGGGTGGTGTATAATTGCGTGAGATTGTGGTTAATTACTATCCCATTTGTGCCCATAATTATGAAAGTGGTCTAAGTCAAAATTAAAAAAAAATGAGTTTATCAGTTATTTCATACCACATTATTTTTAACTAAATTTATTCAATGTAATTTTTACGAAATTGTCAAAAATGAACCATTAGATAGTGGTTGTAATTTCAACATTATATGGAATTCATTTAGTTTTAATTATGAAAGTGGTCTAAGTCAAAAATTTAAATAAATTATATAAACAACTTGAAAATGGCACGTGGCCTTCTTTGACGCGTTTCTGAACTACATAATAAAATAAATGACAATCAAATTTTAATAATAACGACAACTTCATTACTAGAAGAATCAATAACAAGAAGAGTAAAAAATACCGCGGGTGAATCTGTCTCTTGGCTACAAATTCAATGGATGAGATTCTTGAAAAATGAACCTTATAAAATGTTCTATAAAACATCTTTAGATGATTCTAAATTTCACGTTTTGGATCTTTCACCTAAAAAAGGAAGACCAAAAATATACGGAAATATTAAATTACTTCCATTATACACCACCATTAGACCAGTATCGGAAGAAAAACATAAAGATATTATGAGTTTACTACCGTACATCCCTCCAGTTTTTCAGGAACATTTTAAGAATCTTAAATACTCGAAATAATGATAAAAATGGATTACTGTTTAAAAATAATTAATAAATGTAATAAATGTTCACGAATTATTTCAATCAAATTATTGTTTCAAATAAAACTCAAAGTTCTTTATTGCTTTAAGTCATTTATAGGACATTCAGTTAATTTTGAAAATGGTCTAAGTGAATTCAATCTTTAAAAATAATATTATCGTATAAAATTCACACAAAATTTCATATTCATAGTAAATTTCCATTAATTAAGACTAATAAAATTATAAATTAAAATGTCGCATAATGTAAAAATATTTTTTAATTTATTCAAATGCAATTCATTAAATATCTCGAAACAAGAAATATATGACTTAGACCACTTTCATAATTATGGGCACATTTGATTACATACCAAATGTTTGGTATGTTTACAAATGTCGCGAATGTGATACTCTACTATGGCATGGACAATATTACAATATTTCTTGGAGAAAAATAAGCATACTTTGTTATACTTTAAACCCTTGCCGTACTCTGACGAGTCTGACTTGTGATGAGAATTTCGGGCCAAAGGTGAATATCACGAGTCTGACTCGTGGTGAAAATTTCGGACCAAAGGTGAATATCACGAGTCTGACTCGTGATGAGAATTTCGGGGCAAACATGAATATCACGAGTCTGTTTCGTGATTGAAATTTATATATTGTATCAGAAGTATATTCATAAAAAATTAATTGAACTATTTTTTAAAAGTTTTTAATAAGCGCACGGCTACTTCAGAGGCAGTCGCGGGATATAATTTGTTTCAAGTTCCCACAATACGTCTCAGCTGCTTTGCCTTCTTTGGCAAACATTTTTCCGCATCGCCTGGGCCCGAATTCTTCCGAGTCAAATGGTACGGCAAGGGGTTAAATACGTGGTTTACAAGTGACGTGAATGTGATACTCTACTATGGTAAGAACAGTATTATTTCTTGGATAAAAAATCATACTTTATTATACTTTAAATACGTGGTATATTTAACAACACCGTGTGGGGGATGCAGTAGAATGGCGTAGCAATCCTACGTCTTGACACTATTCTTGGACAAAAGGCATACTTAAATGCTTATCAAAAACATGGTATAATCATAGACGTCGTCAATGCAAAATAGTACAATGGCATGGTTGGTATTTTGCTTCTTGTGTCGTGTATAATTGCGTGAGACTGTGGATAATTCGTACCATGTTTGATTATATATCAAATGTTTGGTATGTTTATAAATGTCGTGAATGTGATACTCTACTTTGGCATGGAGAGTATTGTTTCTTGGACAAAGAAACATACTTTAGTACATTTTAAATACGCGGTATGTTTAAAAATATCGTGCAGGTGAAGCAGTAGAATGGCGTAGCAGTCCTACGTCTTGACACTATTCTTGGACAAAAGGCATACGTAAATGTCTATCAAAAACATGGTATAATTATAGACGTCGTCAATGCAAAATAGTACAATGGCATGGTTGGTATTTTGCTTCTTGTGTCGTGTATAATTGCGTGAGACTGTGGATAATTCGTACCATGTTTGATTATATATCAAATGTTTGGTATGTTTATAAATGTCGTGAATGTGATACTCTACTTTGGCATGGAGAGTATTGCTTCTTGGACAAAGAAACATACTTTAGTACACTTTAAATACGCGGTATGTTTAAAAATATCGTGCAGGTGAAGCAGTAGAATGGCGTAGCAGTCCTACGTCTTGACACTATTCTTGGACAAAAGGCATACTTAAATGCTTATCAAATACATCGCATAATTATAGACGTCGCCAATGCAAAATAATACAATGGCATGGTTGGTGTTTTGCTTCTTGTGTGGGGTATAATTGTGTGCGATTGTGGTTAATTACAACCATATTTGATTACATATCAAATGTTTGGTATGTTTACAAATGTCGTGAATGTGATACTCTACTTTGGCATGGAGAGTATTGTTTCTTGGACAAAGCAACATACTTTATTACACTTTAAATACGCGGTATGTTTAAAAATATCGTGCAGGTGAAGCAGTAGAATGGCGTAGCAGTCCTACGTCTTGACACTATTCTTGGACAAAAGGCATACTTAAATGCTTATCAAATACATCGCATAATTATAGACGTCGCCAATGCAAAATAGTACAATGGCATGGTTGGTGTTTTGCTTCTTGTGTGGGGTATAATTGTGTGCGATTGTGGTTAATTACAACCATATTTGATTACATATCAAATGTTTGGTATGTTTACAAATGTCGTGAATGTGATACACTACTTTGGCATGGAGAGTATTGTTTCTTGGACAAAGAAACATACTTTAGTACACTTTAAATACGCGATATGTTTAAAAATATCGTGCAGGTGAAGCAGTAGAATGGCGTAGCAGTCCTACGTCTTGACACTATTCTTGGACAAAAGGCATACTTAAATGCTTATCAAATACATCGCATAATTATAGACGTCGCCAATGCAAAATAGTACAATGGCATGGTTGGTATTTTGCTTCTTGTGTCGTGTATAATTGCGTGAGACTGTGGATAATTCGTACCATGTTTGATTATATATCAAATGTTTGGTATGTTTATAAATGTCGTGAATGTGATACTCTACTTTGGCATGGAGAGTATTGTTTCTTGGACAAAGAAACATACTTTAGTACACTTTAAATACGCGGTATGTTTAAAAATATCGTGCAGGTGAAGCAGTAGAATGGCGTAGCAGTCCTACGTCTTGACACTATTCTTGGACAAAAGGCATACTTAAATGTCTATCAAAAACATGGTATAATTATAGACGTCGCCAATGCAAAATAGTACAATGGCATGGTTGGTGTTTTGCTTCTTGTGTGGGGTATAATTGTGTGCGATTGTGGTTAATTACAACCATATTTGATTACATATCAAATGTTTGGTATGTTTACAAATGTCGTGAATGTGATACACTAGTATGGTACGGACACTATTCTTGGACAAAGAAGCATACTTCATTACATTTTAAAGACGTGGTATATTCAAAAGTATCGTGTAGGCGAAGCAGTAGAATGGTGTAGCAGTCCTACGTCTTGACATTATTCTTGGACAAAAGGCATACTTGAATGCGTATCACATACATAGTATAATTATAGACGTCGCCAATGCAAATCGTACGACATGGAAATGTTATTCCTTCAAACATTAATCTTGGATGAAAAAAACATCAGAAGAAGAAAAACATTAATGAGTTGTCACATTATTATGTGTAGTCTATGTTTGTATGTAGTGTGCTACTTAGAATGTAAATTATTACAGTAATGTAATCGAATTATATGACATCGGTTTATTATTTTTGTGCAACATGTGTATGCAATGGTATGTAGTTTCGTACGCTGAATAATAGACCAACCTATTTTTTCTACTTAACCTGTGGCTGGTAATGTTCTTATCAACATAATGCAGGAAATAATTTTCACGTTGGTTGCTAGCCTTAATAACGTCTCATCGTTCTGTGTCATACATTAATCAAATCCTTACGCTATAACCAAAGAACCCACATAGGAGGCGCACTGTGTGCATACATTTCTAATAAACGTACTAAAAGGAAATGGCGTAGAGAGATGGTTGATAGAATGAACAGTTAAGTTGATTACTCTTTATTACTTAACTTGCGCATACCGAATACTCAGTGTTATAACACGGGCTCTAATTTCTGAGAGTAAATATTATATGGGCTACAGCACACTTGCTCCACGATTAATTAAGGTTCCTAACACCTGATGCCATTTACCCAGTGTTATTTCGCGCGTTCTTCAATTTCTTCTGCAAAAATCAAAGGCGCGCACAAACAGTAAAACGTGGCCACACGTTTATGATAGGCGTACCAAAAGAAAATGACCAAGAGACAGAGACTGAGTTGAAATGAGCAATTTCGTTCATTAGACTTTGCTATTTAATTTGTGCATGTAAACATTTTTATGAATATAACACGTCCCCTAATTACTGTAAGTAAATATTATACGTGGTATACTGTAGTTGTTCCACGCTAAGTTGTTGTTCGTATTTAAACTCTGGGACCCCAAAATCTTTGTATTATTTTAAGTGTTTTATTTAAAAAATATTTTACCAGATAATTTGTTGTTTTGAACCAATGTGAACGATTATTCTCGTCAACTATATTGAAAGTAGTATTGAAAATTTGCTGAGAACTGATATTTGTGGAATGCCTAAATATTTTTTTTACGGAAAAATAAGGAAACTGATATATATCAAGGGTATGCTTGCAAATGGTACATGTATTAGCATAGGAAGAAATTATATTGAAAACGGCATCGACAAAGATCGGCAAGGTAAAGCCGGGAAGGAAATTCGAGAAGCTGCTGCTTTGAAGCCTTTAGCGAGAGAATACATTTACAAATCGTGTACTTGTAAGCAGGAGGACTTCACAGTCATGTAGTCTGTACAAACCAACGGTGTATCTTTTATGTTATAACCCAAGCTATCATATTTGAATACTTTAAGGATCTTTTGTTATAAAAAGGCTATATACGTGTGACATTATTTGTTTAAGTAAAAAAAAATATTGCGAAACATAATAATTATTTAATTGTGCGCTCTATAGAAGTCGTTTGCCATTCGACACAAGAGTACCTCAGAATAAAATTGCTGTCACGTGACAAAGTAGTGCAGCAAGTTAACGCCACTCCTTATAATAGTCTCGCAATTTTATCTCACACATACATCAACTCCTTACCTGAACACTAAAGAACTCCTCCAGAACCTAAAACGTGCGCATACAATTCTAAGAGACGCGTCAAGACGAGCAAACAGAGATGGATCGTTGAAGACAGACAATGTAGTCAGGTTCGTTACTCTTTCACTATCTAATTGACGCATACAAGCATTCTTACGAAATCGTGTGCCACACATTGACGAGCTCTCCGTGCAAAACTCAAAGAACCCATCTAAACGCCAAAACGTGCGCGTGCACTTCTAATGGACGCGCCAAAAGGAAGTGGCGGTGTGAGATCGTTGATGACAGCGCAAAGCAGTTGAGCTGAGAAGTTGAGAGCAGCATTTTAGTCGTCGCTAAGGGAATGGCGGGGCGAGGTAAAGTTCTCCGCACGCTCGCTAGAACGTAATATTATCTCCGTGCCGGATTTATGCCGCAGTGCCGGCTCACAGAGGAGTGGATTGGGTTAGACGCGGTAACAAGAGTGAGGAGGTTCGAGTGGCAGCGAGGAAGCTACCTGACAACAGACGAACGCAGAGAGCAAAGAGGAAGAAGAGGATGAACAGGGCGGTGGCGCTAGTGGTAGCAGTGTGAACAGACCCTCGATTGCACCGCGAGGATTGCCCATAGATCATAAACGCTCGTTTTGTTGCGTTGTTACCAGATGTCTGACGAAAGTGAGTTAACGCAGAGCAGTGGAAGCGTGCTAAGAGAAGCGGCAGCTGAAGAACGGCAGAAGCGGTGCTGTTGCATCGCTAGCAAACGAAACGCAGTGCGTATGGAAAGTCCCTGACGATACACCGTCATCGGATAGCGCTGAAGGAGTTTCGATAGACACTGCATTAAAACTCGAAATTACCCAGGTGGTCAAGAATGAGTACCGGGGTTGTTTATGACGGGGTCCTGGGTACTTTCTAATTATACTTTTCTCTGTCGGTACCGGTATATCACGACTCGTATCGTGAATGCATCGGCAGGCGTCTTTCCTCAAAAATCATTTGCGCCAGAGATGGCCATCTTCTTCGCCGTCCGTTATAGCGTCGCCGCTAGTAATCAGTCAATTTCTACTACCTGAGTTGAATAACCATGCACCTCGCTACACCAGGGCAAGAATACGTTCAGTAGCACTTTTCCAAGCAAATGTGGACCAATCAGTACTCCTCTCTACACATTCTCATGTTTTCGTTCTTCGGGAGATAAGGAATCCGCGTGACTCTATACACCGGGTGAGCACATCGAAACATTACGGACTTTTATCTCAGTGATAGGACAATAATGGACCTTGGCATGCACGACGTGTACGGCATGCAAAGCTCAGAGATGCAGATTAAAGCGAGGATATATCTTCAAATTTAGCCGCACGACCCAAGCGACAGAACAGTATGAATTCATATTCGCTTTGGTTGAACTGAGTTGAACCAGTATCTGTCATGTCGAAATCAGAATTTTCTTGAAATTACTAGTGACAATTTCTTTCGAATTAATATACGAGGGTAGACTTTTAAATTGTTTAACACTAAATGTATCGGTACTTTACACCTACCTATTCTTCCACGTGGGGTCATTTGACCTCTTACGAAATAAATGTTAATTTTCAGAAAGAAATTCCTAATTTATTAAAGCAAGAAATTGAATAATCAGATGATATAAGAATTTACAGAGAGTCAAATGAGCGATAGAAGTAACAATAAATGTACGATTTTAAACAAAATTTTGAAAGGGGTCATTTGACCACGCATGGTACGTTTAGTATTAAAGAAATGTTTATTTCACTACTGTTTTGTTATTTAAAGAAAAACGTCAAATTGTAACGGTTTCGATATCAGATTTTATTGTAAATTGGTGCAGAATCATAAGCCACGCTTTCACTAAGTGACAGATTTGTCTTCAAATAAGCCAGGCAGCTCATGAGACACGGTTGCCTCGAATAGTAGAGGACGTCTCCTCACGTTCTGGGGATATCCATAACTACGGAAAGGAGCCGTCTCTGACTCGCAAGTCACCGCCAGTTAGCCATCTTTGATTCATGCCATTATGTTACCCCAATTCCAACACTACACAACTACATCGCAGTCGCGTAGATTCATTAGAACCAAATGCTTGTTAATCGAAAATATTTCGAAGGTATTTTCGTTTGATACATTGGCACTGAATGACGCATACGTGGGTCCGTAGACTTTTCATTCTCCTGTCTTGATCCTTTCGAAACTATTGGTTCACATATGTCCCAGTCAAGTTTAATTCAAATAGATTCTAACTACCAATGTACTAAAATTCCTTGCACCTTACTTCATTGTGAATGGGCCTCTATTGTTACATTCCATAAAATCTGGTACCACAATTTCTTGCTGTCAAAAAGTCCGTTAAGTGTAAAATATCAACGCGGTAACATCATTCGTAGGTAATTTAAAAAAAATCATTACGGTATATAGATAAAATGAGCCGATAAGTTTTTTGCTTTGTATTTTATCAGTTATCGTTTGAATATTTTTATGTAGTCAATTCAAAGTACTTAGTTCTTTATGTACAAAAAGCGGTAGACACATGTTTCCCCAGCCGTCTTTCAAATCGGGATAAAGATGTACCAGTAGTCTTATAGGTCCCGAACGCTGTGTTTATATTACTTTTTTTACTATTACGTATAATACACTACATGTGTATGAATTCAGAATAAATGTTGCCATAATCTTTATAAGACTAATGGGACATGTATAGATCAATACGCAAGCCGAGTGGGACATATATGTTATCATCCCGTAAAATCTAGTATCACAATTTCTTGCTGCCAAAATGTCTCGTAGGTATAAAATATCGGCGCAAAACGAACAAACATAATGCGTACTGCATGTGATATACCTTTGTACGACACGTACTTTGCACCTTACCATACAAAGTAATTAAATATAAACACTATTTTTCCTACTTTTGTATTACTTCTTTGCTGTTACATATAATACACTACACGTGTATGAATTCAGAATAAATTTTGTCATAATCTTTATAAAACTAATGGGACATATATGTCCCAGGCTTTAATTTTGCACTGATGTAAAAGAATAATTTTTTGTTTTATTTTACCCTATGATAATGAATAAATTCTTCACCTAAACTATTAGAAATGTAAGCTGCCTTTTTTATTTTCTTTAACCATTTTTTCGCATGGTTGTCCACTGACTAGTGACCGAAAGAGTACCCGGAAATTTGATAACATTCTTATATTTTAAAAAATAATAATAACAAAATAATTAAAAATATCAATTTTTTTATTTATCTTTAGTAACTTTTTGAACTATTTTAATTTACTTTACCTAATTTATGCATTCCTTCAATAATAATCGGTAATTAAAAAAGTAACGAATGGATAAATTCAAACACTAATCACAAAACTAAATAAATAAATACTTACATATGCAGTAAAGAAACAGGTTTGCAGGAATCATTGCACGAAGCGATCATACGAAAGCGTACGTACAAGAGCAGTGTAATATGAAGGCAATTGACTGAATGATATTGAAACATTTGCCGATGTTTAGTTGCTATGTTACATAGGACAATAAACTGAATGTTGAATCAATCAGTAAAACAGTAATAAAGGTGATATAGTACAAAAATACAGAGGGCTTATATTTACGCCTTTCGTATATATTGATGGACTTCTGAGGGCGTATATATACGCCTTTCGCAGTCAAAGGGTTAAAAAAAAATCCGTCTCGAAAGGGTTAAGCGAAAATTCGTGGCAAGGTGCGACGGTATGATCTATCGAATCTCTAATCGTAAAGTCTGCATCGAATGGAACTAATACCTAATCTAACGGCGATCTCTTGCTGGAGATTCGAAGTGCGTGCTCAAAGGTACAAAGTCCGATCTTGCTGTGAAGTATGCTCGAAAGAAGGGCAGAACTCCGATCTTGCTTGAGTCAGTTCAAAAGAAAGGCTGGCGAGCTCATCTAGGCTGGTTCTTTTTATAGTAGGAAAAACAGAGAAACTGGCGGGAAAAACTGGTGGTGGAAAAGAAAGGTTGTGGAAAGAGACGGATGTAGAGTCCGGCTGTGACGTCATCTGCTAGATCGATGGCACTAGCCCTTTTCTCCCGTAGCCTAAACAGTGCGGGAATACATCCAAGTTAAGGCCTTAGAGAATCTGTGGAGCGAATGCTCGTATGTAACAACATATAGATTTTCTTTACGAAGCTTCTCCGTACGCTCTGTACTGCACCGACAGTAAAATTAGAAAAGGGAAAAAATTTTACTTGAAAATAACAGTGTACGAGGAAAAATGTTCGGAAAAGCCATTTGATTGATTTATATTTTTGATCAACTGAGGTTTTGAAACATTTTCTGCTACGCAGTTTTATTTTTCATTTTTAATGTCATTGTAGTTTTTACTTATTTATATACACCCATACACATTGTCTTTGAGAATGGTCGACAAATTACAGTGGAATATTGGGAATTTTAAGATTCCACGCAAATCACAATTTTACAAAATATCATTGCTGGTATAACATCATGTAAAACGGGAAGTGGTTAACATTATAGAAACATTTGGACATTTTTTGATTGTTTATGTTTTGAATTTTTCAGTGATGTTTTAGTAAATAATGATCTTGATTATGCGGACTGTGGTGGCTTGATGAGTTGGGCTGTGTTTGGCTAGTCACCGCTAATGACTACAGTTCGAATCTGATTTTCTATCAAACTGATGTTTACTAGTTTCAAATTATAATTACATTAGTTAGCCAAATTATAGTTGCAATAGTTAAAATTACCTCAATTATATATGTAATTGTTCAGTTAGTTCATGACGAAATCACACGATTTCAGAACATGTTTAACCCTTTGCGGACGAGCGACGCATATATGCGTTCAGCATAAGATATTCCTATAACCGATGAAGGCATACTTATGTTCGGCAAAAACACCTGACAAAGCCGAGACATAAATATGCGCTCGAGAAAAATAAGTAATAGAGCCGAGGCGGGCATATACGAGGGCAGTCCGATAAGTACTTAGCCAACAAAAGAAAAACGAAAATTTTGGAAAATTGACGATTTATTTTTCAACATAGTCTCCTTTTAACTCGATACACTTGATCCAGCGATGAAATCTGGGCATATCCTGCATGAAATATTGGGCATGAGAAAGCTTTCTGCTCGATGGGTGCCGCGTTTGCTCACTCCGGATAACAAGCGCATCCGTGAGACCACTTCAGAGCAGTGTTTGACACTGTTTAAGCGCAATCCGAAAGAGTTTCTACGTCGTACAGTGACTGTCGACGAAACGTGGATCCACTGGTACACACCAGAGACCAAGGAACAGTCGAAACAGTGGACTGCGCCCGGCGAATGTGCTCCGAAGAAGGCGAAGACTGTCCTATCGGCCGGAAAGGTGATGGCCACCGTTTTCTGGGATTCACAAGGTGTGATCTACATAGATTACCTGGAGAAGGGCAAAACAGTCACAGGGCTGTACTATGCCGAATTATTGAGCCGATTCGACGCCGAATTAAGGAAAAAACGGCCCCATTTGGCGAAGAGAAAAGTGCTCTTTCACCACGATAACGCACCGGCTCATACCTCTGCCGTCACTGCAGCCAAATTCATTGAATTAGGCTACGAACAGCTGCCCCATCCACCGTATTCTCCAGATTTGGCCCCGTGTCACTTTTTTTTGTTCCCAAACTTGAAAAGATCACTCGCTGGGCAGAAATTTGAGTCGAATGAGGAGGTTATCGCCGCCACGGAAGCCTACTTTGCAGATCTCCAGAAAACGTAATTTTCAGACGGGTTGAAGAAGTTGGAGCATCGCCGGATCAAGTGTATAGAGTTAAAAGGAGATTATGTTGAAAAATAAATCGTCAATTTTCCAAAATTTTCGTTTTTCTTTTGTAGGCTAAGTACTTATCGGACTGCCCTCGTATGTATGTATTTTGCAACTGGCATGTGTTAAACGAGAGTTGGTAATTTTGATGGGTGTCAGCGGCTTCGAATCGCTCCGTCCGCAAAGGGTTAATCAATAAACAAAGTATTAGAAAACAGCAATTCCGGCGAAGAGAAGGGCTATATTATTTTACGTTCAAATTGTAATAAAAATTAGGAGGATTTGTGAGTGACAGGATGAAATTTAGTTTCCACCGCGCATTCGTGCGCATGATTTAATATATCTAGTATAATATGTATTCACAAATATGCTCTGCGCTTGTACACACATTTTACGTATGCACGTCATTTTAATAGACCTGATTAATTGTTGCTTAGCGTTTAATATTCTATCAAATTCAGGAACCAATTTTCCATCCATCAGTGCATTTTAAATGAAATGATGCGCGCTCATATTCGAAATTTTAACGTAATACCAACAATGCATCGCATTTAATCTGCTAAAGATGATTAGCCGCATTATCGGAAACTTACTCAGTATCACATAGTATATATAAGCACGTTATAACCCTCGTTCACGTTAATAATTATCCTACTACTTCGCATAAATGATCATGAATATTTATGCGTTTTGTGTCATTGCGCTTTATGAAGTTGCAGCAAATTGTTATAATTCGACACACTGCGCTTCGATACTTTTCTTTATATACTACCGTTGATGTGCGATCAAAAGTCAAAGGCCTAGATGCATCGGAATTTCAGCATTGAAATTTGGATGGAATTTTCATTTAATGATATCATGAGTTGACACCACACATATTAGGTTTTACATTGGCATAGCATTAGAAAATGATTACGCAATCAATGATAAAAGTAACAATAGATAAAACGGCGTAATGAACTTCTTGAGTGTACTGATGATATGACTGTTCTGTGAACTTACATGCATATATAAGAAGTCATATAAATTATCTTCTCGCAAATGAAATAAATATAAATTCTTATCTTAATTACAGCTGACGAAAAACACAACATGTAATTCGAAAAATGATTTATCCATATTATTTTTTAAATATATGAAAAGTCTTCACTAAAAATAGTGCTTCCAACTCTGAGTATGAATCATCGCACTGATTTTATGGCTTACTCCAATAACTTCTTTGGTTCAATGTACTGTAGTTCCAGTTCTCTTCCCAAAAATCCGTTGACACATTTTATTTCGATGCTCGCCTAATTAGAATTTCCAGTGGAAAACAATTTTCCCGTTGGAAAATTATTGAATTCACTGTTCTGGTTTGATGTCCGTTTTTTGGGTTGTGTTTAGATAACTTCTACATGTTTAGGGTATCCTCTTCAGGAGTCTAATATACAATATAATAAGATGATGTTAATTAGAATCCGGTTTGCAGTGGTTGATACGGAAATTGTACAATGATTACTTACTTTCGCAAGGTATTTTATTTGCTTTCCTAAGTAATCATGATTTTAACGGAATTTATCCATATTATTATTTTATTTTAAATAAAAAGACCGTCGAATTTTTCTATTGAAAAACATTTTGTTCCGATGAATCCACGCGTTTGGATGAAATAAGGTACAGTGTAGTGTCATGTATGTAGGATCTCAAATACAGAGTCCTCTAATTGGCGAGGAAAGATCACCTATGATCCTCAATTATTATATTGATGTATCATAGGTTACGAGTTTGTTGAATTGTGTTATTTGGTTGCTTAGTAATCAGTTGACGATAAGATGTAAAGACGAAACGGCGTAAAGACGAAAAGGCGAAACGACGAAACGACGAAAAATTAGGAAATAAGACGAAAGTGTCTTGATTGTGTTGTTATTGTTTATAAATATTACTCTCTAGTTCCACGTCTTTAAATCCTACATGTATTTATTTAAACGAAAAGCAACAATTCATACCTGCCAGGCAACCTAACCTCTTAGGCACTGCTGAATTTTGCATGGGTCCGTTTCTCTGCGCGAGCACATTGGAATTAAGTGCTTGATGATTCATTTATAATTTTTCTTAAAGATATAGTACATATAATTTAACGTTAATAATTTACTTTAATAATTAATAATACAACTGAGTATGATATATTTTAACACGTTGACTGCCGTGCGTATTTTGCTATATTAAAGCGGCGATGCTATAAAATACTATAGCCTTTGTCTGAATTATGCAAAATGTACATAATGTGCAGGTATTGAAGACTAAAATATCACATCACTATTCTAACAATAACTGCATTTATAAAATAATAATTGCTACCCATTGCAAATATTTTGGATCTTCAGTAAAATCTCTTGCGCCGGTCACCGGTGACCATCATGCCAGTCAAAATGTTAAAGCACCGTACGGTACATAAAGGTACGGATCGGTATGTTAAAAAGAGCATCTAGTATAATAAGAGCAAATTATTTATGTAGAATCTCAAATACAGGGTTCTCTAGTTAGCGAGCAAAGATCACCTATGATCCTCAATTATTATATTGAGGTATCATAGGTGACGACTGGTTGAATCGTGTTGTTTGGTTGCGTAGTAGTCAGTTGACGACGAAACGTAAAGATGATTATACGTAAAAACGAAGCGACTTAAAGACGAAAAGGTGAAACGACGAAACGACGAAAGATTAGAAACCAAGACGAAAGTGTCTTGATTGTGTTGTTATTGTTTATAAATATTATTCTTTCTAGTCGCAAGTATTTAATTCCTATTTGTACATAGTCGTATGGGGAATTGTCTGCTAATCATATCCCTCCATCCAGTTTCCTACAATATGTGTCACAACGCTACCGGTACACTGACTACCCTACTTTTCCCTACCATCCCTACCATTTGTTTTCTTAATTCTTTCGATCTGTTAACGCTGGATCTGATGAAGGTCCGAGGAAAAAATTCGGTCAGAAGGTCGTTGCGATTCATTACCTACGCACTCCCCATAACATTAAAACTTCTGAGTAAGTATAAAGCTCACTCGGCCTAGTCGGATAACGAGCGGAATGCAGGTTATACCCACGCAAGGTATGCAAATTCGTGAGCACGAAAGCAAGTGATACGGAACCACGAATGTCAAGTAGTTTACGACTTTGAACTTTCGAATTATGCATGCTAATTCAGGGGTGCGTGAGAATTGAAAACACTTCGCTAGCATAGTGATCAATAAATTTTCTGTTAAGTAATTGTACGTTACGCGTGATGGTAGTAAAAGCACGCTGAGGAATTCCAATAAAATTTGAACTCCGTTTACAGTGATTTATAGCGAGTTGCGGATTATCGATGGCTTCGAAAAATATTTCATGAGCAAAGTAATGTACAGAAACGTGTAATTGTAATCAGTATGAAGTTGGTGTTGTAGTTTCTTCAAACCAAGTTTAATTATTGAACGAAACTATGTTTCAAATACAGTTAAACCGAATAAAGCTTCGAGAAATATATCGGTTTTAAAATAACTGATTGACAATTTTGTCTTCTTGACGCATCTGTCTTGTTAGGCGTTTCTATGCGATCTGATCAATCTTTTATTCTTAACTTTTCTCTTGTTTCCCTTTTCTCTGTCTTTTTGCAATCACACTGTTGGTGACATAGGATATAATTATCCCCAACAATTGGTTAGTGGATATTGTGTGGTTTTATTATGTGGGATGTTTAGTTAATCTCGCAATAATGGAATCGCCTGGTGGAGTGACACAATCCAAAAAATGTCTAACAAAAGTTACTTGGTACCAAGAAGAACAACATATGGTACAAATTATTTTTTGTAGATTCAGTAATAGAGGCAGAATTTGAGAATGAAATTTATTGACATACCAATATCATTTGTTGCTGGTGAACGTTAAAAATTCACATAGGCCATATTTCGAATTTCTGCATTTTTAGTGAAATCTTTTAAAGTCACCAGTGACCACCGTGGCAGTCAATGTGTTAACTGGTTAATCGTGTGCGTAGTATTGTAGGAATTGGAAGTGTGACGGTGGGTCACACTCTGCATCGCGCTTTCAGACAAACAGTTGAGGATAAATGTGCCCATAATTATGAAAGTGGTCTAAGTCAAAATTTAAAAAAAATGAGTTTATCAGTTATTTCATACCACATTATTTTTAACTAAATTTATTCAATGTAATTTTTACGAAATTGTCAAAAATGGACCATTAGATAGTGGTTGTAATTTTAACATTATATGGAATTCATTTAGTTTTAATTATGAAAGTGGTCTAAGTCAAAAATTTAAATAAATTATATAAACAACTTGAAAATGGCACGTGGCCTTCTTTGACGCGTTTCTGAACTACATAATAAAATAAATGACAATCAAATTTTAATAATAACGACAACTTCATTCCGGTTTAATCAATAACAAGAAGAGTAAAAAATACCGCGGGTGAATCTGTCTCTTGGCTACAAATTCAATGGATGAGATTCTTGAAAAAAGAACCTTATAAAATGTTCTATAAAGCATCTTTAGATGCTTCTAAATTTCACGTTTTGGATCTTTCACCTAAAAAAGGAAGACCAAAAATATACGGAAATATTAAATTACTTCCATTATACACCACCATTAGACCAGTATCGGAAGAAAAACATAAAGATATTATGAGTTTACTACCGTACATCCCTCCAGTTTTTCAGGAACATTTTAAGAATCTTAAATACTCGAAATAATGATAAAAATGGATTACTGTTTAAAAATAATTAATAAATGTAATAAATGTTCACGAATTATTTCAATCAAATTATTGTTTCAAATAAAACTCAAAGTTCTTTATTGCTTTAAGTCATTTATAGGACATTCAGTTAATTTTGAAAATGGTCTAAGTCAATTCAATCTTTAAAAATAATATTATCGTATAAAATTCACACAAAATTTCATATTCATAGTAAATTTCCATTAATTGAGACTAATAAAATTATAAATTAAAATGTCGCATAATGTGAAAATATTTTTTAATTTATTCAAATGCAATTCATTAAATATCTCGAAACAAGAAATATATGACTTAGACCACTTTCATAATTATGGGCACAAATATCGAATGACGCAAGATATGCGCCTTGTTTCGCAAGGTCATTGATTACATTCAACGTAAATTGCATACCTCCCAAGCAAAATAAAGTTTCGTTTAGTTAGTAATAATTTTCGTACAAATTTTGGGGTCGTAGCCGAAATTCTGATATCCTACAGTATTCCGTTTTTATTTGAACGAAGTTTTATAGACATATCAACATATCACTCCTTTTCTCCGATTTTCTCTTTCTGTTTCTATTTCAGTACAGTCCCCAGTTTCGATTGTTACAATTCACAATTTATCGGAAGTGAGATTGACGTTTACAGACGCGAGTGTCAAAAGACTCAATCGCCGGACAGCGAAGGTTAACACTTTAAGGACCGCTAAAAAATGTGTAAGAAATACGTCTGGGACCGCACATTTTTGAGAAACTTGTACGTTAGAAAAAATCATAACTTTGTTATTTATGAAGCAATTTTTATGAATTATTTCAGGTACTGTTAAAAAAAATTAAGTTTTGTTAATAATTGTTATAATCTTTTACTTAAAAAATAAGTTTGTATAAACTTTATAGAAATTGTAAAATGTTACTTAAAAAAATTGTTCAAAAATTTATTTAAAGAAACTATCATAAAATTTTATTTAAAAGTCAACTTTATAGAAGTTCTTTAAATTATGACATTGCGTAAAGCATTTCTGTCTATGAAGAGAAACCATACATAATTGACATATGTATCGTGATTCGCTTCGTTTTCGATTAAATGTTGATGTAAATACGTAAATAGACAAAATATATACAATGTATCAAATTAAGCGACATCTAAAGCCAGCGTGTAGAAAACACGAGAAAACTCGTTCACGGCCCTGAAAGTGTTAATCACGCACATCGCGACATGCGTAAAAAACGGCCGCTTCCTTTGGGACTCGTTGAATGAAGCCGATCGAAACGTTCCGCCAGTAAAATCGCCGGCCGATCATTCTAGATCATTATGGCCACATTGAGTAGTAAGCACGGGAGAACTCCCGGTGGGAATCTAATTCCGAGCAGGTATAACCGACGGGCAGGCGGAATGCATTGGTACCACGCGAGGTATGCAAATTAGCGACTAAACACTGTTGACGCAGAACTGCCATTGATATCAAGGACCACGGGTTGCCTAACCTTGTCTAAACTGAAGTCCCGTCCCGGATTTAGTTTACGCCGGGCTTGCTCGATTGTTTGCTCGCAGTTTCGGAATGGATGCTTCGCGGATGCGATTTGTGTGATTTCGACAATTTCCATCGGAAATGAATTTGCACTCGTCGCGCATTAGACTACATACCGCATTCTAGATGCACATGCTTATCGTACGGAGGGCAAGGAACGTACGGTGCGGTGCAACTCTTCGCTGACATACGTCAAGTCGCTTCTGCAAATATGCAAACGCCATGTGAGTTCGACTTGTTGAAAGATTTTCACGGTATTAACACTTTGCCGGCCGCTTATTTCTCGCATCGCCTTTACGCTGCCGCCGGCTAATTTCGCCCGGATTCTATTGCTACCTATTTACTGCTACTATACGCTATCCGTCGTACATAGGGTATGGTTATTATTAAAAATGGCACTAAAATTATTGTTACATAAATCTTAACACTTTGACTGCCGTGATCGTCACCGATGATCGATCGGCGCAAGGAATTTGACTGAAGATCCAAAATATTCGCAGATGGTAGCAATAATTATTTTACAAATGCAGTTATTGTTAGAATAGGGATGCGACCCTTTGGTCTCCAATACCTGTACATTATTTACATTTTGCATAATTCAGTCAAACGCTGTAGTATTCCATAGCATCGGCGTTCTAATACAGCAAAATACGCACATCAGTCAACGTGTTAATGCATATTTTTATATCCTTAACATAGAAGCATAGTGAAAACATTGTCGCCTCGCTGAGCCGGTGTCACGCGTACGTGACCCCGGCCGATAACAGTCGACGAGCAAAGTCACGCCAGCGTGACAGCGGCCGGCAAAGTGTTAAGCATACGTTAAGTACTGCAGAAATATTTAAAAAAGAAGAAATAATTTTCTGTCCCCTGTTTTCTTAGATACTTCGTTGTTGAGGACAAATTCTCAACTGAATGCATGTTTCGAAACATTTCGATGTAAGCGTGCTCATCTTCTGCTGCACTAAAAAAAAAACAATAGGTCGAGTACAGTTTTTCAATATAGATTTTCTAATAGATGGAAATCCGTATCCATCTCACAGTATATAATAGCATTATTAAATTGTTATAAAAATAACTTTAACCATGCGTCACTAGAGAAAAGATATTTCAAAAAGGAGAAATAATTTTCGGACACACGCTTTCTTAGACACTTTGTTGTTGAGGAAAGATTTTCAGTTGAATGCATGTTCCGAAATGTTTCAATGTAAACGTGCTTATCTTCTGCTACGATAAGAAACAACAGGGCCAGTATGATTTTCCAATATAGATTTTCAACTCAATGGAAATCCTTAGGCATTTTGTTAAAAATATAATAATCTTCTACTATGATAAGAAATAATTCGCGCATTGTATATCAGCGCACCAGGCCTCACGGAGATTTTCTTATAAACTTGCGTGGTAGTCAACGTGTTAAGTATTAGTTTAGACAAGACCATCCATATAACATCGTTTCTGCATTTATAGGAGAATTCCCGGAAAATTTAAATGGAAAAATGGTAATGTTTGTGCATGAAGAAGACAGGTGAATTTCACGTTTATTTGAAGCGTAAAAGTGTCACGGAATTACACATGCGATAGAGAGACTACTTACGCTAATTAAGTTGTACTATACAGAAATCGTGTTGCAAAGGTACCAGATTATAGGGAGAATGTCGCTATTTTTGCTCTGCATTACATGGAAGTGGCATTATAGGAGGGTTTACCGTATTCGGTTGAGAAAGGTCTTCTCTCGAACAGTTTGCCCCACAGCTCCAAGTTTTACTTTATCATTTCATTTTTGACCGACTTTTACCTCTGGATTGTAGCGAAAATTGCCTTTATACCAGTGGACAGAGGAGTGAATTGTTCAGGGTATCCCTCATTCGAAATTATTACATATGTGTGTGCTTACTGACGTCAGCTTCTACGTCCCTTTTAATATTAGTATTGCCGTAACAATTTCTTTAGATACTATAAGATATTGTAACGAACTGAAATAATTACAGGCTCCTAAAAGGGGATCCAAGGGTGTCGAAATGTGGATACTTTTGTTAAAAACACGATAATAAACAAACTTCAAGCATAACGAAAACTTCAATAATCTTTAAAAGTGTCGACTAATGAAGCACGCATTGAAACTTGTAATTTCTGTATAACGAAAAGATATTATGAACGATATACAGTAATGTCAAAAATATGTACAAAAAAATGTTCGCCTACTTACACTCACTGACCTTAATATTGGGCAACTCTTTAAACCCGGCTTTTTTAAAATAGGTCAAGGTGCTTTGAATTTTTTTCAGACATGCGAAAAGTACGTGTGCTAGGTGACGTAAAGAAATCATGGAAACATTACAATATCTAGGATTTATGTAAAAAAGATTATATATCGTTTCTTAGAACTTCTTTTATCTGCCCAAGCTAATAAGAAATTAAAAACCGCTTTGTACATTTCGTGTAATTGGATACACAGTTTGTAGGCATTACGAATACGGAATTTTATTGAAAATGTATCCTTCGAAAATCATATGTTCCACTTTGAAATTAATTTTCGCTGCGCTTATCAGGGAATATCTGTTCAATATTGCAGCATTCGCGATAATCGTAATTGGCTGTATAAGCGTAATTAACATTCGGAAACTTATTTGTTTGTGTTACAACCCGGTTGCAATTAATTTTTGTTTTCCTTATCAGATTTATCGGGTAATTGTTCTTTTCTTTCGTTTAATCACATAGCGTGAATTTTCGTTTCGCGTTTACATTATTGTACAAAAGGCGTGTCAATTTTTAGTAGACACACTTTGAAGATAAGGTAAAACGAGTTTATCCACAAAATTCCGATGAAGAATGAGAATACGATGACAATGTTATGAATAAATTTGCAAATATTCTTAATACGTTTCTGTTTTCAAAAATAAAATGTATGCATATCAATAAACAGAATCATACACATATTTTCAACACGTATTTCTTCAAAAATAACAAGAAAGCACAACTGTAGACAAAAATGGTCATAATTGTACATTTACTTTACAGTTATGACTACAATAACATTACCGAACAGGAACGAACACTTGAATTGTTTAAGAAATATAATTTCAAAAGTGATATTTGACTTTTAACATTGACTGGGTGTACTGATAATAACTTTCCTATGAGTTTTTCGGTTTACACAGATGGTATAAAACATTGATCAGTTACTTTTTATTCAGTATCATATAATCTGTCGTAGTGACAGGAAACATTTACGTAGTCACATACTTATGAGAGAATAACCTGTAAGATTGTGTTAACGTTGTCTACTTGCGATTGTGCTCAAGCACACTTGGTAAATCACACTCAATTGCATCAATGTATAAACAAAACGGACCCCTTACGATCAAAATAACCAAATCCGGCAAATACAACAAACGGTTAATCTAATACCAGCAGCACCTTAATCCTTTGCACTCCGAATTTTATTTCAATTTCGTTACCAGTAGCTCCCAACGCTTTTAAGTGTTTTATTCGAAATTTACTTTAACTCAAAAATAAGGCAATTTAAATAAATAAAGGAAGAAACAAATGCACTTAAATACCAGTTTTATTTACACTATTGTCGTATTTTGAAATTTTCAAGCGTATGATATCTTTTGAAACAACTTCCAAGATGCAACCCTGGTTTTCTTTCGCACGTTTCACAAAAATAGGTGGTTTCTCTTCTTCCTACAGGTATTTTTCTATTTGAGCAAACTGCACAGTCTGTGTTTTCCTTCGGGATGTACGAAGATGAAATGAGGCTTTCCATCTAAGCGATCGGGTTTATCATGTGTTCCAGGCCTCCACAATTTCATATTTTTAGCACGACAAGTACGAGTGAGCATCGACAAAATCATTCGACAAGTTCTTCGAGAATGAAGTATATAAGAAAGCGTGTGTGCTTCGAAAATGATTTCTTCTTTTTCAAATATATTTTCTATAGTGACGCATGGTTCAAGTTACCTTTATAACAATTTAATAGTGTTATTCTGTGAAATATCATACCAAAAACCTACTAACTTACCTCGTACGTACTCAGATGTGACAAAGATAGCATTATCTACATTTCAATGTCTTACACAAAATGTACGGTGGCTAAAAGTCACCATACCTCAAGTTAAGACATTGAAATACTTAGAAACGCATCTAGACTTACGGTTAACACGGAAGCTACATATTCGTACTGAGATACAACAAATCGGTATTAAAAGAAGGGAGATGTATTAGCTAACTATCAGGAAATTTAAAATATGCTTGGACAGCAAACATCTAATGTACAAAAAAAAATAATCAAACCCATATGGATTTAAAATCATATAATAAAAGTGGAATCACTCCAATACATAATCTTCAGAACTGTTGTCAATGCATCCAGGTATGTATGCAATAATCAAATACGCCAAGACCTAGAAATCAAGTCTGCCAGTGATAAAATAACCATCAGATGCAAAAGGTATAAAGCAAAATTCAGCAATGAGCTAGACCAATTTACTGAATGTTCGCGTAGAACAAATTATGAACATTCACAGAATTAGTAAAAACAAAAAAAAACATTTTCGTTATGATAAGAATCCATCTTGTTATCTTAACCAACTTTATAGTACTCGCACTAATAAAATTAATGCGTCAAAAGAAAAAAGAATATTTAGAAAAATGATTTCTGAGTCACGTTTCAATTTACACGCTAATTACAACACTGAAAGAAAGATCACGTTAATTCTTAAATTACTTTGTAACTTTATGTTTAAGATGATATAATATGTTTTTATGATAACTTCGCATGGGGAAATTATTTTCCAACATGAAACAATAAACAATATAAAGATTCCGTACATTGAAGATGTTATTAAGATGTAATCTAAACATTGCCAAATATAACGAATGATACGCAATACATATGTTAAGCAATTGCTAGAAGCTGTTCTTCAACAAAGTTCAACCATGTTTAATTTTCCGCAAGAAAGCGTCAATCATTCACTGTTGCCATAGAATTTAAACCCAAAACATCCACACATGTTTCATGAAGTGTCTTGTTTTTAACAAAGACGCCGTCAATAAACTCACTCTCTAAAAACATTTCGAAAAGATTACTTCTGCCCGTAACACAGTTTTTCATCACAAAACAAAAATGTATAAAAACAAATTTATTCTTCTATGCTCGTAACATTAAACCTTGTCGACATTAGCGATAATTATTTTCAACGAATTCTGCGTCTACCTAGTATTGCTTCATTATGCTGCTCACGAAATCCATGTGTTTACCCGTTCCATTTCTATGGCTTTGCAACCGGATAAAACTAGGATTAACGTTAAGACGTTTAGACGTTAACGATAATTGTTTTCGGTGAATTCTGTGTCTATCCGCTATTGCTTCATAACGCCGGTGAGAAAAATCGGGGTTTTTTGCTCTGTTCAATTTCTACGACTTGGCAAGACGATAAAACTAGGATTAACGCTATCGTTTGATTTCATCCACGGCCATGCGACTTAACCGTGTAATCTCCCGGACAGCCTGGCCGTGTATAACGAGATCCCGCAGGAACCCAAGATCTCTCATCTCAGAGCCCGCAGTGTCTTAAACCCAGTCCGTCTGCTCGTGTATCCCGTCTTGTCCGTTTTCTCCTCTCCCCGACTCCCAACCCTCCTTCCTTTTCTTCTTGCTTCTCCATTCATTTCATCTACTTGTCCAACCACCTCGGGCCACGTCTCATTCGTGTGCTCTTTACATTGCTCAAGTCGTCTCCGCTCTCAGCGAAATAAGCCATCGAGTCTTTCAACGGGGAATTTCAACAATGCGCATAAAAGCGCATTAAAGACGTCCGCCGATTTATTGTCACTCGCGACCGTTCGGGACTTTTGCCGTTTCTGTGCCTTTCGAGAGTTCCTTAACACTTTAACTGCCGTAATGGTCACCGGTGACCGGCGCAAGAGATTATACTGAAAATTCAAAATATTTGCAACGGGTAGCAATTATTTGGACCGTTTATTTTGAAAGTGGTGTAAGTCTATTTAAAAAAAAAATGAGATATCACGCAATTTGTGTTTGATTTAATGTAAACTTTTTATGTATAACTAGTTAGTATTTCATTTCTTAAAAAATGCCCATGTTTTGTACAATTTAAAATTGGTCGGTACAAAAAATTGCGTAATCATTGATTATGAAAGTGGTGTAAGTGCAATTGCCAGAGATAGGTGGTTTAGCAGATGGTTACCGGTCAGTAGTCCATTATTTTACATTTGTTTTATATTAATGTCATATTACGTGTCAAGAGTTATTAGTTTAGATTACTTATATTATTTTCCTCCTAAAATGGATAATTTCATATTGTAGCGTCAGGAAAACGGCCGTAGATGCGTCGCATAAAACTGTCGTTGGGCCATCGGGCTCTACCGGATTAAGATAAGGCGGTAGAGGTCTGTATAAAAGCCGGCCCGGTTTCCGACGCGAGTTCAGTTATGTTTCAGTAATAGATCAGAGTTTTAAGTTATCGTTCAGTTTAAGTTGAGTTGTCAGTCAGTCAAGTTCAGAGTGTGGTTCAGTCCAGTATAGATACGTTTTCTTGCCGTTTACCGAATCGAAGTCGAATTGCCATAGTTTTACTTTCATTTTGTATTTATATGTATATATTAGTGTTTCTATATATCTTTAAATAAATTATTCTACTCAATATAATTCCGCATCACGCTTCGACGACACCTAACATCTTATATCCCTACAATATTAACATCGAATAGTGATATAAATAAGAATAAATGGTGAATCGATATGATTTTATAACAATATTATTTTATGACGATTGGAAATATTTATTTTATTTAATTTTAAATAAATTCACACAGAAATGAAGCACATGAATATAAACAAAAGAATAATCTTAGAATATGAAAAACAAATTAACGAAACATAAAAAGAAAAGAAGAATTATATACGTAGAATCTTCATCAGATGAGGATATTGTTACTGAGAACTTAGATTCTGCAGAAGAAAATAAAGAAAAATATATGCAGCGAATAAACAAAATTAAGCCAAATACCGGAAAAAAGTACTATACAAAAAGAGGAAATTTCATTCCAGCAATCCAAATAAAATTTGAAAAAATCACCCTGGCGCCTTTGTACTAAGATGCCAGGCGTATTACTTCTGAAAAATATAAAGATATGAAGCAGTTATTATTTTATATGCGTCCGGTGTATCATGAATATTTCAAAACACTGCCACTGGTAAATACTACCAATATCTTGTAATTTTAACAATGTAATTAATGTTTAAAATTAAAAATACTACTTCTATTTCATATCTTGTCACTATTTGTAAAGAAAATTGGCTTAATATGAAGTACATTTTAAGTAATATTTGATATTTCAAAATTGAAATTAAACGATTTTTACAATTGACTAATTTTGAAAGTGGTGTAAGTCCATTTGCAGCCCACAAATATACATTCGTTCAGTCAAATTCGCCTAAAACAAATTTCTGTAACCAAATTACATATTGATCAATCAGTAGAAACATTGCCAGACTTTATATAATATGCCTACATTTTTTAATTAAGAGACATGCTAACCTTTAATTTTCTCGAAACAAGAGAAAATGGACTTACATCACTTTCAAAATAAACGGTCCATTTTATAAGTGCAGTTGTTGTTACAATAGTGATGCGATCCTTTGGTCTCCAATACCTGCACATTATTTACACTTTTCATAATTCAGTCAAACGCTATAGTATTTCGTAGCTTCACCGATCTAATACAGCAAAATACACTCGGCAGTCAACGTGTTAAATGTGTATTTGTTGGAAATATCCGTCGGTGTAAATGTCGGATACATTAAAGCATTCTTTGCTGCTTGTGTGATTTTCCATCAGTCCCATGCACAATATGTTTTGTCGTAATACAGATTATTGTACAGTGATCCTGAAGAAACAACTCATTGTGTTTGCAAAGTACGTAGAACGAGTCAATGTTTCAATAAAACCAACCAACCAGCAAAACAGCATTTTATGTATCTTCAGCTTATTTCACACTTCGCGAGTTTCAGTTGTAGGGAGACAAAGGAAGTATCGGGGGAAAATCGCAGAAAATCCATGCACGCAGGGAATTTGAATTGCCAAGGGCAGGGCGCGTTTGCTTAGTGGCGCAATGGTCCATATTTTTACTGGCGCCTTACTCGTTTTTGGGTGAACCCGAAAGTTTCAAGCAGGGAGTGTTACCCTTAGATTTGATGACTATTATATTATTTGATAGCGAATGATCTTAGTACGTATTTGGATGGACATACGAGGGCAGTCCGATAAGTACTTAGCCTCACCGCCTAATGGCGCCACTATCGTAGAAAAAAATTACTATCGTGTAGTACATTCTCGTAGACGACTACTGTCAAAATTTCAGCCATATTAGATTTGTAGTTTTGTTTTGATCGCTTGTGAAAGCCGGCGTGTCCGCGGATTTTGCAAACATGGAAAAAGAGCAATATCGGTAGGTGATTCGATTCTTGTTTTTGGAAGGGAAATCGCGCAGCGAAATCAAAGAGCGCTTGGATGCTGTGTACGGTGACTCTTCTCCTTCAATGGCGACCGTCAAAAATTGGTTTAACGAGTTCCAACGTGGTCGCACTTCAGTCTTTGATGAGCCACGCCCAGGTGCCCCAAAAACAGCAACCACGGAGGATAACGTGACAAAAGTCCACGATCTCGTATTGGCAAACCGCCGACTGAAGGTACGTGAGATAGCTAAGACAGTACGCATTTCAAAAGACCGCGTGGGTTATATCCTGCACGAAATATTGGGCATGAGATAGCTTTCTGCTCGATGGGTGCCGCGTTTGCTGACTCTGGATAACAAGCGCATCCGTGAGACCACTTCAGAGCAGTGTTTGACACTGTTTAAGCGCAATCCGAAAGAGTTTCTACGTCGTTTTGTGACTGTCGACGAAATGTGGATCCACTGGTACACACCAGAGACCAAGGAACAATCGAAACAGTGGACTGCGCCCGGCGAATGTGCTCCAAAGAAGGCGAAGACTGTCCTATCGGCCGGAAAGGTGATGGCTACCGTTTTCTGGGATTCACAAGGTGTGATCTACATAGACAACCTGGAGAAGGGCAAAACAGTCACAGAGCTGTACTATGTCGAATTATTGAGCCGATTCGACGCCGAATTAAGGAAAAAACGGCCCCATTTGGCGAAGAAAAAAGTGCTCTTTCACCACGATAACGCACCGACTCACACCTCTGCCCAAGCTACAGCCAAATTCGTTGAATTAGGCTACGAACAGCTGCCCCATCCACCGTATTCTCCAGATTTGGCCCCGTGTGACTTCTTTTACTTCCCAAATTTGAAAAAGTCACTCGCTGGGCAGAAATTTGAGTCGAATGACGAGGTTATCGCCGTCACGGAGGCCTACTTTGCAAATCTCCAGAAAATGTATTTTTCAGACGGGTTGAAGAAGTTGGAGCATCGCTGGATCAAGTGTATCGAGTTAAAAGGAGACTATGTTGAAAAATAAATCGTCAGTTTTCCAAAATTTTCGTTTTTCTTTTGTAGGCTAAGTATTTATCGGACTGCCCACGTATGTACACCAGTTAACGCGTTGACTGCCATGGTGGTCACTGGTGACCGGTGCTAAAAGGTTTTACTAAAAATACAAAAAATTCGCAATGAAGCCTATTTGCAATGTTATAAAAGTAATTGACATTGGAACGCTGCTTCAATACTTTGGCTTCTAACAACTCTGCGTTAACTTCATTTTGTACGATTTAATCATACTTTGCAGTATTTTATCGCGTCGCGGTTCTAATATAGCAAAATACGCTTGGCAATCAACGTGTTAACACATTCGCGACCGGCAGGTTTTTTCCGTTTCTAATACTAAGTACCGGCGAAAATAATGAAATACTGAAGCTGGTTACCGCAAAATTGTATCGTTGAAGCAAGGATAAAAATGGTAAAATTTGTTTTGAAATATCAATGTTGCGATTATGTGTTGTTTAAAATAAAAAGATTTTTATCATTTATATGCTTGCTTCATAGATAGACAATAGATCACTTGTTATTACTGCGCTGAATTTATTTAGCATTATATTACAAGTGTTTTGGGAAAACCGAGTAAAAACAAAATTTAATATTTATAGTTAGTGTTGTAAATCGGAAAACAATGACTTTTGCATAAAGGAACTTTATATAATTTGCATATTCATGAAGTTTTCCACAAGGTTTGCGGACTCTGCAACGTTTTTGTGAATATTTTGATTTCTCCGATTGCGCCGTCTAACACTTAATGAACAAATTGAGACATTCTCCGCCCAATGTTGCCGCACTCAGAAAAAAATTGCAGGATGTGAATTTACATCAGTGGCAATCAGGAAAAGAATTTGAAATAACGTGAATTTACTTCAGCGGTAACCAGGAATAGAATTTAAAATGACGTGGAATCATGTCAGCGGTCGCGAATGTATTAAATTCTTATGAAAATAACATAAAAACATAACTACATGTGTTTCTTTCATTTTATCTACGATCCTTTCTCACAACTATCTGAGTTACTAACAAATGGCTGCATTTTCTTTTCGATATTGCAAATAAAATACGATCAGAATTTTTAGATTTGTACCGCTCTTTACTACAGCGACAATACTTTTATTGAGGAACAAAGAATGGATTTAAGAATCTTTCACTGTTTCTCAGATGTTCCGTTCTTTGCTATGGATCTTCAACTGAATGAATGCCCCTGATCATTTCGGTACATACATTTTATTTCTTGCTATGAAAAGAAGCAAAGAACCCAATATGTTTACACAGTTGCATTTTGTCGAGTTCCTTTCTTGAAAGTCCTCTTAAGGTAGTCTTCGTCTAGCTTAATTGGGACAATTCTCAAGAATGCGCTGTCCAGCACGGTCATAAAGAGCAAGTATCTTATTATTTCATAATCACGCAACGCCGTCCAAACGTCTTCAACGTTTAGAAAGTTCAAATAACAATACGTATACACCTGTACATACGCCAATAATTTTATTCTACCTCTTTTGAAACGACAAAGAATTTTTTGTTTGCACTAATGTTTAACCCTCTATGGACCGATTTTTTTTGGTGGCTATATAAAATCTATGTAACGTGAAATTAACAAATATCAACCTTGAAATACGTATTAACGAATACATTTTGCAACTTTGAAGTAACAACGGCTTACAATATTTGCGCTTGTGTGTATAAGAGCCTAAATATGGAATTCCATAAAACAGTTAGCATTTGGCATTGAACATAGATACACGTTGTATTTTCTTATCTAAATACTATTGGATGATCTTCGTCTGTGACATGCATATGAGTGGACATATCTTTTTTTATGGAGATTGACGAGATGTCATCTAGGAAGATTAAATAAATAGACGTTATGTGAAAAAATACACACGGCCGCGTACGTACACATAAGCGACCAAAAAAAAGAATTGCGGCGCACACTCTCTACCGAGCACTTAGTACCGTGAAAATCTTACAACAAGTCGAATTCAAACGGAACTTGTATATATTGAAAAACATTCGAACATGTGTCAGCCAAAAATTACATCGTCTGAATCCTTCGTACATTTCTTCCTATGTATATATGGAATGAGTGGACATATATTTTTCTATGGAGATCGACGAAATTTCATCTGGAATGATTAAATAGATAGACATTATGTGAAAAAAGACGCACGGCCGTTTACGTGTATATAAGCGGTAAAAAAAAAGTATTTTTGGCGCACACGCTGTACCAAGCACTTACACCATGAAAATCTTTCAACAAGTCGAGTTCAAACAGAACTTGTATATGTTGAAAAACAACCTAACATATGTCAGCCAAAAATTACATCGCACCGAATTGTTTGTACGGTTCTTCCGGTATACACACACAAGTGCACAAATATTATTTATGGACATCGTTGAAATGCATCTAGAACGATTAAATAAATGCACATTATGTGAAAAAAAGACGCACGGCCGTTTACGTATATATAAGCGTCCGAAAAAAAATATTTTCGGTGCACACACTGTACCGAGTACTTAACACTTTGCCGGCCGCTGTCACGCTGGCGTGACTTTGCTCGTCAACTGTTATCCGCCGGGGTCACGTACGCGTGACACCGGCTCAGCGCGGCGACAATGTTTTCACTATGCTTCTATGTTAAGGATATAAAAATATGCATTAACACGTTGACTGATGTGCGTATTTTGCTGTATTAGAACGCCGATGCTATGGAATACTACAGCGTTTGACTGAATTATGCAAAATGTAAATAATGTACAGGTATTGGAGACCAAAGGGTCGCATCCCTATTCTAACAATAACTGCATTTGTAAAATAATTATTGCTACCATCTGCGAATATTTTGGATCTTCAGTCAAATTTCTTGCGCCGATCGATCATCGGTGACGATCACGGCAGTCAAAGTGTTAAGATTTATGTAACAATAATTTTAGTGCCATTTTTAATAATAACCATACTCTATGTACGACGGATAGCGTATAGTAGCAGTAAATAGGTAGCAATAGAATCCGGGCGAAATTAGCCGGCGGCAGCGTAAAGGCGATGCGAGAAATAAGCGGCCGGCAAAGTGTTAATACCGTGAAAATCTTTCAACAAGTCGAACTCACATGGCATTTGCATATTTGCAGAAGCGACTTGACGTATGTCAGCGAAGAGTTGCACCGCACCGTACGTTCCTTGCCCTCCGTACGATAAGCATGTGCATCTAGAATGCGGTATGTAGTCTAATGCGCGACGAGTGCAAATTCATTTCCGATGGAAATTGTCGAAATCACACAAATCGCATCCGCGAAGCATCCATTCCGAAACTGCGAGCAAACAATCGAGCAAGCCCGGCGTAAACTAAATCCGGGACGGGACTTCAGTTTAGACAAGGTTAGGCAACCCGTGGTCCTTGATATCAATGGCAGTTCTGCGTCAACAGTGTTTAGTCGCTAATTTGCATACCTCGCGTGGTACCAATGCATTCCGCCTGCCCGTCGGTTATACCTGCTCGGAATTAGATTCCCACCGGGAGTTCTCTCGTGCTTACTACTCAATGTGGCCATAATGATCTAGAATGATCGGCCGGCGATTTTACTGGCGGAACGTTTCGATCGGCTTCATTCAACGAGTCCCAAAGGAAGCGGCCGTTTTTTACGCATGTCGCGATGTGCGTGATTAACACTTTCAGGGCCGTGAACGAGTTTTCTCGTGTTTCATGTCCCAACTGTTTCGGACCGCTCACGAGTGTAGGGATATAAGATGTTAGGTGATTTCGAAGTGTGATGCGGAATTATATTAAGTAGAATAATTTATTGAAAGATAAATAAAAGACACTAATTATACATATAAATACAAAATGAAAATAGAACTATGGCAATCCGACTACTATTCGGTAAACGGCAAGAAAACGTATCTATACTGGACTGAACTATTCTCTGAACTTGACTGAGCGACAACTTAAAACTCTCTGACCTATTACTCAACTATCTCTAAACGAAAACTCTATCTCCTCGCCGGGCCGTTGTTATGCACTCCCGTCCTTCCCCAAGGGTTCGGCATCCAATCATTCGTAAAAACACGCATCCTCTCATTCTTACCTACATTCTCTCTCGCTCACTCTAAATGCGTTGCAGTCGACACGCGCAATAATGAGACATACGTCACGCATTCTTCAAACAAAACCACGCTATCATTATACCTTCACTCGCAACAATCGGTCGCAGCCACTCATACACACACCACACTTCCTACATTTATGCGACACATCTACGGCCGTTTTTTCTGATGCTACACGAGTTTTCTCGTGTTTTCTACATGCTGGCTTTAGATGTCGCTTAATTTGATACATTGTATATATTTTGTCTATTTACGTATTTACATCAACATTTAATCGAAAACGAAGCGAATCACGATACATATGTCAATTTTGTATGGTTTCTCTTCATAGACAAAAATGCTTTACGTAATGTCATAATTTAAAGAACTTCTATAAAGTTGACTTTTAAATAAAATTTTATGATAGTTTCTTTAAATAAATTTTTGAACAATTTTTTTAAGTAATATTTTACAATTTCTATAAAGTTTATACAAACTTATTTTTTAAGCAAAAGGTTATAACAATTATTAACAAAACTTAATTTTTTTTAACAGTACCTGAAATAATTCATAAAAATTGCTTCATAAATAACAAAGTTATGATTTTTTGTAACGTACAAGTTTCTCAAAAATGTGCGGTCCCAGACGTATTTCTTACAGACTTTTTAGCGGTCCTTAAAGTGTTAACCTTCGCTGTCCGGCGATTGAGTCTTTTGACACTCGCGTCTGTAAACGTCAATCTCACTTCCGATAAATTGTGAATTGTAACAATCGAAACTGGGGACTGTACTGAAATAGAAACAGAAAGAGAAAATCGGAGAAAAGGAGTGATATGTTGATATGTCTATAAAACTTCGTTCAAATAAAAACGGAATACTGTAGGATATCAGAATTTCGGCTACGACCCCAAAATTTATACGAAAATTATTACTAACTAAACGAAACTTTATTTTGCTTGGAAGATATGCAATTTACGATAATGCCATACTGTAAATATTAGTTGCTAATAACATTTTTCATTCTTGAACTAGGAATAAGGAACTGATTTGTTTGTGAAATACATTCTTTTTAGTTTTCATGAACACATATTCGCAGCTGGTCCAGGATTCATATAAAATTCATAATGCACAGTTTTGTCACTGTGTGTATTTTACCTCTGATCATGGCAGGGTTTCTTTTTACACGACCACCGACGGTAAGGTTTAAAAAATTAGATGTTGCATAAAGTCGCCGATACTGATACGGTACTTGTTGCTGTATTAGATTTCTTTCTAACGATTTAACCACATACTAGGTTTTCTTATCATAATTTATTAAGGTTTTGGAATTTGATACCGTTTTTATGACACTAAACTTCTTGGTATTAGTTTCACTTCATATTAAGGTGCAGAGGTACTCGCATTAATAGTGATTTATTCAGGAAATAGATATTTGGTACCAAAATGTTTTCATGCAAACATACGATCTGCGTAAAGACTTGTCATTCAAATTAAGCACGAGATGTGGCTATCTGGACACAGTAATCATGTGATATTAATATTTAATTTAAGAATCACATATGTTCCTGATAATAATAATTTCTGTTTCTGATGCTGGCTGATAAATCACACTATGAGGCCATATGCTTTTCCATTCGTTGAATTTTTAACGTTCACCAGCAACAAATGATATTGGTATGTCAATAAATTTCATTCTCAAATTCTGCCTCTATTCCTGAATCTACAAAAAATAATTTGTACCATATGTTGTTCTTCTTGGTACCAAGTAACTTTTGTTAGACATTTTTTGGATTGTGTCACTCCACCAGGCGATTCCATTATTGCGAGATTAACTCTAAACATCCCACATAATAAAACCACACAATATCCACTAACCAATTGTTGGGGATAATTATATCCTATGTCACCAACAGTGTGATTGCAAAAAGACAGAGAAAAGGGAAACAAGAGAAAAGTTAAGAATAAAAGATTGATCAGATCGCATAGAAACGCCTAACAAGACAGATGCGTCAAGAAGACAAAATTGTCAATCAGTTATTTTAAAACCGATATATTTCTTGAAGCTTTATTCGGTTTAACTGTATTTGAAACATAGTTTCGTTCAATAATTAAACTTGGTTTGAAGAAACTACAACACCAACTTCATACTGATTACAATTACACGTTTCTGTACATTACTTTGCTCATGAAATATTTTTCGAAGCCATCGATAATCCGCAACTCGCTATAAATCACTGTAAACGGAGTTCAAATTTTATTGGAATTCCTCAGCGTGCTTTTACTACCTTCACGCGTAACGTACAATTACTTAACAGAAAATTTATTGATCACTATGCTAGCGAAGTGTTTTCAATTCTCACGCACCCCTGAATTAGCATGCATAATTCGAAAGTTCAAAGTCGTAAACTACTTGACATTCGTGGTTCCGTATCACTTGCTTTCGTGCTCACGAATTTGCATACCTTGCGTGGGTATAACCTGCATTCCGCTCGTTATCCGACTAGGCCGAGTGAGCTTTATACTTACTCAGAAGTTTTAATGTTATGGGGAGTGCGTAGGTAATGAATCGCAACGACCTTCTGACCGAATTTTTTCCTCGGACCTTCATCAGATCCAGCGTTAACAGATCGAAAGAATTAAGAAAACAAATGGGATGGTAGGGAAAAGTAGGGTAGTCAGTTTACCGGTAGCGTTGTGACACATATTGTAGGAAACTGGATGGAGGGGTAGGATTAGCATACAAATCCCCATACGACTATGTACAAATAGGAATTAAATACTTGCGACTAGAAAGAATAATATTTATAAACAATAACAACACAATCAAGACACTTTCGTCTTGGTTTCTAATCTTTCGTCGTTTCGTCGTTTCACCTTTTCGTCTTTAAGTCGTTTCGTTTTTACGTATAATCATCTTTACGTTTCGTCGTCAACTGACTACTACGCAACCAAACAACACGATTCAACCACTCGTCACCTATGATACCTCAATATAATAGGTACACAACTTTGCTCCCGCCGTTTTTTCCCTTTCGTCCAATGCAAAAAACGGCGGGAGCAAAGTTGTACACCTAATAATAATTGAGGATCATAGGTGATCTTTGCTCGCTAACTAGAGAACCCTGTATTTGAGATTCTACATAAACCATTTGCTCTTATTATACCAGATGCTTTTTTTAACATACCGATCCGTACCTTTATGTACCGTACGGTGCTTTAACATTTTGACTGCCATGATGGTCACCGGTGACCGGCGCAAGAGATTTTACTGAAGATCCAAAATATTTGCAATGGGTAGCAATTATTATTTTATAAATGCTGTTATTGTTAGAATAGTGATGTGATATTTTAGTCTTCAATACCTGCACATTATGTACATTTTGCATAATTCAGACAAAGGCTCCATAGTATTTCATAGCATCGCCGTTTTAATATAGCAAAATACGCACGGCAGTCAACGTGTTAAAATATATCATACTCAGTTGTATTATTAATTATTAAAGTAAATTATTAACGTTAAATTATATGTACTATATCTTTAAGAAAAATTATAAATGAATCATCAAGCACTTAATTCCAATGTGCTCGCGCAGAGAAACGGACCCATGCAAAATTCAGCAGTGCCTAAGAGGTTAGGTTGCCTGGCAGGTATGAATTGTTGCTTTTCGTTTAAATAAATACATGTAGGATTTAAAGACGTGGAACTAGAGAGTAATATTTATAAACAATAACAACACAATCAAGACACTTTCGTCTTATTTCCTAATTTTTCGTCGTTTCGCCTTTTCGTCTTTACGCCGTTTCGTTTTTACGTATAATCATCTTTACGTTTCGTCGTCAACTGACTACTACGCAACAAAACAACACGATTCAACCACTCGTCACCTATGATACCTCAATATAATAATTGAGGATCATAGGTGATCTTTGCTCGCTAACTAGAGCACCCTGTATTTGAGATTCTACATAAACCATTTGCTCTTATTATACCAGATGCTCTTTTTAACATACCGATCCGTACCTTTATGTACCGTACGGTGCTTTAACATTTTGACTGCCATGATGGTCACCGGTGACCGGCGCAAGAGATTTTACTGAAGATCCAAAATATTTGCAATGGGTAGCAATTATTATTTTATAAATGCAGTTATTGTTAGAATAGTGATGTGATATTTTAGTCTTCAATACCTGCACATTATGTACATTTTGCATAATTCAGACAAAGGCTATAGTATTTTATAGCATCGCCGCTTTAATATAGCAAAATACGCACGGCAGTCAACGTGTTAAAATATATCATACTCAGTTGTATTATTAATTATTAAAGTAAATTATTAACGTTAAATTATATGTACTATATCTTTAAGAAAAATTATAAATGAATCATCAAGCACTTAATTCCAATGTGCTCGCGCAGAGAAACGGACCCATGCAAAATTCAGCAGTGCCTAAGAGGTTAGGTTGCCTGGCAGGTATGAATTGTTGCTTTTCGTTTAAATAAATACATGTAGGATTTAAAGACGTGGAACTAGAGAGTAATATTTATAAACAATAACAACACAATCAAGACACTTTCGTCTTGGTTTCTAATCTTTCGTCGTTTCGTCGTTTCACCTTTTCGTCTTTAAGTCGTTTCGTTTTTACGTATAATCATCTTTACGTTTCGTCGTCAACTGACTACTACGCAACCAAACAACACGATTCAACCACTCGTCACCTATGATACCTCAATATAATAATTGAGGATCATAGGTGATCTTCGCTCGCTAACTAGAGAACCCTGTATTTGAGATTCTACATAAACCATTTGCTCTTATTATACTAGATGCTCTTTTTAACATACCGATCCGTACCTTTATGTACCGTACGGTGCTTTAACATTTTGACTGCCATGATGGTCACCGGTGACCGGCGCAAGAGATTTTACTGAAGATCCAAAATATTTGCAATGGGTAGCAATTATTATTTTATAAATGCAGTTATTGTTAGAATAGTGATGTGATATTTTAGTCTTCAATACCTGCACATTATGTACATTTTGCATAATTCAGACGAAGGCTATAGTATTTTATAGCATCGCCGCTTTAATATAGCAAAATACGCACGGCAGTCAACGTGTTAAAATATATCATACTCAGTTGTATTATTAATTATTAAAGTAAATTATTAACGTTAAATTATATGTACTATATCTTTAAGAAAAATTATAAATGAATCATCAAGCACTTAATTCCAATGTGCTCGCGCAGAGAAACGGACCCATGCAAAATTCAGCAGTGCCTAAGAGGTTAGGTTGCCTGGCAGGTATGAATTGTTGCTTTTCGTTTAAATAAATACATGTAGGATTTAAAGACGTGGAACTAGAGAGTAATATTTATAAACAATAACAACACCATCAAGACACTTTCGTCTTATTTCCTAATTTTTCGTCGTTTCGCCTTTTCGTCTTTACGCCGTTTCGTCTTTACATCTTATCGTCAACTGATTACTAAGCAACCAAATAACACAATTCAACAAACTCGTAACCTATGATACATCAATATAATAATTGAGGATCATAGGTGATCTTTCCTCGCCAATTAGAGGACTCTGTATTTGAGATCCTACATACATGACACTACACTGTACCTTATTTCATCCAAACGCGTGGATTCATCGGAACAAAATGTTTTTCAATAGAAAAATTCGACGGTCTTTTTATTTAAAATAAAATAATAATATGGATAAATTCCGTTAAAATCATGATTACTTAGGAAAGCAAATAAAATACCTTGCGAAAGTAAGTAATCATTGTACAATTTCCGTATCAACCACTGCAAACCGGATTCTAATTAACATCATCTTATTATATTGTATATTAGACTCCTGAAGATGATACCCTAAACATGTAGAAGTTATCTAAACACAACCCAAAAAACGGACATCAAACCAGAACAGTGAATTCAATAATTTTCCAACGGGAAAATTGTTTTCCGCTGGAAATTCTAATTAGGCGAGCATCGAAATAAAATGTGTCAACGGATTTTTGGGAAGAGAACTGGAACTACAGTACATTGAACCAAAGAAGTTATTGGAGTAAGCCATAAAATCAGTGCGACGATTCATACTCAGAGTTGGAAGCACTATTTTTAGTGAAGACTTTTCATATATTTAAAAAATAATATGGATAAATCATTTTTCGAATTACATGTTGTGTTTTTCGTCAGCTGTAATTAAGATAAGAATTTATATTTATTTCATTTGCGAGAAGATAATTTATATGACTTCTTATATATGCATGTAAGTTCACAGAACAGTCATATCATCAGTACACTCAAGAACTTCATTACGCCGTTTTGTCTATTGTTACTTTTATCATTGATTGCGTAATCATTTTATAATGCTATGCCAATGTAAAACCTAATATGTGTGGTGTCAACTCATGATATCATTAAATGAAAATTCCATCCAAATTTCAATGCTGAAATTCCGATGCATCTAGGCCTTTGACTTTTGATCGCACATCAACGGTAGTATATAAAGAAAAGTATCGAAGCGCAGTGTGTCGAATTATAACAATTTGCTGCAACTTCATAAAGCGCAATGACACAAAACGCATAAATATTCATGATCATTTATGCGAAGTAGTAGGATAATTATTAACGTGAACGAGGGTTATAACGTGCTTATATATACTATGTGATACTGAGTAAGTTTCCGATAATGCGGCTAATCATCTTTAGCAGATTAAATGCGATGCATTGTTGGTATTACGTTAAAATTTCGAATATGAGCGCGCATCATTTCATTTAAAATGCACTGATGGATGGAAAATTGGTTCCTGAATTTGATAGAATATTAAACGCTAAGCAACAATTAATCAGGTCTATTAAAATGACGTGCATACGTAAAATGTGTGTACAAGCGCAGAGCATATTTGTGAATACATATTATACTAGATATATTAAATCATGCGCACGAATGCGTGGTAGAAACTAAATTTCATCCTGTCACTCACAAATCCTCCTAATTTTTATTACAATTTGAACGTAAAATAATATAGCCCTTCTCTTCGCCGGAATTGCTGTTTTCTAATACTTTGTTTATTGATTAACCCTTTGCGGACGGAGCGATTCGAAGCCGCTGACACCCATCAAAATTACCAACTCTCGTTTAACACATGCCAGTTGCAAAATACATACATATATGCCCGCCTCGGCTCTATTACTTATTTTTCTCGAACGCATATTTATGTCTCGGCTTTATCAGGTGTTTTTGCCGAACATAAGTATGCCTTCATCGGTTATAGGAATATCTTATGCTGAACGCATATATGCATCGCTCGTCCGCAAAGGGTTAACCCTTTGCACTCGACTGTCCCCTCTGAGGGGACACGAAGTTACTTTGTGTTATTACTGAGGAAAATGTATGTACAGAAAATGTTTGTTCAAATATTTGTTTCCTAAGATATTTCCGGAGCATTACACGTTAAGGCAATGAGATAAAATTAATAATCTGGGTCCTGTTTAATATTTATTCATTTGTGGTCAATATACTGGAAGGTGAATTCTAGCAACTGCGAGAACCTTCTACGTCATGTATCTGCAATAGGCTGAATGACAAACTGCAAATTATTGTATGACTATTATATGTGTTCGGAAGAAGAAATGTCACATGAAAGACAATAAACAACGTATTACTACGATACGTGTTGAAAAAAATCCTCAATTCATATTGGTGAATTAACTATGACGCATTCGAACAGAATAGGCTATAAAATTCCGATTTTGTTTCAACACAAATGTACCAGCAAAGTTATATGCAAAACATGATTTCAGCAGAGTAATGTTTCAAAACTATACCATTTTAAACGAAATATTGCGCTATTCGCTACTTCGTGAAGAAACGTGTCCGAGTGCAAAGGGTTAAACATGTTCTGAAATCGTGTGATTTCGTCATGAACTAACTGAACAATTACATATATAATTGAGGTAATTTTAACTATTGCAACTATAATTTGGCTAACTAATGTAATTATAATTTGAAACTAGTAAACATCAGTTTGATAGAAAATCAGATTCGAACTGTAGTCATTAGCGGTGACTAGCCAAACACAGCCCAACTCATCAAGCCACCACAGTCCGCATAATCAAGATCATTATTTACTAAAACATCACTGAAAAATTCAAAGCATAAACAATCAAAAAATGTCCAAATGTTTCTATAATGTTAACCACTTCCCGTTTTACATGATGTTATACCAGCAATGATATTTTGTAAAATTGTGATTCGCGTGGAATCTTAAAATTCCTAATATTCCACTGTAATTTGTCGACCATTCTCAAAGACAATGTGTATGGGTGTATATAAACAAGTAAAAACTACAATGACATTAAAAATGAAAAATAAAACTGCGTAGCAGAAAATGTTTCAAAACCTCAGTTGATAAAAAATATAAATCAATCAAATGGCTTTTCCAAACATTTTTCCTCGTACACTGTTATTTTCAAGTAAAATTTTTTCCCTTTTCTAATTTTACTGTCGGTGCAGTACAGAGCGTACGGAGAAGCTTCGTAAAGAAAATCTATATGTTGTTACATACGAGCATTCGCTCCACAGATTCTCTAAGGCCTTAACTTGGATGTATTCCCGCACTGTTTAGGCTACGTGAGAAAAGGGCTAGTGCCATCGATCTAGCAGATGACGTCACAGCCGGACTCTACATCCGTCTCTTTCCACAACCTTTCTTTTCCACCACCAGTTTTTCCCGCCAGTTTCTCTGTTTTTCCTACTATAAAAAGAACCAGCCTAGATGAGCTCGCCAGCCTTTCTTTTGAACTGACTCAAGCAAGATCGGAGTTCTGCCCTTCTTTCGAGCATACTTCACAGCAAGATCGGACTTTGTACCTTTGAGCACGCACTTCGAATCTCCAGCAAGAGATCGCCGTTAGATTAGGTATTAGTTCCATTCGATGCAGACTTTACGATTAGAGATTCGATAGATCATACCGTCGCACCTTGCCACGAATTTTCGCTTAACCCTTTCGAGACGGATTTTTTTTTAACCCTTTGACTGCGAAAGGCGTATATATACGCCCTCAGAAATCCATCAATATATACGAAAGGCGTAAATATAAGCCCTCTGTATTTTTGTACTATATCACCTTTATTACTGTTTTACTGATTGATTCAACATTCAGTTTATTGTCCTATGTAACATAGCAACTAAACATCGGCAAATGTTTCAATATCATTCTGTCAATTGCCTTCATATTACACTGCTTTTGTACGTACGCTCTCGTATGATCGCTTCGTGCAATGATTCCTACAAACCTGTTTCTTTACTGCATATGTAAGTATTTATTTATTTAGTTTTGTGATTAGTGTTTGAATTTATCCATTCGTTATTTTTTTAATTACCGATTATTATTGAAGGAATGCATAAATTAGGTAAAGTAAATTAAAATAGTTCAAAAAGTTACTAAAGATAAATAAAAAAATTGATATTTTTAATTTTTTTGGTTATTATTATTTTTTAAAATATAAGAATGTTATCAAATTTCCGGGTACTCTTTCGGTCCTTAGTCAGTGGACAACCATGCGAAAAACGGGCCGTCCATATTGATGGATTCGTCCAAGAGTGCGCCGCAGTCAAAGGGTTAAAGAAAATAAAAAAGGCAGCTTACATTTCTAATAGTTTAGGTGAAGAATTGATTCATTATCATAGGGTAAAATAAAACAAAAAATTATTCTTTTACATCAGTGCAAAATTAAAGCCTGGGACATATATGTCCCATTAGTTTCATAAAGATTATGACAAAATTTATTCTGAATTCATACACGTGTAGTGTATTATATGTAACAGCAAAGAAGTAATACAAAAGTAGGAAAAATAGTGTTTATATTTAATTACTTTGTATGGTAAGGTGCAAAGTACGTGTCGTACAAAGGTATATCACATGAAGTACGCATTATGTTTGTTCGTTTTGCGCCGATATTTTATACCTACGAGACATTTTGGCAGCAAGAAATTGTGATACTAGATTTTACGGGATGATAACATATATGTCCCACTCGGCTTGCGTATTGATCTATACATGTCCCATTAGTCTTATAAAGATTATGGCAACATTTATTCTGAATTCATACACATGTAGTGTATTATACGTAATAGTAAAAAAAGTAATATAAACACAGCGTTCGGGACCTATAAGACTACTGGTACATCTTTATCCCGATTTGAAAGACGGCTGGGAAACATGTGTCTACCGCTTTTTGTACATAAAGAACTAAGTACTTTGAATTGACTACATAAAAATATTCAAACGATAACTGATAAAATACAAAGCAAAAAACTTATCGGCTCATTTTATCTATATACCGTAATGATGTTTTTGAAATTACCTACGAATGATGTTACCGCGATGATATTTTACACTTAACGGACTTTTTGACAGGAAGAAATTGTGGTAGTAGATTTGAAGGAGCGTAACAATAGAGGCCCATTCACAATGAAGTAAGGTGCAAGGAATTTTAGTACATTGGTAGTTAGAATCTATTTGAATTAAACTTGACTGGGACATATGTGAACCAATAGTTTCGAAAGGATCAAGACAGGAGAATGAAAAGTCTACGGACCCACGTACGCGTCATTCAGTGCCAATGTATCAAACGAAAATACCTTCGAAATATTTTCGATTAACAAGCATTTGGTTCTAATGAATCTACGCGACTGCGATGTAGTTGTGTAGTGTTGGAATTGGGGTAACATAATGGCATGAATCAAAGATGGCTAACTGGCGGTGACTTGCGAGTCAGAGACGGCTCCTTTCCGTAGTTATGGATATCCCCAGAACGTGAGGAGACGTCCTCTACTATTCGAGGCAACCGTGTCTCATGAGCTGCCTGGCTTATTTGAAGACAAATCTGTCACTTAGTAAAAGCGTGGCTTATGATTCTGCACCAATTTACAATAAAATCTGATATCGGAACCGTTACAATTTGACGTTTTTCTTTAAATAACAAAACAGTAGTGAAATAAACATTTCTTTAATACTAAACGTACCATGCGCGGTCAAATGACCCCTTTCAAAATTTTGTTTAAAATCGTACATTTATTGTTACTTCTATCGCTCATTTGACTCTCTGTAAATTCTTATATCATCTGATTATTCAATTTCTTGCTTTAATAAATTAGGAATTTCTTTCTGAAAATCAGCGTGTACTTCATAAGGGGTCAAATGATCCCTCATGATAAGAATGGGTAGGTGTAAAGTACCGATACATTTAGTGTTAAACAATTTAAAAGTCTACCCTCGTATATTAATTCGAAAGAAGTTGTCACTAGTAATTTCAAGAAAATTCTGATTTTGACATTACAGATACTGGTTCAACTCAGTTCAACCAAAGCGAATATGAATTCATACTGTTCTGTCGCTTGGGTCGTGCGGCTAAATTTGAAGATATATCCTCGCTTTAATCTGCATCTCTGAGCTTTGCATGCCGTACACGTCGTGCATGCCAAGGTCCATTATTGTCCTATCACTGAGATAAAAGTCCGTAATGTTTCGATGTGCTCACCCGGTGTATAGAGTCACGCGGATTCCTTATCTCCCGAAGAACGAAAACATGAGAATGTGTAGAGAGGAGTACTGATTGGTCCACATTTGCTTGGAAAAGTGCTACTGAACGTATTCTTGCCCTGGTGTAGCGAGGTGCATGGTTATTCAACTCAGGTAGTAGAAATTGACTGATTACTAGCGGCGACGCTATAACGGACGGCGAAGAAGATGGCCATCTCTGGCGCAAATGATTTTTGCGGAAAGACGCCTGCCGATGCATTCACGATACGAGTCGTGATATACCGGTACCGACAGAGAAAAGTATAATTAGAAAGTACCCAGGACCCCGTCATAAACAACCCCGGTACTCATTCTTGACCACCTGGGTAATTTCGAGTTTTATTGCAGTGTCTATCGAAACTCCTTGAGCGCTATCCGATGACGGTGTATCGTCAGGGACTTTCCATACGCACTGCGTTTCGTTTGCTAGCGATGCAACAGCACCGCTTCTGCCATTCTTCAGCTGCCGCTTCTCTTAGCACGCTTCCACTGCTCTGCGTTAACTCACTTTCGTCAGACATCTGGTAACAACGCAACAAAACGAGCGTTTATGATCTATGGGCAATCCTCGCGGTGCAATCGAGGGTCTGTTCACACTGCTACCACTAGCGCCACCGCCCTGTTCATCCTCTTCTTCCTCTTTGCTCTCTGCGTTCGTCTGTTGTCAGGTAGCTTCCTCGCTGCCACTCGAACCTCCTCACTCTTGTTACCGCGTCTAACCCAATCCACTCCTCTGTGAGCCGGCACTGCGGCATAAATCCGGCACGGAGATAATATTACGTTCTAGCGAGCGTGCGGAGAACTTTACCTCGCCCCGCCATTCCCTTAGCGACGACTAAAATGCTGCTCTCAACTTCTCAGCTCAACTGCTTTGCGCTGTCATCAACGATCTCACACCGCCACTTCCTTTTGGCGCGTCCATTAGAAGTGCACGCGCACGTTTTGGCGTTTAGATGGGTTCTTTGAGTTTTGCACGGAGAGCTCGTCAATGTGTGGCACACGATTTCGTAAGAATGCTTGTATGCGTCAATTAGATAGTGAAAGAGTAACGAACCTGACTACATTGTCTGTCTTCAACGATCCATCTCTGTTTGCTCGTCTTGACGCGTCTCTTAGAATTGTATGCGCACGTTTTAGGTTCTGGAGGAGTTCTTTAGTGTTCAGGTAAGGAGTTGATGTATGTGTGAGATAAAATTGCGAGACTATTATAAGGAGTGGCGTTAACTTGCTGCACTACTTTGTCACGTGACAGCAATTTTATTCTGAGGTACTCTTGTGTCGAATGGCAAACGACTTCTATAGAGCGCACAATTAAATAATTATTATGTTTCGCAATATTTTTTTTTACTTAAACAAATAATGTCACACGTATATAGCCTTTTTATAACAAAAGATCCTTAAAGTATTCAAATATGATAGCTTGTGTTATAACATAAAAGATACACCGTTGGTTTGTACAGACTACATGACTGTGAAGTCCTCCTGCTTACAAGTACACGATTTGTAAATGTATTCTCTCGCTAAAGGCTTCAAAGCAGCAGCTTCTCGAATTTCCTTCCCGGCTTTACCTTGCCGATCTTTGTCGATGCCGTTTTCAATATAATTTCTTCCTATGCTAATACATGTACCATTTGCAAGCATACCCTTGATATATATCAGTTTCCTTATTTTTCCGTAAAACAAAATATTTAGGCATTCCACAAATATCAGTTCTCAGCAAATTTTCAATACTACTTTCAATATAGTTGACGAGAATAATCGTTCACATTGGTTCAAAACAACAAATTATCTGGTAAAATATTTTTTAAATAAAACACTTAAAATAATACAAAGATTTTGGGGTCCCAGAGTTTAAATACGAACAACAACTTAGCGTGGAACAACTACAGTATACCACGTATAATATTTACTTACAGTAATTAGGGGACGTGTTATATTCATAAAAATGTTTACATGCACAAATTAAATAGCAAAGTCTAATGAACGAAATTGCTCATTTCAACTCAGTCTCTGTCTCTTGGTCATTTTCTTTTGGTACGCCTATCATAAACGTGTGGCCACGTTTTACTGTTTGTGCGCGCCTTTGATTTTTGCAGAAGAAATTGAAGAACGCGCGAAATAACACTGGGTAAATGGCATCAGGTGTTAGGAACCTTAATTAATCGTGGAGCAAGTGTGCTGTAGCCCATATAATATTTACTCTCAGAAATTAGAGCCCGTGTTATAACACTGAGTATTCGGTATGCGCAAGTTAAGTAATAAAGAGTAATCAACTTAACTGTTCATTCTATCAACCATCTCTCTACGCCATTTCCTTTTAGTACGTTTATTAGAAATGTATGCACACAGTGCGCCTCCTATGTGGGTTCTTTGGTTATAGCGTAAGGATTTGATTAATGTATGACACAGAACGATGAGACGTTATTAAGGCTAGCAACCAACGTGAAAATTATTTCCTGCATTATGTTGATAAGAACATTACCAGCCACAGGTTAAGTAGAAAAAATAGGTTGGTCTATTATTCAGCGTACGAAACTACATACCATTGCATACACATGTTGCACAAAAATAATAAACCGATGTCATATAATTCGATTACATTACTGTAATAATTTACATTCTAAGTAGCACACTACATACAAACATAGACTACACATAATAATGTGACAACTCATTAATGTTTTTCTTCTTCTGATGTTTTTTTCATCCAAGATTAATGTTTGAAGGAATAACATTTCCATGTCGTACGATTTGCATTGGCGACGTCTATAATTATACTATGTATGTGATACGCATTCAAGTATGCCTTTTGTCCAAGAATAATGTCAAGACGTAGGACTGCTACACCATTCTACTGCTTCGCCTACACGATACTTTTGAATATACCACGTCTTTAAAATGTAATGAAGTATGCTTCTTTGTCCAAGAATAGTGTCCGTACCATACTAGTGTATCACATTCACGACATTTGTAAACATACCAAACATTTGATATGTAATCAAATATGGTTGTAATTAACCACAATCGCACACAATTATACCCCACACAAGAAGCAAAACACCAACCATGCCATTGTACTATTTTGCATTGGCGACGTCTATAATTATGCGATGTATTTGATAAGCATTTAAGTATGCCTTTGTCCAAGAATAGTGTCAAGACGTAGGACTGCTACGCCATTCTACTGCTTCACCTGCACGATATTTTTAAACATACCGCGTATTTAAAGTGTACTAAAGTATGTTTCTTTGTCCGAGAAACAATACTCTCCATGCCAAAGTAGAGTATCACATTCACGACATTTATAAACATACCAAACATTTGATATATAATCAAACATGGTACGAATTATCCACAGTCTCACGCAATTATACACGACACAAGAAGCAAAATACCAACCATGCCATTGTACTATTTTGCATTGACGACGTCTATAATTATATCATGTTTTTGATAGACATTTAAGTATGCCTTTTGTCCAAGAATAGTGTCAAGACGTAGGACTGCTACGCCATTCTACTGCTTCACCTGCACGATATTTTTAAACATACCGCGTATTTAAAGTGTACTAAAGTATGTTTCTTTGTCCAAGAAACAATACTCTCCATGCCAAAGTAGAGTATCACATTCACGACATTTATAAACATACCAAACATTTGATATATAATCAAACATGGTACGAATTATCCACAGTCTCACGCAATTATACACGACACAAGAAGCAAAATACCAACCATGCCATTGTACTATTTTGCATTGGCGACGTCTATAATTATGCGATGTATTTGATAAGCATTTAAGTATGCCTTTTGTCCAAGAATAGTGTCAAGACGTAGGACAGCTACGACATTCTACTGCTTCACCTGCACGAAAATTTTAAACATACGCGTATTTAAAGTGTACTAAAGTATGTTTCTTTGTCCAAGAAACAATACTCTCCATGCCAAAGTAGAGTATCACATTCACGACATTTATAAACATACCAAACATTTGATATGTAATCAAATATGGTTGTAATTAACCACAATCGCACACAATTATACCCCACACAAGGAGCAAAACACCAACCATGCCATTGTACTATTTTGCATTGGCGACGTCTATAATTATGCGATGTATTTGATAAGCATTTAAGTATGCCTTTTGTCCAAGAATAGTGTCAAGACGTAGGACTGCTACGCCATTCTACTGCTTCACCTGCACGATATTTTTAAACATACCGCGTATTTAAAGTGTAATAAAGTATGTTTAATTGTCCAAGAAACAATACTCTCCATGCCAAAGTAGAGTATCACATTCACGACATTTATAAACATACCAAACATTTGATATATAATCAAACATGGTACGAATGTAAATTATACACACACAATCGCACTACAATTATACCATGTTTTTGATAGACACAAGAATAGTGTCAAGACGTACACCAACCATGCCATTGTATTATTTTGCATTGGCGACGTCTATAATATAATCATGCGATGTTATACACGACACAAGAAGCAAAATACCAACCATGCCATTTGATAAGCATTTAAGTATGCCTTTTGTCCAAGAATAGTGTCAAGACGTAGGACTGCTACGCCATTCTACTGCTTCACCTGCACGATATTTTTAAACATACCGCGTATTTAAAGTGTACTAAAGTATGTTTCTTTGTCCAAGAAACAATACTCTCCATGCCAAAGTAGAGTATCACATTCACGACATTTATAAACATACCAAACATTCGATATATAATCAAACATGGTACGAATTATCCACAGTCTCACGCAATTATACACGACACAAGAAGCAAAATACCAACCATGCCATTGTACTATTTTGCATTGTCGACGTCTATAATTATACCATGTTTTTGATAGACATTTAAGTATGCCTTTTGTCCAAGAATAGTGTCAAGACGTAGGACTGCTACGCCATTCTACTGCTTCACCTGCACGATATTTTTAAACATACCGCGTATTTAAAGTGTACTAAAGTATGTTTCTTTGTCCAAGAAACAATACTCTCCATGCCAAAGTAGAGTATCACATTCACGACATTTATAAACATACCAAACATTTGATATATAATCAAACATGGTACGAATTATCCACAGTCTCACGCAATTATACACGACACAAGAAGCAAAATACCAACCATGCCATTGTACTATTTTGCATTGGCGACGTCTATAATTATGCGATGTATTTGATAAGCATTTAAGTATGCCTTTTGTCCAAGAATAGTGTCAAGACGTAGGATTGCTACGCCATTCTACTGCATCCCCCACACGGTGTTGTTAAATATACCACGTATTTAAAGTATAATAAAGTATGATTTTTTATCCAAGAAATAATACTGTTCTTACCATAGTAGAGTATCACATTCACGTCACTTGTAAACCACGTATTTAACCCCTTGCCGTACCATTTGACTCGGAAGAATTCGGGCCCAGGCGATGCGGAAAAATGTTTGCCAAAGAAGGCAAAGCAGCTGAGACGTATTGTGGGAACTTGAAACAAATTATATCCCGCGACTGCCTCTGAAGTAGCCGTGCGCTTATTAAAAACTTTTAAAAAATAGTTCAATTAATTTTTTATGAATATACTTCTGATACAATATATAAATTTCAATCACGAAACAGACTCGTGATATTCATGTTTGCCCCGAAATTCTCATCACGAGTCAGACTCGTGATATTCACCTTTGGTCCGAAATTTTCACCACGAGTCAGACTCGTGATATTCACCTTTGGCCCGAAATTCTCATCACAAGTCAGACTCGTCAGAGTACGGCAAGGGTTTAAAGTATAACAAAGTATGCTTATTTTTCTCCAAGAAATATTGTAATATTGTCCATGCCATAGTAGAGTATCACATTCGCGACATTTGTAAACATACCAAACATTTGGTATGTAATCAAATGTGCCCATAATTATGAAAGTGGTCTAAGTCATATATTTCTTGTTTCGAGATATTTAATGAATTGCATTTGAATAAATTAAAAAATATTTTTACATTATGCGACATTTTAATTTATAATTTTATTAGTCTTAATTAATGGAAATTTACTATGAATATGAAATTTTGTGTGAATTTTATACGATAATATTATTTTTAAAGATTGAATTGACTTAGACCATTTTCAAAATTAACTGAATGTCCTATAAATGACTTAAAGCAATAAAGAACTTTGAGTTTTATTTGAAACAATAATTTGATTGAAATAATTCGTGAATATTTATTACATTTATTAATTATTTTTAAACAGTAATCCATTTTTATCATTATTTCGAGTATTTAAGGTTCTTAAAATGTTCCTGAAAAACTGGAGGGATGTACGGTAGTAAACTCATAATATCTTTATGTTTTTCTTCCGATACTGGTCTAATGGTGGTGTATAATGGAAGTAATTTAATATTTCCGTATATTTTTGGTCTTCCTTTTTTAGGTGAAAGATCCAAAACGTGAAATTTAGAATCATCTAAAGATGTTTTATAGAACATTTTATAAGGTTCATTTTTCAAGAATCTCATCCATTGAATTTGTAGCCAAGAGACAGATTCACCCGCGGTATTTTTTACTCTTCTTGTTATTGATTCTTCTAGTAATGAAGTTGTCGTTATTATTAAAATTTGATTGTCATTTATTTTATTATGTAGTTCAGAAACGCGTCAAAGAAGGCCACGTGCCATTTTCAAGTTGTTTATATAATTTATTAAAATTTTTGACTTAGACCACTTTCATAATTAAAACTAAATGAATTCCATATAATGTTGAAATTACAACCACTATCTAATGGTTCATTTTTGACAATTTCGTAAAAATTACATTGAATAAATTTAGTTAAAAATAATGTGGTATGAAATAACTGATAAACTCATTTTTTTTTAATTTTGACTTAGACCACTTTCATAATTATGGGCACAAATGGGATAGTAATTAACCACAATCTCACGCAATTATACACCACCCAAGAAGCAAAACACCAACATAACATAAATAGGCTCGCATCGTATTCATACGCAGCGAAAACATACTTCGCCGGAAACAAGTTTAGTAATGCGTGAGAAGAAAAGTTCCAGTGACTTGTTACGAGCATTCTCGTGTTCCGGGCGTTCCTTAGCACGTTCCTTAGCACGTTTCTTGGCAAAGCCGCGCGGAACGAAAGTGTAGCATGACCACACGCTACTTTTTATTCGTCGCCTGCCTTTTTCGCGCGACTTTACGTGCCACGGCCTTGCTTTTCACACTGTAACGATTTTCGCATTCACGGGGCAGATTTTCTTTTACCGTGCATATTTTCTTCCTCTCGCCCTCCTTGTCCGCGACAACAAGAATAACGCGGACAAGACAACATATTGCAGGCGCACAGTAGTCTAGTGCGGGGGTCTGTATATACCGCTTTCTTGCCTTTTAAATCATCGCGGACTAAAAAGCACGAAGCCGCACACTTAGAATCCATCCTGGATATAGGTTAGGTAGACTACGTTTTCAAGGAATTTAGAAAGAATAGAACGTTTGACAGATCGGCTCAAGATTTTCACTATGTTTTCATTGATTGAATGAACTTAACACTTTAAGGACCGCTCACGAGTTTTCTCGTGTTTTCTACACGCTGTCTTTAGATGTAACTTTGATACATTGTATCTATTTTGTCTATTTACGTATTTACATCCATGTTCAATGGGAAACGAAGCAAATCACTAAACATATGTCAATTTTGTATGGTTCCTCTTCATAGAGAAAAATGCTTCACGCAATATCATACTTTAAAAAACTACTAGAAACTTTGATAAAATTGATTTTTAAATAAAATTTTATGATCATTTCTTTAAATAATTTTTTAAGCAATTTTTTTAAATACTACTTAAAATGCATCCTATTTTACACTTTCTATAAATTTCATACAAATTTATTTTTTATGGAAACAAGTTATGATAATTATTAGTAGAAACAATTTTTTTTAATAATACCTAAGTTACGATTTTTTGTAATGTACAAGTTTCCCAAAAACCTGGGGTCCCAGGTATATTTCTTACAGATTTCTTAACGGTCCTTAAAGTGTTAAAGATGGTAATAGTGTACTGGTCGGTCCTTTGATAAATTTTATTTCTCATCCTGCGATTACATCGTTCTATCGTACGACAGGGTTGTCGTTACGGACTGACAATGTATGTGTTATATTAGAATTGTTCAGACTTTATCGTTTATCTTAGCGTTAATACCTTCCTCTTTAATCTTATTCTTTTGTTACTTTATCAATATTGTAACTTTCGTAACAATTCCTGATAAAATTGGGACGGTTATGTTATTCCTGTGGAACACAGACATTGCTTTTGCACTTGTTTTTATTAAGTTTTATTTATGTCAATTATTATTATCCATCCAGATTTGTTTTCATTTAAAAGTTCCACATATAATATTATATTTAATACGTTAATTTAATCCTCACACTCCTTGTAAACAATTTTTCTGTTTTCATTAAACTTTGAACATTAACTTTGTGCTCGAAGAAAATGGGAAATCTTCCCATTCGGGCATGCAGCAACTTTCTTACACAGTGAGATCTTTTCATTCGGTTAGTTCACACGTTGACTGCCACGAGGGTCACCGGTGACCGGTGCAAAATATTTCACTAAAAATGCAAAAAATTCGTAATGAAGCCTATTTGCAATCTTGTAAAAGCAATTGATATTGGATCGGTGCTTCAATACTTTGGCTTCTAACAACTCTGCGTTACCTTCATTTTGCACAGTTTAATCATACTCTGCAGTATTTCATCGCACCGCGGTTCTAACATAACAAAATACGCGGTGACCGGCGCAAAAGATTTGATTAATGACGCAAAAAGTTTGCATTGAAGCCTATTTGTAATCTTGTAAAAGCAACTGATATTGGAACAGTGCTTCAATACTTTAACTTTTAACAACTGTGCGTTACCTTCATTTTGCACGGTTTAATCATACTCTGCAGTATTTCATCGCATCGCGGTCCTAACAAAGCAAAATTTGCGGTGACCGGCGCAAAAGATTTGATTAAAAACGCAAAAAATTTGCATTAAAGCCTATTTACAATCTTGTAAAAGCAATTGATATTGGAATGCTGCTTCAATACTTTGGCTTCTAACAACTCTGCGTTACCTTCACTTTGCACAGTTTAATCATACTCTGCAGTATTTCATCGCATCGCGGTTCTAACATAACAAAATACGCGGTGACCGGCGCAAAAGATTTGATTAATGACGCAAAAAGTTTGCATTGAAGCCTATTTGTAATCTTGTAAAAGCAACTGATATTGGAACAGTGCTTCAATACTTTAACTTTTAACAACTGTGCGTTACCTTCATTTTGCACGGTTTAATCATACTCTGCAGTATTTCATCGCATCGCGGTCCTAACAAAGCAAAATTTGCGGTGACCGGCGCAAAAGATTTGATTAAAAACGCAAAAAATTTGCATTAAAGCCTATTTACAATCTTGTAAAAGCAATTGATATTGGAATGCTGCTTCAATACTTTGGCTTCTAACAACTCTGCGTTACCTTCACTTTGCACAGTTTAATCATACTCTGCAGTATTTCATCGCACCGCGGTTCTAACATAACAAAATACGCGGTGACCGGCGCAAAAGATTTGATTAATGACGCAAAAAGTTTGCATTGAAGCCTATTTGTAATCTTGTAAAAGCAACTGATATTGGAACAGTGCTTCAATACTTTAACTTTTAACAACTGTGCGTTACCTTCATTTTGCACGGTTTAATCATACTCTGCAGTATTTCATCGCATCGCGGTACTAACAAAGAAAAATTTGCGGTGACCGGCGCAAAGATTTGATTAAAAACGCAAAAAATTTGCATTAAAGCCTATTTACAATCTTGTAAAAGCAATTGATATTGGAATGCTGCTTCAATACTTTGGCTTCTAACAACTCTGCGTTACCTTCACTTTGCACAGTTTAATCATACTCTGCAGTATTTCATCGCACCGCGGTTCTAACATAACAAAATACGCGGTGACCGGCGCAAAAGATTTGATTAATGACGCAAAAAGTTTGCATTGAAGCCTATTTGTAATCTTGTAAAAGCAACTGATATTGGAACAGTGCTTCAATACTTTAACTTTTAACAACTGTGCGTTACCTTCATTTTGCACGGTTTAATCATACTCTGCAGTATTTCATCGCATCGCGGTCCTAACAAAGCAAAATTTGCGGTGACCGGCGCAAAAGATTTGATTAAAAACGCAAAAAATTTGCATTAAAGCCTATTTACAATCTTGTAAAAGCAATTGATATTGGAATGCTGCTTCAATACTTTGGCTTCTAACAACTCTGCGTTACCTTCACTTTGCACAGTTTAATCATACTCTGCAGTATTTCATCGCACCGCGGTTCTAACATAACAAAATACGCGGTGACCGGCGCAAAAGATTTGATTAATGACGCAAAAAGTTTGCATTGAAGCCTATTTGTAATCTTGTAAAAGCAACTGATATTGGAACAGTGCTTCAATACTTTAACTTTTAACAACTGTGCGTTACCTTCATTTTGCACGGTTTAATCATACTCTGCAGTATTTCATCGCATCGCGGTCCTAACAAAGCAAAATTTGCGGTGACCGGCGCAAAAGATTTGATTAAAAACGCAAAAAATTTGCATTAAAGCCTATTTACAATCTTGTAAAAGCAATTGATATTGGAATGCTGCTTCAATACTTTGGCTTCTAACAACTCTGCGTTACCTTCATTTTGCACAGTTTAATCATACTCTGCAGTATTTCATCGCACCGCGGTTCTAACATAACAAAATACGCGGTGACCGGCGCAAAAGATTTGATTAATGACGCAAAAAGTTTGCATTGAAGCCTATTTGTAATCTTGTAAAAGCAACTGATATTGGAACAGTGCTTCAATACTTTAACTTTTAACAACTGTGCGTTACCTTCATTTTGCACGGTTTAATCATACTCTGCAGTATTTCATCGCATTGCGGTCCTAACAAAGCAAAATACGCGGTGACCGGCGCAAAAGATTTTATTAAAAACGCAAAAAATTTGCATTAAAGCTTATTTGCAATCTTGTAAAAGCAATTGAAATTGCAACGGTGCTTCAATACTTTGGCTTTTAACATCTCTGCGTCACCTTCATTTTGCACAGTTTAATCATACTCTGCAGTATTTCATCGCACCGCGGTTCTAACATAACAAAATACGCGGTGACCGGCGCAAAAGATTTGATTAATGACGCAAAAAGTTTGCATTGAAGCCTATTTGTAATCTTGTAAAAGCAACTGATATTGGAACAGTGCTTCAATACTTTAACTTTTAACAACTGTGCGTTACCTTCATTTTGCACGGTTTAATCATACTCTGCAGTATTTCATCGCATCGCGGTCCTAACAAAGCAAAATTCGCGGTGACCGGCGCAAAAGATTTGATTAAAAACGCAAAAAATTTGCATTAAAGCCTATTTGCAATCTTGTAAAAGCAATTGATATTAGAACGGTTCTTCAATACTTTCACTTCTAACAACTCAGGGTTACCTTCATTTTGCACGATTTAATTATACTCTGCAGTATTTTATTGCATTGCGGTTTTAACATACCAAAATACGCGGTGACCAGCACAAAGATTTTATTAAAAATACAAAAAATTCGCAATGAAGCCTATATTTGCAATCGTGTAAAAGCAATTGATACTTGAAGCTGCTTCAATACTTTGACTTCTAACAATTGTGCGTTACCTTCATTTTGCACGATTTAATTATACTCTGCAGTATTTCATTGCATCGCGATTCTAACATAGCAAAATTCGCGGTGACCGGCGCAAAAGATTTTATTAAAAACGCAAAAAATTTGCATTAAAGCCTATTTGCAATCTTGTAAAAGCAACTGATATTGGAACAGTGCTTCAATACTTTAACTTTTAACAACTCTGCGTTACCTTCATTTTGCACAGTTTAATCATACTCTGCAGTATTTCATCGCACCGCGGTTCTAACATAACAAAATACGCGGTGACCGGCGCAAAAGATTTGATTAATGACGCAAAAAGTTTGCATTGAAGCCTATTTGTAATCTTGTAAAAGCAACTGATATTGGAACAGTGCTTCAATACTTTAACTTTTAACAACTGTGCGTTACCTTCATTTTGCACGGTTTAATCATACTCTGCAGTATTTCATCGCATTGCGGTCCTAACAAAGCAAAATACGCGGTGACCGGCGCAAAAGATTTTATTAAAAACGCAAAAAATTTGCATTAAAGCTTATTTGCAATCTTGTAAAAGCAATTGAAATTGCAACGGTGCTTCAATACTTTGGCTTTTAACATCTCTGCGTCACCTTCATTTTGCACAGTTTAATCATACTCTGCAGTATTTCATCGCACCGCGGTTCTAACATAACAAAATACGCGGTGACCGGCGCAAAAGATTTGATTAATGACGCAAAAAGTTTGCATTGAAGCCTATTTGTAATCTTGTAAAAGCAACTGATATTGGAACAGTGCTTCAATACTTTAACTTTTAACAACTGTGCGTTACCTTCATTTTGCACGGTTTAATCATACTCTGCAGTATTTCATCGCATCGCGGTCCTAACAAAGCAAAATTCGCGGTGACCGGCGCAAAAGATTTGATTAAAAACGCAAAAAATTTGCATTAAAGCCTATTTGCAATCTTGTAAAAGCAATTGATATTAGAACGGTTCTTCAATACTTTCACTTCTAACAACTCAGGGTTACCTTCATTTTGCACGATTTAATTATACTCTGCAGTATTTTATTGCATTGCGGTTTTAACATACCAAAATACGCGGTGACCAGCACAAAGATTTTATTAAAAATACAAAAAATTCGCAATGAAGCCTATTTGCAACCTTGTAAAAGCAATTGATATTGGAACGGTGCTTCAATACTTTGACTTCTAACAATTGTGCGTTACCTTAATTTTACACGATTTAATTACACTCTGCAGTATTTCATTGCATCGCGATTCTAACATAGCAAAATTCGCGGTGACCGGCGCAAAAGATTTTATTAAAAACGCAAAAAATTTGCATTAAAGCCTATTTGCAATCTTGTAAAAGCAACTGATATTGGAACAGTGCTTCAATACTTTAACTTTTAACAACTCTGCGTTACCTTCATTTTGCACAGTTTAATCATACTCTGCAGTATTTCATCGCACCGCGGTTCTAACATAACAAAATACGCGGTGACCGGCGCAAAAGATTTGATTAATGACGCAAAAAGTTTGCATTGAAGCCTATTTGTAATCTTGTAAAAGCAACTGATATTGGAACAGTGCTTCAATACTTTAACTTTTAACAACTGTGCGTTACCTTCATTTTGCACGGTTTAATCATACTCTGCAGTATTTCATCGCATTGCGGTCCTAACAAAGCAAAATACGCGGTGACCGGCGCAAAAGATTTTATTAAAAACGCAAAAAATTTGCATTAAAGCTTATTTGCAATCTTGTAAAAGCAATTGAAATTGCAACGGTGCTTCAATACTTTGGCTTTTAACATCTCTGCGTCACCTTCATTTTGCACAGTTTAATCATACTCTGCAGTATTTCATCGCACCGCGGTTCTAACATAACAAAATACGCGGTGACCGGCGCAAAAGATTTGATTAATGACGCAAAAAGTTTGCATTGAAGCCTATTTGTAATCTTGTAAAAGCAACTGATATTGGAACAGTGCTTCAATACTTTAACTTTTAACAACTGTGCGTTACCTTCATTTTGCACGGTTTAATCATACTCTGCAGTATTTCATCGCATCGCGGTCCTAACAAAGCAAAATTCGCGGTGACCGGCGCAAAAGATTTGATTAAAAACGCAAAAAATTTGCATTAAAGCCTATTTGCAATCTTGTAAAAGCAATTGAAATTGCAACGGTGCTTCAATACTTTGGCTTTTAACATCTCTGCGTTACCTTCATTTTCCACGATTTAATCATACTCTGCAGTATTTTATTGAATCGCGATTCTAACATAGCAAAATAAGCGGTGACCGGCGCAAAATATTTGACTGAAAATGCAAAAAATTCGCAATAAAGCCTATTTGCAATCTTGTAAATGCAATTGATATTAGAACGGTTCTTCAATACTTTCACTTCTAACAACTCAGGGTTACCTTCATTTTGCACGATTTAATTATACTCTGCAGTATTTTATTGCATTGCGGTTTTAACATACCAAAATACGCGGTGACCAGCACAAAGATTTTATTAAAAATACAAAAAATTCGCAATGAAGCCTATTTGCAACCTTGTAAAAGCAATTGATATTGGAACGGTGCTTCAATACTTTGACTTCTAACAATTGTGCGTTACCTTAATTTTACACGATTTAATTACACTCTGCAGTATTTCATTGCATCGCGATTCTAACATAGCAAAATTCGCGGTGACCGGCGCAAAAGATTTTATTAAAAACGCAAAAAATTTGCATTAAAGCCTATTTGCAATCTTGTAAAAGCAACTGATATTGGAACAGTGCTTCAATACTTTAACTTTTAACAACTCTGCGTTACCTTCATTTTGCACAGTTTAATCATACTCTGCAGTATTTCATCGCATCGCGGTCCTAACAAAGCAAAATTCGTGGTGACCGGCGCAAAAGATTTGATTAAAAACGCAAAAAATTTGCATTAAAGCCTATTTGCAATCTTGTAAAAGCAATTGAAATTGCAACGGTGCTTCAATACTTGGGCTTTTAACATCTCTGCGTCACCTTCATTTTGCAAGGTTTAATCATACTCTGCACTATTTTATCGCATCGTGGTTTTAATATAGCAAAATACCAATGTAATATAACAAAATATACAAAATACAAATAGTTGAGTGTTGTGTACCGCGAAAGTTTAACTGTAGGTTCAACTACGTTGAGAGATAATAAAGGTAGGGAACCACTGTTCTAGAGTAAGTGCCGTGTCCTTTGACAATGGTTTCCTTGCCAGAGAGAGTGGCAACTCTTTCCACTACGTGTCTGGATCGTACATTTCAATTGTTAGTGCCTCACGTGCAACAAAGCATCGATGACGTCTGGGCATCGTCCTATGTCCTCGCGCTCGACTGAATCTATGCAGCGCCTTGACGGCAAACAACATAGCGCCAGGCCATTTGCTACTGTCTCCACGTAACAATGCTCGAGAATTGGCGTCAAATGTTACCAATACGTATCGTTGCCGGACGAATTCCCTCAAAAATCCCCTACGATTTCACGTATCTATTGCGGATGCTTTTTACAAGCAGCGGATGCGCATGTATGTGTTATAAAGGGTATCTCAAAATGGACTGACACTTTAATTTATATTATTAAACCTTTGCGGGCAGCAGATTTCGCTCTTAAGAGTACCAGCAGGTCGGATGATATCTAGCATTTTTGTGGCCACAAACATAAATATACAAATGTAAAAAACTTGAAAAAATACAACAAATAAAATTTCTTACAAGAATTATACTTCATTTATTATTTAAAAAATATGCTTCTTCTGAATTAAAATCAGTGCCAGTTGATATATCGTTGCCCATTATAACTAAATTGAATTGTACGAGGGATAAAGTAAATGACTATAAGCTATGTAACCACTGAGAATTTTCACTTTGAAAGTATACCTAAGATGTATAACAATGTGTGATATCACTAGGCAAAATTTGTTCAAACTTTTATTTCACAACTAATAATTTGTTGATCTGAACTCTACAAAACTATTACGATTACTGGTAAGAGATGTTGCAGTTACTCAGGCCGAAGCTAAATCAAAATACGCTGTATTGCATTATCCAGTTATCTACTGAGACACTGTAATCGACAACAGTGAATGTCTAGCTGTGCCAATTTACCGAAAGTTGTGTCTCGTTTTATTGCATTTTCATTATTTTATCCGTTTGCGCAATTACCGATTTGTTTTTCTACTAAAACGTAGGCAAATACGAAAAAGGATGTCGTGTCCTGTTGCCTTCCCATTGCCAACGACGAGTATACTCGTCTTTGATTTTATGCTTGTAAATGATTATGTACGATAATATATGTGCTCTTACCAATAAATAACAGAACTTTGGGAAACAATAGCACTCAAAATATAAATGGCAATTCGAATGACTTCATATAATTTAGGCTTGGCAACGAATGGATTAAATCACACAGAATTTGTTGAAACTGATTTGTTGTGTTTATTACTGCTTGTAATACGTACGAATACAAATTTGTATTCTGTGTAATATTCTAAAGTACAGGTAACCCTCCTATAACACGGTAGTTAGGTTCCTAGAAAATGCCGTGTTGTGTGAAACCGTGTTGCATGAGACCCAGAGCCAGTACAAAAAGGGGGGTTACGTTCCAAAAACTTATTAAAAACAAATATTTTTTTTAATTCGACATAAACAACTTAATATTTATTAAAAATATAAATGTATGTACAACACAAAGTAAAAAAAAAATTAATCTAACGCAACCATAATTTAATGAATTTATTCGTTGTCACTACTCAGTATAATCAACCGAGAACGTTTTTTCGGTGGAACGATATCGCCTTCACTTTCAGAACTTTTTTCTCTATTTAAAGTTTTTCTATGTTTTCCCCTCTTAAAAAAATCTGTAATCGAACTTTGCTTGCTGGTTCTTACTAGGTCATTGTAAATTTCGCGGTATGGAGCTAAACAGTTTTGCAGCTCCCTTTTGAATCTTCGACTTCTTTCCGTGGAAGGGTCTGTATTCAAGAAAAATGACTCGAGATTTTCCGCTAAGCATAGGCCTTCTCGTATTTTTTTCAATGTTAAATTCTTAACTGCACAATCTTCATCAGAGCTAGCGTCCTCAAAATCGATTTGATTTGCATCTAGGGATGCCATTTCCATCAAATTCGCTTCGTCAACTTCTTCTTCCACTAATAAATCTTGAATGTCTTTGGTAGCCATATCCACAAAACCTTCGCCTCCGATTGATTTAGCGACTTCTAATATGGCACCAATTTCATTTTCTGATGTTTCACGCATGATTTCTGTTTCAACTGAAGAGGGCCATATCTTCTTCCAACACGCATTTAAGATTGATGTTTTTATTTCTTTCAGCGACAAAGATATGTCCCCAATGTCCTGCGGGGGACACAGGCCCCGATAAGAGGAACAACCGTGTTATAGGATGCCGTGTTATAGGAGTGTTCCCGCAATTTACGAATCGTGTTATAGCGAAACCGTGTTATAAGATACCGTGTTATAGGAGGGTTACCTGTATAATATTTCGCGAAACAATCTCTGATATGAAGTCCTGGCTTTCGTGTACAAGTATCACAGTACGTGCGTGTTTGTCGTCTTGTTCCCGCAGTTTTCCTGTCGGAATATACTGCACAGTCTGCCTCCTGGACGAATTATATGAAATTGATTATTTAATCTAATGTCTGCGAATGACGTTAAAGGTTGCGGTGTAGATTGTGTTTGGTGGCGGAAATTTCCTACTAACTGATCGACTAAACATTTCCCAAAATTTAAGTGGGTCAGTGGCTTTTCGTTGTTCTGCGGTTTTGTTATTTTATAGAGTATATATGAGTTTATGACGCGCATCTCTATGCCCCAACAAATAATTGCATTTTCGAAGGTTCCCGCTGCGGGATATCGACTTCTACGATGATTCAAAAATGTCCCCGCAACGGGGACACTGATCCAATGGGTTAATTTATATTATTAACACTTGGCATGCGGGCATACTTCGCCGCCGAATTTCGCGTGCAGCGGGCGATTTTTCTTGAATCGCGCGGAAGTTTGGTTATTCAGAAAAATCGCTGTAAATCGAAAACTACTTCGTTTTTATGAACGAGACTTTTTTTATTTCACACTTAAATATATACTGTATGATTGTTTAACAAAAAACAAACGATATTTTCACGAAATCATAAAAATAAGCGATATTTAAAGTTTTCCACACTATCATACGAAAAGTCCGATAATTTGTCAGCGCATATTTCTTCATCACTATCTTTTTATTTTCACTTCTTTATCACTAAACGTTTTTATTTAAACGAAAAAGATGAAGAAACAGTAGTTTAAGGATCTTTGTTGCAAGATCGTTAAATTGGTCTTTAAATGTTTCGATCGCCTCGATTCTCATTTCATCGTCATCTTTTTCACGTGCCCTGTTCCCAAACTATCGAAATCTGGGGCGACCAACAGGACACTGCGAGAGTTTTTGGTACAGTCTACCCTGTCTATGCCGTCCATAAATTTCTCACTCATTGTGGCTAGCCATACACAACTACTCTTTATTCCATCGGCGCGCGTGCTTAGTCTAAATATCAGACACTATTTATTTTACGCAATCAACACCCCCGCTTGATAATCTACTAAACTGCAAGGGGATACGCTACAGTGGGGGTTAGCTAAACGGACAAGATCGAGTATGATAATCGTCTACGTACAGTCCACTTGCAGTATCAAGTTCGTATGATCATTACAGGTATTTAGTATGAACTACTTTCTACCGGTGTGATATCTCTACGTACGTTGTACCACTGTGTCGTGGACATTTTGAACTAGCTATTAGTGAGACTCACTGTAATCCCACGCCCAGTAATCGCCAGCACCCGCTGTAGGCAGCACCGTGCTCCATGCCTCTATGTGAAAACAGAAAAAAGAAAAGAAAGAAAGTACAAAACTGAACCATGCTTTCTTTGTAAGATGAAAATTCACAGCAACATCAGTATTGATATGGAATGTTGAACGCTTCGGCCTGCACGAGAAAGTGTGAATGATGATTTTTAGTAAGATGCTCATTCACAGATATGGCAAGAAGTTGACTAGTGACTGAAGCTATGTGATCATCTGATTCGATGAGTCTATCTACGTTGGCCTAGGTGAAATAGTACTTAGTTGGACAACAATTCTGGCGGATCATTTTAGTAAATATGATGGAATGATCCGTTGGGATTCTAATAAGTTCGTTTAAATGTACTGCTGTTGCTTGAAATAAGATATGTTACAAGAAATGTGTTTAATGACATGTATGCTCCGTTGGAAACATCGGAGTTGTGCATGTATCCATGTGTTGTGAAAATAGGATATGTAAAGTATGGCTACAATGCAAGTGTAACGCAGACAAAAATAAGCACGTTTCTTGTACTATGTAAATTAGGGTAATAACATTAAATTGCCACATTTATGCGTGTCTTTCATATTCTTGTGTTCAGATACATATCACACATATGTTACATTACGTACAAATGTATTTAATTGCACCTTATGCTCGATCGTAAAAATTGAAACTGTGCTTGTATCTGTGAAAATATGATTAAATATTGCATATGCAGAGTGTACCACCTGCGAAACGTCGGCAAATGCTGAGAAAAGACGCGGCAACCATCCGAAAGTCAATAATATGAACAATCATAGCCGCGAAAGCCTCAAATTTAAAATATGTTTACAGGCAATTTACGATAATAAGAAAACTGTAACACGGACAAGTAAAATGGTCTCATGAATTATTGTAAAATCACGTAACTAAATCGAATTATCCCTTTTGTGGGTGTTTGATATGTTCAAGTCTTCAGTTACATATCACAAGAAATGTATCCAATGACACGTTATCCTCCATTATAAAAGTCGAAGCTGTGCACGTATCCAAATTCTGTGAAAATACTATACGTAAAATACGTCTATAATACAAATGTAACGTCAATAAAAAAATGAGGCGAGTCACACATTCTTCTAAACTCGTGTAATTAACACATTGACAGCCGGCGACCTAAGAAACATTTAAAGTTTGAGCGCTGGCAACGTATTCGCCACTTAAATCCCAAACGTCGGCCTTATCCGCTTGTTTCTGATCAATGAATAGCCAAAGAAAATATTGTTGAATCGGCGCGATTAAGTCCGCGACCGACGATTCCGTACCCTGCTGTGAAAAATGCTGGTTCGTTGGGACGAATCACGGATACTGATTGGTAAACTTATAGTGGACTGTATTTTAAAAATCGAATATATTTATAAATGAGCTAAGTTGCACGATTGAATAGTGGATGAAATGTTCGCTAACTGAAGTTCTAAATGCAACTACTTTAAAAGTTAATGCGTTTCATAACGAAATGTCGGTAAGCGGGCCTCGTACCCCCACATTTCCTTACCGGACCGTAAACTCCTCGCTTGAGGGACCAATCAAATTTCTTGAAATATTCTATGAAAACCGGCCGCGACGCTTTCCTAGTCAGACACGTGTTCCTGATAAACCTTTAAACAAATCGTCTGGTGCTTTGTTCAACGAAACAAAGAATTATCGGGCCCATACTGACCGCCGCGATTGGTCGTCGGTCCCACAAAGCGCCGTGTGTTTACGACCGATAAGCCGTGGTGTAAAACGGCCGCAACAAATATTCAAAACATTATGAACTTTCGTAAAATAGTACATTTCATTTGCATATTTGTCATATACAATTTAACGGTAATTAAAAACAGAAACGAAATCGAAATTTTTATTTTCTAATTAGAGAAAAAGATACAGTTCCTCATTTCATGGTGGATTATTGCATATATGTAACATAAACAGAAAACAAATGTTTTAATATTTGAGGCACGTGTGGTATTTCTCGAAACATGGCAAATAAATACAAATTGATCTGTAAGACACTCATACCAGCAAAAAAAAAGTCCACATCACTGTGGGGCCACCACTTAAGCGATAGACTCGGAATTCCGCGTTTTCGCGGGGCCGGCTGTTAATGTGTTAAAATAAAATAGGCGCGTTTGTACACGTCTGCCATGTCTGCCATCGTTTTTGATACACTCATCTTCGTTGATCGGTCTACAACTCTTTGCAGGACAGTCAGGACGCATTACTTTCCGCAGGAAAAGTAACCCCAGCTTCTGTTAGCGACGCAATTCGTCTCTGAAATATTAGTGACACTGAAACACGCCCTCTAGTGGATCGATCGTAAGCATTACATTTGAGCGGCTCGCTGCTGTTAGCTCGACGAGAATATTTCGCTTTCCTCTCCTCTCTTGTTCGACATTAGCGAGTGTTAGACGTATTATGGACCTCTGGGGAGTTTAAGCTCTGGAAAAACACACCGACTGCAATACGTGTGAATGCCTAGGCATACGTCTGCTCTCGACTATGTGTAGAAAGCCGCACATCTGGCGCTTTCATGTGCCATGGAAATCAAAACTGGGTCGACGATCGATGGTTCAGCGCGGGCTAAACTATTTTTATCACTCAAACACTTTAATATTTTCGCTTTGTGCTATACGCAAGCTTATTTTTTCAAAAATGCGAGCGCGATGAAAAAATCCATTGATTACCGCTGCATATAACGCTGCGCGCACGAAAGACTGAAGTTTCAAAGAAGAGAGACAAACATTTTACTGACGCACGCCTATCTTTTTAATATGTGCGTACATTATTCGAGCGGTATAAAAGTTTGACGGTCAGATGTACTAAAGTGCTTAATAAAATACGCGAATGTACCATGAACTGAACAGTGGTTGGAAATCAATTTAATTGGAGTTCGATTCTTCTGGAAATCATAAAGTTATAATATAATGTATTTTTGGGGAAATAGTCTGTTGCGGTATTTTTAATATTGTCCAATGCATATTTTTGTAAATTCCAGCACGCGAGCTGCAGGAAAAATACAAAGGACGATCAAAATGGTATGTTACTGTTTTTGGTAATCCTGCACATAGACAAAACTGATGTCACAGGTTTCTGGACGTTATATATATATATGGGTAATTCATTTTCGGACAGTCTGTGCAAATAAAAATGCAACTTTCAAGTTTTTCGAAAAAAAATGTGCCTAAGGCGTCTTTCACAATTTTTTATCTGAGGTTCCAATGAGAATTCGAGCAATGAATTTTTGAGATTTTACTGCGTTATATACATGCTGAAAATTCCATCGAAATCTGTTAAAGTGGAAATAAATTATGGGTGCTAAAAGATGAAAAATATTTGCATCAATTACATTTATTAGCCAAAAGTCCTGAAGATCCGCGGTTTTCATTATTTTTAGTTGTTTAGAACTCATGGAAGCTTTAACTGATTTCGATCACATTTTCAATACACACATGTATGTACATATATTTATGTATATATTTTATTTATTATTTTTAACGCAATATATTTATTATATGTGTAATATATGTATCTATTTATGTACATACATATATATATTTTTTTCTTTTAATGTATATATATACTTGTAAATACATATATATAATTTAACAAAATTTGCGAAATGGATGATTAAAATTTTTATTACTATTTTTCTTGTAATCCCTATGAATTGCAATTTTTCAAGACTTTGTCTATATGTTCTTATAGTGTTTCCAAACATTTCATAAACGTTACTCTGTTTTAAAGAGTGCCCCAACATTAACGTGACTGCATGGCCGGCATATTGATTATCTGTTTCGTTTATTCCTTATTACAACCGACTTCTTCTCTTAAATCTTTACTGAAAAGGTCTGACACCTTGACCTAATATCCCAGCTGCTATATAAGTATCCAGTACTTCTTGCTGACTTACTTCATTCTTATCGTCCTCATGTATCGATTCTTCGACTGCACTTTTACTACTCCGACTCGTCGGACAGTCGCGAAAGTTTCAGCCTCAATGACAAAGTGGTGACGTTTTAGTCACGACTACTGGAAGCAAGTTATCGCATCGATATTATTTTATTGAGTTTCCTGACAAGACGGTTTTCCGGCTTCTATGTGCAGAGTTCTGTCGTCATTTTTCTGATATCTTTGGTTACACTATATTGGGATTTTATAATAATGTTTGTAGCATCAGAAAAACGGCCGTAGATGTGTCGCATAAATGTAGAAAGTGTGTGTGTGTGTGTATGAGTGGCTGCGACCGATTGTTGCGAGTGAAGGTATAATGATAGCGTGGTTTTGTTTGAAGAATGCGTGACGTATGTCTCATTATTGCGCGTGTCGACTGTAACGCATTTAGAGTGAGCGAGAGAGAATGTAGGTAAGAATGAGAGGATGCGTGTTTTTACGAATGATTGGATGCCGAACCCTTGGGGAAGGACGGGGGTGCATAGCAACGGCCCGGCGAGGAGATAGAGTTTTCGTTTAGAGATAGTTCAGTAATAGGTCAGAGAGTTTTAAGTTGTCGTTCAGTCAAGTTCAGAGAGTAGTTCAGTCCAGTATAGATACGTTTTCTTGCCGTTTACCGAATAGTAGTCAGATTGCCATAGTTCTATTTTTATTTTGTATTTATATGTATAATTAGTGTCTTTTATTTATCTTTCAATAAATTATTCTACTCAATATAATTCCGCATCACACTTCGAAATTACCTAACATCAAATATCCCTACATGTTTATATGAGATAAAAGCTTAGTTATTGGAAAAATACATTCCGTAAATAAGAATTTGAACATTTTTATTCGGAAAATGTGTCAACCGTATGAAAACGATAGTTGAGAGGTAAAACTGACAATTTATATTATTTTATTGAATTGTTTCACAAAATGCCTTTCCAGTTCTTTTTTGGGGCCAGATTCGGTGACAATTTATTTATATAATACATTTGTCGTTACATTGTACCGTTACGTTTCAATAGCGTTTCTGATAAATGAAAGCTTTAATTAATACGACATAATTCAAACTTGTAATTTTAAAAAATGTTTGTAATTAGAAATCGCTAATTAAGCGGTACGAATACATATGCAAATCGTACTTGCGAATCGTGTTCAGCTAATGAAATAATCAGAAACGAGCAACAGTCTTCAGCATGATCCCTTCATTTTTTTTGCATCTAATTATTTAATCGTTTCGACGCATAATTTTCAGCTAAATTTATAAAGAAACTACCGACGCGAATTTTATATTTGACGATTAACAGTGCGTACGTGATACGATTTTTATATACATTTGTGAAAATAGACATACGTCGAAATACGTCATTTTACAATTGTCAGTTGTGCCAACTTTCAAAAATCTTCTTCTCCAAACTATCAAAATGCATTGACACAATTTAACTTCTAGATGCATAAAATTAGTGTTTTTTTTTTGTCTTAGAAACAATTTTTAATCAGTACGCCATATAAATAATTATGCGAACAATTTTAGGGATGATTTGATATCTTTAATATTTTACAGTCATTTGGAGGCATATTTCTAAATGTAGTTATATAAAAAATTATCCATGCAATTTTTCTCAACCTTCCTGCACACGCGGACTCGACAGTTTTCGGACATTTTAACAATAAAATGCGTTTACAATGCGTATAGTACATAAGATGGCTTGCAAAAAATTGGTAACGCGATTCCAATCATTTCAGACAATGAAAATAAAAAAGAAAACAGAAACTGAATGGGAACAGGAATTGAAAAGAATTTTGATACATATTATTCGCATGCCCTTAGCCGACGTACTAAAAACAAAAAATGGATTTGCCAATACTGCCATGAGTTTAAAAAGCGAATCTCGTATTTTAAGAGAACCGGAAATCTCGCGGCACTAACTCCAATAAAGTAAAAGCTATAACGACATATTTTTCGAATATGTGTGCGGAAGTTCAAGTTGATCGGATTAACCCGTTGTGAGAAATCGTGTCCACCGTGTTCGGAAATGTTGGGTTAAGAAAAATGTGTTTAAAGTTTCCGCAGGATATTCGACTTTCTGGAAGACACGTTACCAGGCGTCTTACTGTACGCCATGAATCGTGCTTTGTCACTGTATGAAAAAATTCTATAGAGTGTACAAAGAACATGATCAAGGAGGTAAATTTCATTTCTTCGTACGCAGAGTGATAAATATCGTCGTACGTTGTGATACATTCGCTTCTACGGTTTATTAGATATAATTTATATGATTATAGTCTGCCGTTTTTTGTCAAATTACTATGCGCTCATACGGAACACTCAATATACTCTATCATTTCCAAGATAATATTTCTGACCTGTTTTTGCTTAGTGTAGTTGTAAATTATTGGGTTGTTCGGAAAGTAATTTCGTTTTTTCCCGACAGAGGATTTAATTGTATTTTTTTGCACCCAACTTCACACTTAAGCCGCATAATCATTATATGTTTTGAGAGCTGACATAGCAAGGCTTGTGTGTGAAAAAGTCCAATTGATTCTACGCTGTGGTTTTTGGTTGGTGCCCTTTTAAATATGGAGAGCAATAAGCAGCATTTTCATAATATTTTACTGTCTTACTATAGAAAAGGTAAAAATGCTGTTCAAGCCAGAAAGAAATGAGCCGATGTGTATGGAGAAGATGTGTTAACAGTACGCCAGTACCAGAACTGGTTTACAAAATTTCGATCCAGCAATTTTGATGTCGAAGATGCACCACGTTCTGGAAGGCCAGTTGAAGCTGATAAAGACACGATAAAGGCATTAGTTAATTCAAACCGGCGAATAACAACACGTGAGATCGATGAGAAGTTAAGTTTATCAAATTCAACTGTTTATGACCACTTGAAAGGCCTGGGTTTAACCTCGAAGCTCGATATATGGGTTCCCCATGTTCTCACGGAGAGAAATTTGTGTCATCGCGTTGACGCCTATGATTCGCTTCTCAAACGTCATGAAAACGATCCATTTTTGAAGCGCATCATTACTGGGAACGAAAAATGGGTTGTATATAACAATGTCAAACGCAAGAGATCATGAAGCAAAAAAGATGAACCGGGTCAAAGCATTTCCAAAGCCGATATCCATCAAAAAAAGGCGATGCTGTCTGTTTGGTGGGATTTTAAAGGAATCGTTTTTTTTGAGCTTTTACCGGATAACACAACAATTAATTCGAAAGTCTACTGTCATCAGCTGGACAAACTGAATGATGCACTTCAACAGAAAAAGCCAGAATTAATCAACAGAAAAGGTGTAGTGTTCCACCAAGATAATGCGAGACCTCATACAAGTTTGGTCACTCGACAAAAGATTTTACAGCTTGAATGGGATACATTGCCACACCCACCATATTCTCCAGATCGGGCACCTTCAGATTATTATTTGTTCCGGTCACTACAAAATTTTTTAGACGGTAAAACCTTCACTTCAAGTGAGGAGGTCAAAAACCACCTCGTTCAGTTTTTTGCCAGCAAAGACCAAACGTTTTATCAGCGTGGAATCATACTACTACCAGAAAGATGGCAATAGGTATTGGACCAGAATAGCCAATATATAATTTAATAAAATATTTGTTCATTATACGAAAATTGTCTTTCATTTTCATAAAAGAAACGAAATTACTTTCCGAACAACCCAATAGCTAGCAAAAGTGTTACTGTTTTTAAAACATATAAAGATAGATTATACTACGAATGATAATACATTCGCTACTGCGGTTTATACGATCTCAAAACCGAAAATCTCACCCCGCGAGTATAGTAATACATTTTATAAAGATGACTTAAATAAAAAGTTTTCGCAGGATATTTGACTTTCTGGAAGACACGTTACCAAACGTCTACGTCTTACTGTACGCCATGAATCGTGCTTTGTCACTGTATGAAAAAATTCTATAGAGTGTACAAAGAACATGATCAAGGAGGTAAATTTCATTTCTTCGTACGCAGAGTGATAAATATCGTTATACGTCGTGATTCATTTGATTTATTAGATATAATTTATTTGATTACAGTCCACCGTTTTTTTTTTTTTTTGTAAAATTAGTATGTATTCAGCGGAACAATCAATATACTACATAATTTTCAATAAAATGTTTCTGACCTGTTTTTGCGTAGTATGGTTGTAAATCAACTAACAAGAATATTATTTTTTTAAACAAATAAATATGAATTAAACTACGAATCATAATACATTTGCTCCTACAATTTATACGATCTCAAAACCGAAAATCTCACCTCGCGAGTATAGTAATGAATTTTATACAGATGACTTCAATAAAAATGAAAATTACAGTCAGTGTAGTAAATATTCGTACACGGATCAGTTTTAAAAAATACTTCTTAAAATTGTAGTTCATTACGACATATTTGTATAAACAGTGGGTTTGCGTATACTCTCAAAAACCTCTATAACAAATTCAGTACAAATAAATTAATTATTCGAGTAGTTATTATATATTTATCACCATCCCAAGATATCCCTTTTGAAACAAAGAGAATTTTGCTTGAAACTTTTTTTCAATATTGCATCACCTTTATACTTATGTGCAGGAACAGTTCTCAACCAGTTATGGATTGGCTTTTTCTGTGCAGTAAATTCTCCTATAACGCAATTTGTAACGCGGAGAAAAATTGCGATAATTCTCCTATACCGCGGTTCTTCTATAACACGGTTTTTATATAACATAAATTAATCAGCTCAAACAGTCTCCCTACAGCATGACATAATGGGAAATTACTGTTTTCTCACGCTCGTCCATTACCGTTTCTCAATTTCAGTTCTCAGAGAATTCCCTTATAAACGCCGACCTGATGCACTAACGCTGTTTTCTTTTAAATCAAAATTAATGCTTCAAACAATTTATATAAGCAGTGACCATGTCAGAGGCGACTCGACAATGTTATTGGCTGTCGTATATTTCCGTGCACGTCACTTTCTTTATCCATTAGCACTGCAAGACTGCCGCTATTCCTGCCACTGCTCGTCTAATCTATTTTCAGTATAATTCAGTAGACGACTCCTCTTAAATGAATTCAGACATATTAAAACTGCATGAAACTTTAGACAATATTCTTCGTTTTGCTTTTATTTGAAATAGTATTATTCACAAGAAAATATGTAGTATAGGAATTGAATACGTGAAACTAGAGAGTATAATATTTATAAACAATAACAACACAATCAAGACACTTTAGTCTTATTTCCTAATCTTTCGTCGTTTCGTCGTTTCGCCTTTTTGTTTTTACGTCTTATCGTCTTTACGTTTCGTCGTTAACTGACTGCTACGCAACCAATAATACAGTTCAACAAACTCGTCATCTATAATACCTCAATATAATAATTGAGGATCATAGGTGACTTTTGCTCGCCAAATAGAGGATCCTGTAATTGAGATCCTACAATAGTTTTTAATCTTACGTTTGCATAATGGCTGGCTAAAAAAGCAGAAAATGTTAACAAGGAAGTTTATTGCTCTGGAGGATAAATTGCAAATTTTAAACTGTTTAACGGATAGAGACAAAACTTTATCAGTGGGCAAACTGTTAATGTGGTCTCCATATATCGCGTTACAAATTAATCTAATTTATACTAAAACTGAATTTCACTTAACCTGGTCTTCGCGTAACGCAAAATGAATTCATATAATTTGTAGTAATACTGCGTTTCTCATAACACGGTATGAATTAAACGCGTTATATGAGGGTTAAGCGTACAGTCTGATTCCGAAGTAAGCATCACGCTTGGTACCGGACATTTTCTTGTTACGAGTAGGATGTACTATTCAGTTTGATTTTAACATTAAACGTACCAAGCGAGGTCAAATAACCCTTTTCAAAATTTACTTTAAAACCGTTCATTCATTCTCATTTCTTTCGCTCATTTGACTTTCTGTAAATTCTTATGTCATCTGATTATTCAATTCCTCGCTTTAATAAATTAGCAATTTCTTTCTGAAAATCAACGTTTATTTCATAAGGGGCAAATAATTTCTTACGGTAAGAATAGGTAGGTGTAAATATCGGCACGTTTAGTGTTCAACAATTTAAAACTTTACCCTTGCATATTACTTCGAAAGAAATTTCCAGTACTAATTTCAAGAAAATTCTGATTTCGATATTAGAGATACTCGTTCAACTTGGTTCAATCAAAGCGACTATGAGTTTATACTGTTCCTTCGCTTGGGTCGTTTTCCTTTAAATAACAAAACAGTAGTGAAACAAATATTTCTTTAACATCGAAAGTACCAAGCGAGGTCAAAGAAGCCCTTTCAAAATTTACTTTAAAATCGTACATTCATTGTTGTTTCTTTCGCGCATTTGACTTTCTGTAAATTCTTATATCATCTGGTTATTAAATTTTTCGCTTTAATAAATTAAGAATTTCTTTTTGAAAATCAACATTTATTTCATGAGGGGTCAAATGACCGCTTTCAAAATTTACTTTAAAACTGTTCATTCATTCTCATTTCTTTCGCTCATTTGACTTTCTGTAAATTCTTATATCATCTGATTATTCAATTCCTCGCTTTAATAAATTAGCAATTTCTTTCTGAAAATCAACGTTTATTTCATAAGGGGCAAATAATTTCTTACGGTAAGAATAGGTAGGTGTAAATATCGGCACGTTTAGTGTTCAACAATTTAAAACTTTACCCTTGCATATTACTTCGAAAGAAATTTCCAGTACTAATTTCAAGAAAATTCTGATTTCGATATTAGAGATACTCGTTCAACTCGGTTCAATCAGAGCGACTATGAGTTTATACTGTTCCTTCGCTTGGGTCGTTTTCCGTTAAATAACAAAACAGTAGTGAAACAAATATTTCTTTAACATCGAAAGTACCAAGCGAGGTCAAAGTGCCCTTTCAAAATTTACTTTAAAATCGTACATTCATTGTTGTTTCTTTCGCGCATTTGACTTTCTGTCAATTCTTATATCATCTGGTTATTAAATTTTTCGCTTTAATAAATTAAGAATTTCTTTTTGAAAATCAACATTTATTTCATGAGGGGTCAAATGACCGGTTTCAAAATTTACTTTAAAAACGTTCATTCATTCTCATTTCTTTCGCTCATTTGACTTTCTGTAAATTCTTATATCATCTAATTATTCAATTTCTCGCTTTAATAAATTAGGAATCTCTTCCTGAAAATCAACGTTTATTTCATAAGGGGCAAATAATTTCTTACGGTAAGAATAGGTAGGTGTAAATATCGGCACGTTTAGTGTTCAACAATTTAAAACTTTACCCTTGCATATTACTTCGAAAGAAATTTCCAGTACTAATTTCAAGAAAATTCTGATTTCGATATTAGAGATACTCGTTCAACTCGGTTCAATCAAAGCGACTATGAGTTTATACTGTTCCTTCGCTTGGGTCGTTTTCCTTTAAATAACAAAACAGTAGTGAAACAAATATTTCTTTAACATCGAAAGTACCAAGCGAGGTCAAAGAAGCCCTTTCAAAATTTACTTTAAAATCGTACATTCATTGTTGTTTCTTTCGCGCATTTGACTTTCTGTAAATTCTTATATCATCTGGTTATTAAATTTTTCGCTTTAATAAATTAAGAATTTCTTTTTGAAAATCAACATTTATTTCATGAGGGGTCAAATGACCGCTTTCAAAATTTACTTTAAAAACGTTCATTCATTCTCATTTCTTTCGCTCATTTGACTTTCTGTAAATTCTTATATCATCTGATTATTCAATTCCTCGCTTTAATAAATTAGCAATTTCTTTCTGAAAATCAACGTTTATTTCATAAGGGGCAAATAATTTCTTACGGTAAGAATAGGTAGGTGTAAATATCGGCACGTTTAGTGTTCAACAATTTAAAACTTTACCCTTGCATATTACTTCGAAAGAAATTTCCAGTACTAATTTCAAGAAAATTCTGATTTCGATATTAGAGATACTCGTTCAACTCGGTTCAATCAAAGCGACTATGAGTTTATACTGTTCCTTCGCTTGGGTCGTTTTCCTTTAAATAACAAAACAGTAGTGAAACAAATATTTCTTTAACATCGAAAGTACCAAGCGAGGTCAAAGAAGCCCTTTCAAAATTTACTTTAAAATCGTACATTCATTGTTGTTTCTTTCGCGCATTTGACTTTCTGTAAATTCTTATATCATCTGGTTATTAAATTTTTCGCTTTAATAAATTAAGAATTTCTTTTTGAAAATCAACATTTATTTCATGAGGGGTCAAATGACCGCTTTCAAAATTTACTTTAAAAACGTTCATTCATTCTCATTTCTTTCGCTCATTTGACTTTCTGTAAATTCTTATATCATCTAATTATTCAATTTCTCGCTTTAATAAATTAGGAATTTCTTTCTGAAAATCAACGTTTATTTCATAAGGGGCAAATAATTTCTTACGGTAAGAATAGGTAGGTGTAAATATCGGCACGTTTAGTGTTCAACAATTTAAAACTTTACCCTTGCATATTACTTCGAAAGAAATTTCCAGTACTAATTTCAAGAAAATTCTGATTTCGATATTAGAGATACTCGTTCAACTCGGTTCAATCAAAGCGACTATGAGTTTATACTGTTCCTTCGCTTGGGTCGTTTTCCTTTAAATAACAAAACAGTAGTGAAACAAATATTTCTTTAACATCGAAAGTACCAAGCGAGGTCAAAGAAGCCCTTTCAAAATTTACTTTAAAATCGTAGATTCATTGTTGTTTCTTTCGCGCATTTGAGTAAATTCTTATATCATCTGGTTATTAAATTTTTCGCTTTAATAAATTAAAATCAACATTTATTTCATGTCAAATGACATTCATTGTTCTTTCTTTCGCTCATTTGACTTTCTGTAAATTCTTATATCATCTGATTATTCAATTTCTCGCTTTAATAAATTAGGAATTTCTTTCTGAAAATCAACGTTTATTTCATAAGGGGCAAATAATTTCTTACGGTAAGAATAGGTAGGTGTAAATATCGGCACGTTTAGTGTTCAACAATTTAAAACTTTACCCTTGCATATTACTTCGAAAGAAATTTCCAGTACTAATTTCAAGAAAATTCTGATTTCGATATTAGAGATACTCGTTCAACTCGGTTCAATCAAAGCGACTATGAGTTTATACTGTTCCTTCGCTTGGGTCGTTTTCCTTTAAATAACAAAACAGTAGTGAAACAAATATTTCTTTAACATCGAAAGTACCAAGCGAGGTCAAAGAAGCCCTTTCAAAATTTACTTTAAAATCGTACATTCATTGTTGTTTCTTTCGCGCATTTGACTTTCTGTAAATTCTTATATCATCTGGTTATTAAATTTTTCGCTTTAATAAATTAAGAATTTCTTTTTGAAAATCAACATTTATTTCATGAGGGGTCAAATGACCGCTTTCAAAATTTACTTTAAAAACGTTCATTCATTCTTATTTCTTTCGCTCATTTGACTTTCTGTAAATTCTTATATCATCTGATTATTCAATTCTTCGCTTTAATAAATTAGCAATTTCTTTCTGAAAATCAACGTTTATTTCATAAGGGGCAAATAATTTCTTACGATAAGAATAGGTAGGTGTAAATATCGGCACGTTTAGTGTTCAACAATTTAAAACTTTACCCTTGCATATTACTTCGAAAGAAATTTCCAGTACTAATTTCAAGAAAATTCTGATTTCGATATTAGAGATACTCGTTCAACTCGGTTCAATCAAAGCGACTATGAGTTTATACTTCCTTCGCTTGTGTGTGTGTGTTTCCTTTAAATAACAAAACAGTAGTGAAACAAATATTTCTTTAACATCGAAAGTACCAAGCGAGGTCAAAGAAGCCCTTTCAAAATTTACTTTAAAATCGTACATTCATTGTTGTTTCTTTCGCGCATTTGACTTTCTGTCAATTCTTATATCATCTGGTTATTAAATTTTTCGCTTTAATAAATTAAGAATTTCTTTTTGAAAATCAACATTTATTTCATGAGGGGTCAAATGACCGCTTTCAAAATTTACTTTAAAACCGTTCATTCATTCTCATTTCTTTCGCTCATTTGACTTTCTGTAAATTCTTATATCATCTGATTATTCAATTCCTCGCTTTAATAAATTAGCAATTTCTTTCTGAAAATCAACGTTTATTTCATAAGGGGCAAATAATTTCTTACGGTAAGAATAGGTAGGTGTAAACATCGGCACGTTTAGTGTTCAACAATTTAAAACTTTACCCTTGCATATTACTTCGAAAGAAATTTCCAGTACTAATTTCAAGAAAATTCTGATTTCGATATTAGAGGTACTCGTTCAACTCGGTTCAATCAAAGCGACTATGAGTTTATACTGTTCCTTAACTTTCAAGACACAATGGGCTTGGGTCGTTTTCCTTTATAATAACAAAACAGTAGTGAAACAAATATTTCTTTAACATCGAAAGTACCAAGCGAGGTCAAAATCCGAAGCCCTTTCAAAATTTACTTTAAAATCGTACATTCATTGTTGTTTCTTTCGCGCATTTGACTTTCTGTAAATTCTTATATCATCTGGTTATTAAATTTTTCGCTTTAATAAATTAAGAATTTCTTTTTATGAAAATCAACATTTATTTCACAAGTGAGGGTCAAATGACCGCTTTCAAAATTTACTTTAAAAACGTACATTCATTCTTATTTCTTTCGCTCATTTGACTTTCTGTAAATTCTTATATCATCTAATTATTCAATTTCTCGCTTTAATAAATTAGGAATTTCTTCCTGAAAATCAACGTTTATTTCATAAGGGGTCAAATGACCCCTCATCGTAAGAACAGGTAGGTGTAAAGTACCGTTACGTTTAGTGTTAATATAGTAATTCGGCGTATACTAATTCCGTCGCATAGCCACTCTTATTTTTTCATAATTATTACAATATTAGTATATAACTATACACATTGCGCGTTTACGGTAATTACCTACATTTCAACCACTTTCGTATGCCTACATTTCCAAAGAAACATCTCTAATTTAAAATTATTCTGAAGAACCTTTCTGCAATATTCCACGTTGACTAATTATTCTAACACATACTATTTAATATTATCTTTTAACATAATTGCAGCGTGTCAAATTATATATACGAAATTTGTGTGTGTGTATGTGTGTATCATGAGGGTGGGTTGGTAACGTGCATCAGGATATAATATATTAATCTGATAGTTAAGCAAAATGACCAGACATTTTAAATTTTGCGCCATTTTTTTATAGCGAACACAGGATATTAATCTTTGACAGCTGGTATCAGGAAGTATTGAGGTTTAGTAACGGAGAATTATACGATCGAACAACGCATTTTGAATAAATATTACTGTTACATCTTTCCAAAAGTAAACGGTCGGTTTATCTAATAATAATGCGTTGTTCAATAAATTTGTCTGGTTTACATTATTGATTAAATCACTTTAAAAAATAAACTAAAGTATTCAACAGTTCGTTCAAATTTGTTATCTGTGGACTACATGTTTTGTATCCAATAAAAATCAAATCGTTCAGAATCGCTGATAGTTAGAATTACTAAATGGCTGATTTTCACCATATCACTAGAATTACTATTATATATTACAATACTTTTCTTCTTTTCTTCACTGGTGGAAAAATGTCACTGTCATCAGAATTATTTTCATAGTCATCCATATTAAATTCATCATCACTGCTATCTTGAAGCAACGCTTCTTCCATCACATTTTTCGCCATGTTGAATAGTATTTTTTTATTTTTATCGACCAAACAGATAACTAAATATTGAAATTAACGAAACGCGTGCAACCAAAATTTAACCGTAAACACACGTGCATCTTCAGTGTTACATTGTTCATGTACACTTCGAGTACAACGCCAAACTTTGGCGTTAAATGCGTGCAAAGCTTAATACGTCACAACTTTGTTCAAAATGTTTGAAAAACATATTTGAAAACAATTTAAATATTATATAGTTTTTGCGTATAAAGTACCACTTACACCTGTATATAAAGTATGAATTACGCTACTCAACAAATACCCGACATACTAATATAAACTTTTATAAATTTGTACATTTGTTCATTCCATCATCCATATATGGATGTCTATCGTGTGTTAAGCAGAATGAAGATTCATTTAGCACGTTAGACAAATTAAAATTTGCGTCGTGGGATTAACTGCAATGAAAATAAATTTGTTAAAAATGTATTGCATAGCGATTTTAATTACATGCGCAGGTATTGAGAAATATACGTTTTTTTTTCTTTGTAGTATTTGGGTTAGCTGTTTTGTAACTACGTTGGTTGAATGCCACGGTTAATATTTTAACAGTTATTTTATGAGGAGAACGAAAAATGTAATGTAGGTATGCATATAAAGGGGAACTTGCATATGTGACAGAGTAAAACATTTGAATACATATGAAAATAATTAATGATTACTGGATAGCAAATTTGTATAATTTTATTTTTGGTAATGCAAATATGTCGTCGAGAGATATGTGAGTTGTATCTTTTCCTTAACATTAAAGTTCAAGAAATTGTCGTACTAACAGTATTTGTATTTTTACAGAAATTCTGCGAATAACTGTAATTATTTTGACGCACACTTAATCACATTTAGCAGCAAAATTAAGATACTTTGAAATACATGTGTAAACAGGTTGCATCAGTTTATAACACATAATGAAATACTTTGATAGTTTACAAATCATACGATTATTATAGTGACCGTAGTTACGTATGTACAAATTTTCATTACCCGTGTTAAAAATCGACTTCTTGTGCATATGTATACATTATATATGGAATGGGATTCTGTGCTTCTGCGCGAGTCTAAATGCGAATGTATACATGAGAGAGAGAGAACGATTACCAACGATCTTCAATTATTGTATTGCGGTATCATAAGTAATTAATTTGTTTGAATGCAGTATTCTGTGTGAGTGTATTTATTGTGTCATTGCGTGAATACGAGTTATAGGAGAGGATATGTGAAACAAATGCGAGTGCATCGAGAAAAAGAAGTAACATCTCGTGTTAATGTGTTGTTTCTGTATTATTATTGCTTACTGTCAATAAATGCTACGCTATATATCTATGCGTTTGTGTGTGCGCGCGCGCATATAAATGGCATTTAAATGAAATTAGTTAAAATATATCTAAAAGTTAAAAGTTGAATAAGTTTTATAGTTACAAAATTAGACGTGATATATAAACAATATGTACATGTGCACTGGGTTCAGTTGTTACGTTAATCTGTAAATAACTTCAGTGACTGTAATGATTCGTACTCACACCAAGCTTCGACATTAAATGATTATTAAAGTAGCAACAGTTACGTAGAAAAAGTCGCAAGTCCTGCGTGATTAATTAAATGAAATCAGTTAAAACATATATAAAACAGGAAAGTTAAATAAGATACATAATTACAACATTAGACATAATATATAAACACTGGGTTCAGTTGTTACGTTAATGATGAAATAATCTGTACATAACTGCAGTGACTGTAATAATTTTTCTCGCCCTAAGTTTCGACATTAAATAATTATTAAACCAGCAGCAGTTATATAGAAAAAGTCGTAAGCTCTGCGTGAATATATAAATGAAATTAGTTAAAATATATATAAAACGTAAAAGTTAAATAAATTACATAGTTACAATATTAGACGTAACATATAGACATTGTGTGCATATACACTGGGTTCAGTTATTACGTTAATGCTTAAATAATCTGTACAAAACTGCAGTGCCTATAATGATGTGTACTCGCGCCTAGTTTGGAAATTAGATAATTATTAAAACAATAACAGTTACGTAGACAAAGTGGCAAGCCTTGCGTGATGAGTTAAAGGAAATTAGTTAAAATATATGTAATACTTAAAACTTAAATAAGTTACATAGTAATATATAGACATTGTGTACATATACACTGGGTTCAGTTATTACATTAACGATGAAATAATCTATACAAAATTGCAGTGACTATAATGATGTGTACTTGCGCCAAGCTTGAAAATTAGATAATTATTCAAACAACAGCAATTACATAAAGAAAGTGGCAAGCCCTACGTGATTAGTTAAATGAAATTGGTTAAAATATATGTAATACTTAAACGTTAAATAAGTTACATAGTAATATACAGACATTGTGTACATATACACTGGGTTCAGTTATTACGTTAATAATGAAATAATGTGTACGTAATTGCAGTGACTGTAATGATTTATACTCGCACCGTGATTAATTAAATAAAATTAGTTAAAATATGTATAAAACCTCAAAGTTAAATAAGTTACATATTGTAATTACAGTATTAAACGTAATATACAAACACTGGGTTCAGTTGTTACGTTAATGATAAAATAATCTGCACATAACTGCAGTGACTGTAATGATTCGTACTCACGCCAAGTTTCGACATTAAATAATTATTAAAGCAGCAGGAGTTAGGTAGAAAAAGTCGCAAGTCCTGCGTGTCTTACCGCGCGACAATGTCCCTCCGAACGTGTTCTGACTCGCCGCCATTTTTTCTCGTCTTCCACCAATTTCTCTTTCTCATTCCCTCTCTCTCTCCTTTCTTTTCGCCCCTCCAGCCAACTTCCATACATTTCACCAAGGAGGATACTCAACGCAGTCATTAAGGCTGGAAATTACATTATATCGCCCAGAACGGCCGTTACTGTCAACGATGCTAAAGAAGACAATCGGGTTCTAGAAAAAGCTGTTAACGCCTACGGTCTGAAATTAAAATGAAATTGTCCACGTCCGACGTCCTCGCTTAACCGTGGAAAATTTAAATGACTTGAATGAAAAGATTATTTAACGCCCTCGTAATCCCACAAAGGACCCTACGCAAGATCAACCAATTGCGAGAAACTGATTACTTCGTTTGCGTACTTGCTGATGTATACAGGGTGTCTCGCGGCGAGTGCGGATATTTTTTACGGCAATTTTTCAAAGTTGTACCGAGGTCGTCTTATATTTTTGAAATGGAGGGCTATACTTCTGTTTTGGCATTATAAAAATACGGAAAAACAATTTGTGCACACACGTTTTAAATTACTCAAGCGTTTTATCGGTTTTCTCATGTCTGAACAAAGGAAGAAATTAAAATTTATTTCATTTTGATCCCGCCTTATGTAGGTATAAACAAGTGATTTTGCTGGAATGGCAGCAAACGAAGCTATTGTATACGGACAGAGTTCAGAAAATTGCATTAGATGGAATAAAACAGAATTGTGCGGGAAAATGGAAAAAAGGCACACAAAGTGTTCATATGGGTTCCTCAAGAAGAGAACAGATTCGTCTAAAAACTGGCTACGTTGAAATCATGCACAACCATCTATTCTCACAAATAATCCTCCGTTTCGTAAAATTTGCAATCTCAAAATTACTCTATTTAGTTCTGACATGCAACGAGTACGGAACGGTATGAAGAAGGTACTGGTTACACGCCAATCTGGAAAAGAATCTGATTGATTACACAAAAATTGACCAGCTACGGCACTTATTTATGGAACCTAATTATATACAGTTACTCGCATTAATATTCTCGCGGCATAGAATAATTTTTACCAATTTTTCAAATTGTAGATGACATGTAATACATTTTTGAAATGGAATTGTTTTGATTATAAAAATACAAAGTATTAAAGACACACGTTTTAAATTAGACATTTTTTATTTGAGGATGTAATAAAAACTTAATCCATTTATTCGATTGATTCAGGTCAATTATGAATCAATTAACGTTTCTATGATATTTACGCCTTCCAATACATGTCGCTTGTTTGTGTATTAACGGATTTTTGAATACTATATAAACCGCAATTTTTCCAAATAGTTATTTATATGTCATTTGGTAAACGCACTTTTCTAAAACTGAACAAAATTCCAGTCGTTTTGTCTAATTTAAAAAGAATACTGTGTAAATACTGTGAATACTTAAAGGTTTATCGGATGTTAATGCGAATTTTACAGTTTTCAGAATTATAGAACCAGCTGGGTATAAAGGAATCTGATTGATTACACAAAAATTGACCAGCTACGGCACTTATTTACGGGACCTAATTATATACAGTTACTCGCATCAATATTTGAACTCTTAAACATAGAATAATTTTGTTCAAAACCAACTACATGTCGCATTGTAACCGTCCACTGTTGTTACCACTATGTTAAATAATATAACAAATCAAAAAGCTTAAATACTAAAAGAACGTCACATCTACATTTAACAAAGCACTTCATATAAAGAAAACATATTATGCTGCTCAGCCATTAAAAACCAAGGTTTGTAATTATTTTTCATTTTCAACTGCTACCGATAAATTGGAGTAGCAATACTACGCAGTAGACCACTTTCAGTGGAAAAATAATAAAAGCAAAATAGTGTTTCGACATTATTTATAATGCAGCATGCATCTATAAATACAGTATAAATACTTGACTTCTTTCATTATTCTATAACGTTCATTATTCTAAACGCTTAGAAGCGTTCGTATTGTGGTATAGCAATACAAAGCGCATTACTGACAAATTGCAATTTACTCGATAACGGTATTTAAATATATTAGGGCCATTGTTTCTTAACGTAGTAGAAGATGTTTACGTTTATAATGAAATGCTTATGGCCACTCATTCAACACATTATGCGCCAAGTCTCTTTTGTCTTGTTTATCGTTGGACAAGATTTCATCGAAATCGGCTTGCGGCCGAGATTCTGTTTAGGTTATGACAGTGTAATGCATACATTTTATAAATGCGACACAATCTGGTAGAGCAATGGCCAGAAACATAACTAAACATGTTGCCAGATTTTTTGATACATGCGAAGGACAATCTTATTTGAGATAGACATTAATCTTTTTGATAAGAAACATATAAACGCATTAACACGTTCCGTGCCGCGTGTACCACCGATGGTACACGTTAAACTTCATCTTCAGGCCACGTGTGCCACCGGTGGTACACTCAGGCATATTTATTTAATGCGCTGAAAATATATGTTTATGACAAAGTTAATTGTATAAGAAAATATTTCTATTAAAAGATTGAGGCATTATACAAAATGCATTATGGTTGCAATAAATGCAATTACATGGTTGGTTTTGTTAAAGCAAGAGATACATAAAAATGACTTTATCGGGAAACCACTACAAAGCGTCATTACTCTCATAGTTTTTAGTCTTCGCACGCACTTTTTGGAAAATGTTTTGTTTTCCTTGGGTTTTATTTAAAACAAATTCGAATGCAGCACGTTCTTTACTAAGCGATATGTTTCGAATAGACTGAGTTTTACAATCGAACTGATCGCAACGCCATGTGTACCACAAGTGGTACACGACGTGATAACTACTCTAAACAACGTAACTGCTTATCGATTGACGACATAATGAAATATTGTGTGATAATATATCAACCTTTAGTCGGAATATCAAATGGCCTGAACGACAAGTCTGGCAAAATCGGCTTGGCACGGAACGTGTTAATGACACAATCCTCTAATAAATAAAAATTAAATGAATTTTAAATAAATCTTCAGTAATCACTTAAAACAATGTAAATTGTTTAGTTTCATATCATATCTTACAACATCGGTCACCAATGGCTGACATGGCACTCAACATGTTAAATAATCTTCTAGTTACTTATCCCCACATATTGTATCTTTGTTCATTTATTCACCCTACGTGAAGTACGCCCTCAAAAATTCGCTCTGCGCCAAAAACTCATCCGTTCACGATCGAAAGTATACCTCTCATTTCCGTAACTGACCTACGTGATTACACGGTCGCGTATATTACGGCCAACACCAAAACATTATACAAACATCAGGCGTGTAATTAGCATAAACAACGCTCGCGCAGAACTTGGTATGCAAAGTCACTATGCATTTCGCAGATCAGTCAGCGATACACGTTTTTCCTTGTGCAACTAATACGCTAACATGAATACCATCGTGCAATTAATCTGCGACGATAAAGTTTCTTAATTCGATATTCAATGTAGCAACGTGGAGCCGCGGCCGACGTCGTTAGTTTCAAAGCACGGAAGCCCGGGTAATCCATCACAGAAATAATCGTGAAGTAGCTATCCGGCATATTCCTACGGCTGTGTGTGCGTGAGTTTAAGCGCTCGCGAACGTCGATTGGTCGAGAAAATGCTCTCCTCTCATTCGCCGACAGCGAAGAAAACGAAGCGAGACTGACGGCAGCCAGCCAGACACTTCTTTACGGATTTCATCACCGACCGACAAACACGCTTTTAAATGCGCTATCGCATTACGGACGAATTGGATTAAGCAACTGTTCGTTAACCTGACGTTTTCGCGCGCGATATTACTGGAAACGTTAATTTTCCGTGTAATTACGAAACTGTTGCGACTGCCGCGGAAGTGTTGAACGTATAGTGCGGCCACGCGAACCTGGAATTCAGCGTTAGCAGATCGCGGGAATTAAGGGGAAAATTGGATGATGGGGGATGCCAGTATAGTTGGTAAACGTCGCTGTTCATACTGTAGAAAACTGGAGGTGAGAGACGGCACAAGCAGACTAAATGCATACATGATGTCACATTGCATCTGACTTTGTCAAATGGCTAATGTTCAACAGAAGCCAATGTATTTCAATAGAAACGTATCGCCGGCATTTTTTTTTAAACAATTATATGATCAAATCATTTTCAACTGTATTTCGTGTTTTCGTTTACGTGCAATCAAGAGTTTGCAGAATTAGGGCCTTTATTTTGCGCCGCATCTTTTGACGATCGTATTTTCTGCCAACCTGCTATGCATTCGTATGATATAAACTATAAACTTGCATTTATTTTATTTAATGAAAATGTTTTCCAAATTTGTTATTATGGAGAAAATGACTGCAATATGGCGCAGGACACACTTTATCAACTATACATTTGCATTTATTTCATTCAGTGACAGTTTTCCAAATTTGTTATTATGGAGAAAATTATCGCAATATGGCGCAGAGCACAATTTATCAACTATAAGTTTGCATTTATTTCATTCAGTGACAGTTTACCAAATTTGTTATGACGGATAAAATGACCGCAAGATGACGCAGAGCACAATTTATCAACTACAAATTTGCATTTATTTCATTCAGTGACAGTTTTCCAAATTTGTTATTTATGGATAAAATGACCGCAATATGGTACAGAGCGCAATTAATCAACTATAAATTTGCATTTATTTCATTCAGTGACAATTTTCGAAATCTATTATTATGGATGAAACGATCGCAATATGGCGCAGAGTGCAATTTACCAACTATAAATTTGCACTTATTCTATTCAGTGACAGTTTTCCAAATTTGTTATTATGGAGAAAATTATCGCAATATGGCGCAGAGCACAATTTATCAACTATAAGTTTGCATTTATTTCATTCAGTGACAGTTTACCAAATTTGTTATGACGGATAAAATGACCACAAGATGGCGCAGAGCAAAATTTATCAACTATAAATGAGCATTTATTTAATTCAATGAGAGTTTTCCAAATTTGTTATTATGGATGAAGTGACCACAAGATGGCGCAGAGCGAAATTTATCAACTATAAATTCGCATTTATTTAATTCAATGAGAGTTTTCCAAATTTGTTATTATGTTGTTATTAAATGACCGTATTTATACTTATGTGTATTTGTTGTTATTAAATGATCGCAAGATGGCGCAGAGCACAATTTATCAACTATAAATTTGCATTTATTTCATTCAGTGACAGTTTTCCAAATTTGTTATCATGGATAAAATGTCCGCAAGATGGCGCAGAACACGTAATTCATGTCACGTGACGTAGTTGTAGAGTTAACGGTAAATGTAGTGTGACGCCATAACGGATTTTTTACGGAATATAGCTGGTAACGTTCGGAATATGGTTGAAGGCGTTTTCCGAATGCGTTTGTAGACGACTGAACGTGTTACCTTTTGATGTCGAAAGCGCCATAATTGAGTAACGGCTTGCTGTCGATACCGCCCGTGACACGCCCGGTATAACTTTTTGGCTTGCTTATTCAGCTCCTTTACTACGCGTGAGGAGGACACTTCAGAATCGAAAAATGGTGGGTGTAAGATACATTCTGCTGAGAACACCATCCGCAAGTACAGTCACTCATAGAATTGTTCCTGTACCTACTGCTATCAACGTATAGACAGGTAAGAAAAAGGTATTGGTATTTTAAATAAAAAAGTCTTAATGTCTTGATTATATGTTATGAAAGTTTATTAGAAAATATGAACATTCGTATATTAACACGCTGACTGCCGTGCACATTTTACTGTAATTAAAACCGCAACATGTTGACGTACTACAGAATATGATTGAATTGTGCAAAATGCAAATAATGCAAAGGTATCAGAGACCAAAGAATTAAATCGCTGTTCAATATTAATTGCATTTACAAAATTATAAATGCTGCCGATTGGATATTTTTTTAATTTTTCGTGAGACCTTTTGAGTCGGTCACCGATCCCCACCATGGCAGTCAATGTGTTCATTTGTTTTACTTCAGAAATAACACATGTACTGGTTTGGAAGCAATCGGGACAAGAATGACGCTCAAATCTATTTCAAGCTCTCAGTGACTAATATTCACAGAATGACATTTTTCTTCGGTTCATAAATTGTTGAATCGGCGCGATTAATTCCGCGACCCACAATTCCGTATCCTGCTGTGAAAAATGCTGGTTCGTTGGGCACGGGTACTAATTGGTAAGCTTAGAGTGGACTGTATGTTTAAAGTCGAATATATTTATAAATGAGCTAAGTTACACGACTGAATAATGATTGAAATGTTCGCTAACTGAAGTCCTAAATGCAACTATCTTAACTCTTTGCGCTCGACGCGTTTTTCTCTCGGGCTGACCAGCAACTCGACAGTAATCCGCCGCGCGCGCCTACATCATGAGTTCGTTTCTGTTAACTTAAAATAATTTTAGGCACAATGGGACACTTTAAACTCGTATATTTTAACATTACATACATTTATTTAACTTAATGAAGGATATTTATTAAGGATTACGTTCTATAATTTTTCTTCTTGTGGTATTTTGTAAAACAATCTCCAATGTGCATTCTTGGCTTGTCGGGGCATGTGTCACAATAGTACACAGTTTGTCGTCTTTGGCCGGATTTTCGTTGGGAACAAACTTTGCAATTGGATTGCATTTTGTGATTGGTTCTTTTTGTACCTTTTATTTAAAGAAGCGACTTGAAAGAAGCGTTGTGACGTCTATCAGCGTTCTATTATTCTCAAGGCATAATGGACGCATTGAAATTCGTTTGTGTTTTTGAGATAAGACATCTTTATAGCTACGTAGACACCTCATAAAATGATCTACAAAAGGCCAGGTAGACTTGTCAAGCGATATTCGTTAGGCCAAACACAAATAAACACCGTTACCACTCAATTGACCGCATCGATGCGAGTGGTGCTGAGAGGCACCGGTCGAGTTGGCGCAGCACATGCTGTGGGGCCTGAGAGGCACCGCTAGAGCGCAAAGGGTTAAAAGTTAACGCATCTCATAACGAAGGATCGGTAGGCGGGCCTCGTACCTCCACCTTTCTTTACTGGACCGTAAACTCCTCCCTTGAGGGACCAACCAAATATCTTAAAATATTCTATGGAAAGCAGTCGCGACGGTTTCCTGATCAGACACGTGTTCCCAATAAGCCTTAAACAAATCTTCTGGTGCTTTGTTCAACGAAACAAAGACTTATCGGGCCCATACTGACCGTCGCGACTGGTCGTCGGTCCCACAAAGCGCCATGTGCTTACGACCGATAAGCCGTGATGTAAAACGGCCGCAACATAAATTGATAGGAAAAAGCCAAAGTAGAACGTGCGTCGTTTTCAGTGCAAACGACTAAAGGCGCGAATCTAATTGTGAATGTAGAAACTGAAATGTGGGTTTGTGTGTCGATTCTTGATTCCAAATTTATTATTCTGAATGGAATTACTCAGAATTTTAATTTCATACGTTAATTATCCTGAATTGTATTTTTATTCGTAACAATTGCACAATCTCCAAATTTGTCGTTGTGTAACATTTAAAAAAGAGTACGATTCGGAGAATGACAAGGTAGCGGTGAAAGACGTATGTCTCAAGACCAGTTTACCGACACGCAATATGCACACTGTTACGCGCACCGTTCAAATGAGAATCGCGTTCTGTGTCGTCGATTCTACGAGGGTTGTAAATCCTCGACGCGTTGTGCCATCTGAATTATGCGCGTTTTCTCACGACCGATTAGGGTGACGAGAATGATTTTGTTGTATGTAATGAGGTAACAAAGGACGTATATTTTCTCTAACAATAGATAACAATTGGTTTGTATACTAAGTTAGTTTGTCGTGTTACTGTAATGTTCGCGTGTTCAATGTTGAATGTAAGTATTGTGTAACGTTGTTATGGACTGGTTAGTGACGCGTGTTGTCGGTGCGAGAGTTTGAATCAGAGTGCCCTTCTCGTCGTTTTGGAAGAATCATGAAGGAAAGGGCTCGTGCAAGTTTTTAGGAAAGGAAAGGGATTTGCCAATCAGGGAGGTTTTTTCTTTTGAAAGATAAGAGGCAGGTCAGGCCACACCGCAAAAGAGTAAAGACGTACGAAGTGTGGCTCGTGGTCACTTTTACTATACGACGTAATTGTTATCCCAAGCTATTTGTAAACCTGGTAGAATATATTTTCATTAATTTAGTAAATCCGATTTATTTCCTGTGTCTTCCCTCCTACAATAGTTGAGATTTCTTGATCACGGCATAACATTATCATGCAAACACATATCCACCATCGAACTGCAAGACGGATAACACACGGACGCATGTACGCCAGTCAAATGGTGGCAATTATCAATGAAAGCGCAGGTCTTGTTGAAATACGGGTGACATTGCACACACGTAAAATACTTAATGTCACGTCTACGGATGAGCAACAACAAAGAACACGCGGCCATAAACCGTTACGGTCAAGAATTCACATCAAGATCCACCATTTTGCATTCCCGCAGCGACTTCCCCGACGTGAATTCTTTTATGAGATTTTTCTGAAATGCGAGCGTTATGTACCGACAAACCTCAGCCGCCTAACGAGGAACAACCGAGAGCGGAAAATTCCATGTTTTTCCGAGGATAAGCGACGCCGAGGATTTACTTTAATTGCGATTTACCATGCGTGATAAAATCTCAAGGCTTACGGTACCTGTGGCATGCACGTTTATACGTACTAATACCGCAATTCTCGGCGCCCTTGTGCGAAATTCCGTATAAACGTTTCACGAGGGAGCGTACTGCATGAACACGCTCGACATTTTTACGCGGCGTCTAATTTTATGCGCGGAAGAAGTTTACATCGGAAAGCTGCGCGTCGCTGTTCTCTGCGTGGAGAGGAAAATCTTAATGGAACGGGATTATGCCTGCGCGCGTCTTCTACTTTTACGCTAGTTTCACTTACGTTGCGCAGAGCGGCCAGAAAACTTCACGCAATGCTACGCTCTTAGTTTATATCTGCCGGAGATAATTATATCCTATGTTACCGGCGGTGTGATTGCAAAAGGACAGAGAAAAGGGAAACAACAGAAAAGCTAAAACTAAAAGATTGATCAGATCTCATATAAACGCCTAACAAGACGGATGTGTCAACAAGAGGAAATTCTGAATTAGTTATTTTAAAACCGATATGGTTCTTGAAACTTTATTCGCTTTAACTGTATTTTAAACTTCGTTTTGTTCAATAATTAAACTTGGTTTAAAGAAACTACAACAATACATACTTAGCGCAACTCAAACATTGCTCGAGAATATCAGTGTTTCCCACCTTTCCCCAAGCGTTTTTAAAAATTGTTGAGTATATGTAAATTGACATTTTTTTTAACACGTTCGGCGCCAAGTGTGTTTCGGTTGAGTTTCTCGCGGGTCCAAATTTTACTGTCGACGCACCAGTACGGAAACCACCACGGGAACACCAACAATATAACTCGAGTAGGTCCGTGCATTGTCGATTATCTATGTATATTTACAGACCCTTCGACGCATAAAAATTATACATTGTTTAGTTGCGAAATAACCTTATTGGTAAAAAGCTTACTTTGAACTTTAAAACGCTTATCACTTTCCAGAGAAAGCGATAAGCAATAATACCAAAAATGTATTACATAAAACATGTTTCATTTTGACTGGTTTTAGTAGAAGTAGGGCTGCAGACGGAACCATGAGACATCTGCGAGGGATCTCACTTCATGCAGGTAACAAACTTTATTTTACACACATACGCGCGCGCGCAGGCGTTAATGTGTGTGCATACGTATATATTTTAATATGTAATCCTTATGAATCCTGACGAGTCGCAGAGTGTCGTGAAATAACAATAATCACCAAGTTTAATGCATTGGGATCAAAAATTGTCGTTTTACTTATTATCATTTTTTAATGAGGGAACACGGATGTGTGAAAATATTTAATATATATACTTAACAATTCACTCTTCGCAGTTCTTTATCATTTCTCATTCTCCTTTCCTTTTTCGAATAAAGCCCACTTCAATTTTTTTCGGTTCCTTTTTTGGATTTAACGTTATAAAAAATTTGATGTTGATTACACAGTCGATGTGACGAACGTCAAATTAAAAGATTGTGCATAATTAGCACGCTTAATGTGTAATTAATATTTTGTCCGAAGTACTGAACACAGTTTTATTTCCATAGTAAATTTGAAACGACTATTATAATATTTACCATAAAAGATTAATTAATAAATGTAATGTGTTGAAGATCCGATTGGTCTTGCAGGCAGTCATTATTTTGTGTAGTCACCGGTATGGATATTCTTAACTATTACTACGGATGAACACACGTTGGCGGATTTATGGTAGTGATAAGAACAAACAAATTGTAACTTGTCAACACGATCTGCTAATTATATTTGCCAAATCTTAAATCTGTTTTCAGATGGAATTGATGAACCGCTTAATTTAAATTCCCGCCCGTCACGAATAAGAAATCTGTCATCAGACTGATAGGCAGAGATTAATGTTATCCGTCAAGAAACACGACACGTCATTGAGAATTTTTGTTCAAGATTATTTTTCAGATGTCTTTACGCCGAAAAAGAACGATTATCGTTCGTCGTGATGACCTGATTTATTGCATGCAAAGACGTACACGTACATAGAAGCATGGAGAGTGTGTATATATAAGAGGAAAACTTCAATGGCATAACCACTTAGTATCGCGTCAAAGAATCGTTCCAACATTACTACATGACTGGTCCGATACGTTCGATTTCACTGTAATGCAGCTTTTATTAAAGTCCTGTGAAACGACACATTCGGGGCGAGCATAAATTGCCACGACCCTAACGTAACATACCATTTCGTGCCATTTTGTACAGTTTCTGCAGTGTCATAATTAACTTACTCGTACAAACATTAAATAAAACTGCTTGCGTGAACGTTTGCAAATGTGTAATTGCAATACCGAAAGAAACCAATATCATTGTCATTTTCAATTTCAACACATAAATATGTACAACATCGATCATTGAACACAAAAAGTAACGTAGTCGACGGAAATCACAACAGTGAAATATGAGAGTGCAAGTTTCATATATTAACATACAACTTACCTTTCTCACAATAGGCGCCCTCGTAATCACCGGTACGGCATTCGCAGATAGGTCCACTATCTGTCGAAATACAGATGCCGCCATGTTGGCAGGGGTCACGTGCTTCACAAGCGTCGGTCGCATTGGTTGCCATCATGTTGCGTAAGCTCTGTAACCAGAAAAGAAACAAACTATAAATAAAATGTTCGTATATTTCGTCTATGCTATCTCTAACGAGTCATAGTATATTTCATTATCAATACAGATGTGTACGATAGTATTTGCATACAAAATTAATACGGCACTTCAGATACGTTATGAAAATGCAACCGAACACTGCAGGACAACAATTCTTCATTCAAAAATATTTTAGAATCCCGCTAGTCTCGTTGTTAGGTCGCGCATTACAGATTTTGTAAACATTTAAATATTAATTTTTTCTGTTTTAAACTGAGAACCCTTAATTAATACTCAGAATGTCGCGTAACACTAACTCAGTATGTAGAATGTACAAGGCTTTCTTTGTGTCGTAATCGAAAAAGTAAAGTATCTAGTCATCGAATACTGCGTCGCATAGCATTTTGTCTAGCTAAGAAGACGATAGTATTCGCATACAAAATGAATACGGCAATGCAGATACGTTATAAAACTGCAACGGAATTGTGCAGGACAACAATTCTTCATTCAAAAATATTTTCGAATCCCGCTAGTGTCGTTGTTACGTCGCGCATTACAGATTTTGTAAATATTTCAATGTTAATTTTTCCTGTTTTGAACTGGGAACCACTAATTATTACTCAGAATGTCGCGTAACATTAGCTCAGAATGTAGAAGGTATACGTCTTTCTTTGTGTCCTAATCGGAAAAGCAGAGTTTCTAGTCATCAAATACTGTGTCACATAGCATTTTGTCTATCTAAGAAACCGATAGTATCCGCGTAAAAAGTTAATACGGCACTTCAGGTACGTTACAAAAATGGAACGGAACACTGCAGGACAATAATTCCTCATTCATAAATATTTTTGAATCCCGCTATTGTCGCTGTTACGCGGCGCATTATGGATTTTGTAAATATTGTAAGATTAATTTTTCCTATTTTGAACTGAGAACCTTTAATTATTACACAGACTGTCGTGTAGTTTTAGTTCAGTATGTTGAAGGTACAAGCCTTTTTTTGTGTCGTAATTGGAAAAGCAAAGTATCTACCTAGTCATTGAATACTGTGTCACATAGTATTCTGCCTAGTTAAAAAGACGATAGTACCCGCGTACAAAGTTAATACGGCACTTCAGATACGTTCTGAAAATGCAGCGGAACACTACAGGACAAGAATTCTTCATTCAACATTATTTTCGAATTCCGCTATTGTCTTTGTTAGTTCACGCATTATGGATTTTGTAAAGTTTTCAATATTAATTTTTCCTGTTTTGAACTAAGAACCCCTAATTATTACTCAAAACGTCAAGTAATATTAGGTCAGTGTGTAGAAGGTATCAGGCTCTGTGCGGTAATCGGAAAAGTAAAGTATCTAGTCATCGAAAACTGTGTCGCATAGCATTTTGTCTAGCTAAGAAGTCGAAGAAATTGTCGCAGTCAAACTATAAAGATCGGGAGTCGAACCTCCAACTTGTTTATGGGTTCCTCGTAGCAGTACGGCGACGACGTTAGACAAACGAAAAGCTTCTATCTAGGTCCCAAATTTCTATTTGCTTTCTCTCCTCGACCCTTGCGGCAAAATTGTGGCAGGAACAACTAAAATACGAGGGCTTTTATTACACTGCACTTATCTCTCACGATAGTTACATTGAACCTATCTGTCCTGATCTTTAAATAATTACTATTTACCCCTAGTTTCTTTCGTACCAAACATGTAACTTTTGATGTAACGGTTTACCTTTACTGCCTTTTTGTATCGAGCATATATCGGTTTTAACACTAAACGTATCGGTACGTTACACGTACCTATTCTTACCACAAGGGGTCTTCCATTTTTACCATTCTTACCATTTGACCACTATGAAATAAACGTTGATTTTCAGAAAGAAATTCTTAATCTATTAAAACGAGAAATTGTATAATCAGATGATATAAGAATTTACAGAAAGTCGAATGAGCAAAAGAAATAACAATGAATGTACGATTTTAAAGTAAATGTTGGAAAGGGGTCATTTGACCTCACTTGGTACGTTTAGTGTTAAGTAGTTCAGTTTTAATTCCGTTTATTAGACATGAAACATTTTGCGGAATTACATTTAAATCGAAAATGTATCGATGAAAAATTCACGTGGTTGTGAGTTCCATATTGTAATTGAATTCACAAGCTTGTGAACGAAATTCAGTTTCGCGAGATCAATCCACTATTTTACGATGGCTTTGTGAACACTAACGTAATTTGCCTAGTTGTAAGTAATGTATCTTTATTTCATAGCACACATAGACGTATTTGGACCTTTTGCACATTTCTATTGCCTCCAATCACATGAATCGTACCATCTTATTGAATCATTTCCCTTCCCATCAATCCAGCCTTTGTTGTCCCCCATCTCAGTTCTTTCACGGGATCCCCGGAAGTCTCAAATCAGGCAGAAAAAGATTCCGCTAAAAATCCAGCATCTCCATGTGTTTAGTGATATTCGCGATATTTCCCAAAGAACGTTTTCATATCGCATTAATATTTAAAGCCATCTCCCGACGTAACACCCTTATGCCACGACAGCACATGCCTCATATTTTCAAATATTATAAACGCTTCCTGCTCTTTCTCTTAGACCCGGACGTGAAACTATCAAAAATAAAATCGTAAGTACAACCCGTACCTTGTTTCTTAAAAATAGAAATGCTAAGTATTCTAACTGATAAAGAAGACTACTCTGCGATATAAGAGAATATAACGTCGAACCAGGTACTCATAAAAATTCAAAGATAATACATCACAGACACGTATATAATTTGTACTTTAAACTTATGTATATTTGCGAATATACATATATACCCTCATTACAAAAAAAGCAAGTGAATTATCCTCATATCGCACATCGAATCTTTTGAACCGACCGCGTTGTAATTTGGTTGGCGAATAATCGCAACAGGCTTTACACTCCTTGTAAGAATTCTAATAAATTGTCCTCATCTTCATTTATCTGGAATTATAAACGTAAAACGTTGCATTCCGAAACTTTTTCGGGTGACTTATCAGTAACTCGAACATGTGTCTTCACAAAGAAAAGTGATAGTGTCAAAAATAGTTACTCTGTTTAAATTGTATTTTACCTAAAACTGTGACGGTATATATATATAAATATGCGGGTGTATATGTACTATAAAATGAAAGTGGAATTTTAGAGCTTATCATTTTAGAGCTTCAGTCCAAAACGATAACCACAAGCATTGCGGTTTTAATCGAACAACTTTAGCAACAATAATTTATTTGTTGTCCTCCACTCGAAACTTGTTTTCTCAAACCGACAATCCCCTCTCGTTTATCAACTCTCACGCGAATAATACATAACTCGGCGGTCAGCCACAAATACAAACGCCGTCCCTCTTTAAGTAAATAATGAAGCCCCTGAAAAATGTCGTCCGTCTCTCATATCCGGTAGTCGTGGCACTCGACATATTAATAATGCTCTCACCGAAACTGAAACTCGTAAGAGCGGCAGTCTGTCGAGCAAGTCAGGTAACGAATAAATATGGTCGCGCGGGCAGAATTAAAACAGCTTCGAGGATTCTTTTTTCGGCCCACCACACCCTTCCTCCCGTTTACGGCTTTTTCTGCGATGGCCGCGAGCCAACTCAGGAACGACAAGTCGATCTCAATAATAGAGTGCTTGGATGTGGTTGACCCGGTAACCCAATACGTGCATCCGCTCGGAACAGTTCAAAGAGTTAAACTACCCTTCCTCTGGCATTCCCCGCGTACCTCAATCGTTGCATTCCCTGAGTACTCTACCTTTGAAGAAATATCGCAGACGACCAGCCGCCTTACGAAGATAGTTGGATGTAGGTGGCGCACCGAATGCTGCAGTTTACATTGTGCGACCGAGGAGTGCTCATTTCGAAGATTGCATCTCCACCAAAATGATGTAAGAGAAATAAAAATCGCAGGAGGCGGCGGGAAGGTAGAAGTAATTACGGTGGAATTGTTTGCTTTGAGCATGTTAACTGTGGCTGATTGCTAAGGTGGACATAATGATTTATCGGTTGCGGATCTTCATTCTTTTAGAGTTTGTTATTTGTCTATCAATCTTCGAAATCACGAAGATTTGAAAGGGAACTTGTCTTCCTTGACCGTTAATGTAAATTCCAGGAAGAGTTTTAAACAAATTGTTAGTGCAAACGGTTTTTAAAGGTTGGAATAATTAAATACGTTTCTATTGCGTGGGGTGCTAATTCCGAAAATTGTATCCCAACGAAAATGATGTAAGAGAAATAAAAATCGCAGTTGACAGCAGGAAGGTAGAAGTAATTATGGTGCAATTGTTTGCTTTGAGCATGTTAACTGTCGCTAACTGTAAAGACGGGCATAAACGATTTATCGATTGCAGATCTTCATTCTTTCAGAGTTTGTTATTTATGTATCGATCTTCGTACTTAGGTAGATTTAAAAGGGAACTTGTCTTCTTTGACCGTTAATGTAAATTCGGAAAAGAGATTTAAACAAATTGTTAATGCGAACGGTTCTTATAGATTTCAATAATTAAATAGTGCTCATTTCGAAGATTGCATCTCGACGAAAATAATGTAAGAGAAATAAAAATCGCAGAAGGCGCCGAGAAGGTAGAAGTAATTACGGCGGACTTGTTTGCTTTGAGCATGTTAACTGTCGCTGACAGCGAAGACGGATATAAACGATTTATCGGTTGCGAATCTTCATTCTTTCGGAGTTCGTTATTCATGTATCAATCTTCATAATCACGAAGATTTGAAAGGGATGTCTTTTTTGACCGTTAATGTAAATTCGGGAAAGCATTTTAAACAAATTACTAATGCAAAGAAGTTTTATAGATTGGAATAATTAAAGACGTTTCTATTTGCGCGACGTGCTCATTTCGAAAATGATGTAAGAGAAGTAAAAATCGCAGAAGGCGGCGGGACGGTAGAATTACGGCGGAATTGTTTGCTTTGAGCATGTTAACTGTCGCTGACTGTGAATGCAGTCGTAAATGATTTATCGTTTGCGGATCTTCATTCTTTTGGAGTTTGTTATGTATCTATCGATTTTTATAATCGCGAAGATTTGAAAGGGAACTTGTATTCTTGGACCGACAATGTAAATTCAGGAAAGAGTTTTGCTCTCCTGAGTTCAGGCATTGTGCAATGTTCTCAATCGTCCTCCAGATTTTGCTGTTTCTTTTGTTTGGTTCTTATTTGGTCTGTACGTTTTACTAATTAATTCATACCGTATTCTTTTAGGATACTTTATTACCCATGTGACTTCTGTTGATACAAATTATATCCCATCAATATATGGTACTTCATTCCTCTCCTTTGCCAACTTGTAAGTTACTTCTAGTATATCCTCCCGATAAATTGTTAATGGGAACGGTTTCTATAGATTGCAATAATCAAATACGTTTCTATTACGCGGTGAGCTAGTTTCGAAGATTGCATTTCGACAAAATTATGTAAGAGAAGTAATAAGCGAAGACGAACGAGAAGTTGAAAGTAGTTATGACGGAATCGGTTACATTTGAACAGGTTACTGATATTTCAAGCAGCATTGATAGGCATACAAATCCGTGTAGTTTCAGGTCGATTTTTTTTTGCATTGCAGATTTCATTTATAATGTTAAAAAGGGTATTGGTATTTTTTTATTATCTACTGTTGTACATTTGGAGACGATTTTTTAACAAACTGTTAACGCGATTTTCCTGAAATGACTTATACACATATACTGGACTTTGAGAAAAAGTTTTTTTTATATTGGAATAGTTAAATATATTGTCTTGTACAGGCATACAATGATTAAGTAGTTATGTAGAAAGATATAAGCAGGCTTCATCTATTAAAAATATAGTAATAAATACTTCCCGATAAAATTAAATGCGTCATTAGATTCATTACTCAGTTTAAATTCATTTATAAAATATAGAGTTTATTTCATCTTTAAACCATTATCAGCATAATTAACTTTCGTTCAGTGATTATTCCAATAAGAGCCACCCATTGAACGCAATTAAATAATACTTCGGCTTTATAATCACACGCATATAATATTGTGGTTTATAACTTACTCTAAATTATTATATAATATTACCTACAACATTCAATTCCCTTGCTTGACATAACCTTTACGTGACTTCCTCTTTTTCACCTATTTTTTCAGTACAAATGCAAAATGGCGCGTCCAACATGCAACGTTATTATCGACAGTAACTGAACAAACAACCCAGTTTCACAGTCGCAATGACACGAAATGGTGGCAAACAACGGTGCTGCACGCTTATTCTGCGACACTCAAAAGATAAGCGCGAACCTTCAGAATCATTGCAGCTCTGTAGAAGCTGCAGCAATAAAAAGAAAAGGACTTCCACCGCCGCCAACTGCGTGTACACAACACAAGGCTGAATGGTTTTATGCAACGATCGAAACAGCGCGTGTCATACAAGTCCTTGCAACCTCGCAAAACTACTGTGCACCAATTATGCATGCCGTTTCGGACCCTGCAGTGGATGTGCCCAAACAGCATTTCACAGAGAGCATATTCCGTGCATATTTACACTTGGCTTGTCCGTTCGGAATCCACACGCACCTCTGTAACTTCTAGCATAAGGGAATTCATTGATAAAACCCATAGACGTTGATACTATGTACTTGTACTTCAGCGCAGTGAAGAAATCGTCGAATATTGTACTTGAGATTTCAAATTGGAAAGCGTCTTTTTGTCCAACTGACGTGAACGATTTTTGAAATAACACCTGTGTTTTCGGGGTCATCCCATTTTGAGGTGATAATTTACTTTATCTGATTAAATAATATTTTTCAAATAATTTGCCGTTTGCCAAAACAGAATTTTGCGGACAGCATATTTCGTGTACTATATTTGACACGGGAAATCAACATGAGTATTTACAACTTCTTGCGTAAGGGAAGTCATTCATAAATCCCATACAGGACAGCATTTTCCTAAAGATGGTGTTCGATAGATGCCGCAATTGCAGACAAATTCCAGAAGGGAATCATTTTGTGGATTAATCAGATGGAGAAACGGTGGGATGCAGGATTCGAGATTTTTGTACTAAGCGCATATTTTTCCATCTGATGACAACCGTGTTTGGATTGCAAACAAATGCCAGAAATAACGTTAGTGTTGTACTTCAGTGCAGTGAAGAAATCGTCGAATATTGTACTTAAGATTTTGAATTGGAAAGCGTGTTTTTTTTCGTGTGATCTGAACCAGTTTTTAAACGACGCCTATGTTTCCAGGGTCATCCCATTTCGAGGTGATAATTTAATTTATCTGATTAAATAATATTTTTCAAATAATTTGCCGTTTGCCAAAACAGAATTTTGCGGACAGCATATTTCGTGTACTATATTTGATACGGGAAATCAACATGAGTATTTACAACTTCTTGCGTAAGAGAAGTCATTCATAAATCCCATACAGGACAGCATTTTCCTAAAGATGGTGTTCGATAGATGCCGCAATTGCAGACAAATTCCAGAAGGGAATCATTTTGTGGATTAATCAGATGGAGAAACGGTGGGATGCAGGATTCGAGATTTTTGTACTGAGCGCATATTTTTCCATCCGACGTCAACCGTGTTTGGATCGCAAACAAATGCCAGAAATGACGTTAGTGTTGTACTTCAGTGCAGTGAAGAAACCGTCGAATATTGTACTTAAGATTTTGAATTGGAAAGCGTGTTTTTTTCGTGTGATGTGAACCATTTTTTAAACGACGCCTATGTTTCCAGGGTCATCCCATTTCGAAGTGATAGTTTAATTTATCTAATTAAATAATAGTTTTCAAATAATTCGCCGATTGCCGAAACAGAATTTTGCGGACAGCATATTTCGTGCACTATATTTGACACGGAAAATTAATATGAGCGTTTGCAACTTCTTGCGTAAAGGAATTCATTAGCCCCATACGGGACAGCGTTTTCCTAAAGATGATGTTAGATAGATGCCGCAATTGCAGACAAATGCCAGAAGTGATTCATTTTGTGAATTAGTCAGGCGGAGAAACAATGGGATGTAGGATTTGAGGTTTTTGTACTGAGAGCATATTTTTCCATCCGACGTCAACCGTGTTTGGATCGCAAACAAATGCCAGAAATGACGTTAGTGTTGTACTTCAGTGCAGTGAAGAAACCGTCGAATATTGTACTTAAGATTTTGAATTGGAAAGCGTGTTTTTTTCGTGTGATGTGAACCATTTTTTAAACGACGCCTATGTTTCCAGGGGCATCCCATTTCGAGGTGATAATTTAATTTATCTGATTAAATAATAGTTTTCAAATAATTTGCCGTTTGCCGAAACAGAATTTTGCGAACAGCATATTTCGTGCACTATATTTGACACGGAAAATTAATATGACCGTTTGCAACTTCTTGCGTAAGGGAATTCATTAGTCCCATACGGGACAGCGTTTTCCTAAAGATGATGTTAGATAGATGCCGCAATTTTAGACAAATGCCAGAGGTGATTCATTTTGTGAATTAGTCAGGCGGAGAAACAATGGGATGTAGGATTTAAGGTTTTTGTACTGAGCGCATATTTTTCCATCCGACGTCAACCGTGTTTGGATCGCAAACAAATGCCAGAAATGACGTTAGTGTTGTACTTCAGTGCAGTGAAGAAACCGTCGAATATTGTACTTAAGATTTTGAATTGGAAAGCGTGTTTTTTTCGTGTGATGTGAACCATTTTTTAAACGACGCCTATGTTTCCAGCGCGCTCCCATTTCGAAGTGATAGTTTAATTTATCTAATTAAATAATAGTTTTCAAATAATTCGCCGATTGTCGTAACAGAATTTTGCGGACAGCATATTCCGTGTATGTTTATATTTTAGACAGAAAACCAACATGAGCGTTTGCAATTTTTTGTATAAGGGAGTTCATTTATAAATGCCATACAGCACAGCGTTTTCCTAAAGATGATGTTGAATAGATGCCGCAACTGCAGACAAATGCTAGAAGTGATTCATTTTGTAAATTAGTCAGGCGGAGAAACAGTGGGATGTAGAATTTGAGATTTTTGTACTGGGCGCATATTTTTCCATTCGACGTCAACCGTGTTTGGATCGCAAACAAATGTCAGAAATGACGTTCATCTATGCGATAAATAATATTATATTTTAGTTACAATTACGTATGACCATATGACACACCGTAAGATGTGTGTATAGTTTGGTCCCTCTTCCATTACAGTCTTAGGTGCTGTTCCCTGTATGCCAAGTAATTATTCTTCAGGCTGTGTGACGGAATACCCAGGGTTAATCAAGATTACAAACTTGTGTTTATTTTAGTTACGAAAAGGCATTGAATATGTGTTCTAACATATATATGTAATCACACCGCGTAGTCGTGAAGAGGCATATTATTTTATTATTTCTAGGATCGCGTCATGCTTTCATTTATTATTATTTTGTCCTCTTCAAATATAGGCAGTTTCGCGATTACAATTATCAGAGTAAGTTCTTTACGCTGTTTTATCTATGTTAATTTTGTGATTCATTGCGTGTTCCATTTCATAACCGTTATGTTGATACAAAACCAAATATATGTGATGCAAACTGCTGATACTATGAAGTGAAAACGGCAAGGGAGTTTTTACATTAAAAAGCATTTGATTTTGATGGATCTACGCCATTGGCTAAAATAATTGCAAGATGGCGCACAAAGAGTAGCTCATGTCACGTGACGCAAGTGACGTAGTCTTAGAATTCGCAATGTCACGTCGTTAGACATTTTTGACGAAATTCATCGAGCAACGATCCTCTCACGAAATTTAACCCTTAACAGGTTCCCATATCGGGTGCTGCGCGATATCGTATTTCATTCTGGCAGGTCCTATCTCGGTGGTAATGCGGCTTCACATATTGATACAGACATTTTTGTATATCGGAAAGTGATGTTAGTTACTCCAAGCTACTCCATTAAAGCGCATAAATTAGGTACCCGCGAATACACCGCAGACCGCCTGAAGTAAATGTAGGATTTAGATACGTGAAACTAGGAAGTATAACATTTATAAGCAGTAATAATACAACTGTAGCATCAGAAAAACGGCCGTAGATGTGTCGCATAAATGTAGGAAGTGTGTGTGTGTGTGTGTGTGTGTGTGTATGAGTGGCTGCGACCGATTGTTGCGAGTGAAGGTATAATGATAGCGTGGTTTTGTTTGAAGAATGCGTGACGTATGTCTCATTATTGCGCGTGTCGACTGTAACGCATTTAGAGTGAGCGAGAGAGAATGTAGGTAAGAATGAGAGGATGCGTGTTTTTACGAATGATTGGATGCCGAACCCTTGGGGAAGGACGGGGGTGCATAGCAACGGCCCGGCGAGGAGATAGAGTTTTCGTTTAGAAATAGTTGAGTAATAGGTCAGAGAGTTTTAAGTTGTCGTTCAGTCAAGTTCAGAGAATAGTTCAGTCCAGTATAGATACGTTTTCTTGCCGTTTACCGAATAGTAGTCGGATTGCCATAGTTCTATTTTCATTTTGTATTTATATGTATAATTAGTGTCTTTTATTTATCTTTCAATAAATTATTCTACTCAATATAATTCCGCATCACACTTCGAAATCACCTAACATCTTATATCCCTACACAACTGTAAGATAATATATATCCCACTTCTGCACTTTTGTAAGATATAACAATATATATATCCTACCATTTCTGAAGTTTTTGTATGAGAGAGATATCCCAAAATATCTATCCCACAACCGGAGTTTTCTGAAATATCTTAAATGTCAGGATCTGATGCAATAAAAGAATGGCCTCACCGAGCTAATGGTATAAGATATTTAATGTGAACAGAGATGATGCGCGCGCGATGACGAACAAGCAAATCCTGACGGCTGATCGCCAGTCTTCTGAATTATTCGTCGAAAAATACAACGTAGTGGTGCGTCGTTATCTTAACACATTATTTACCGGTAGACTATTATTAGTCTTTACACTGTCACTGTTTATCGATCGGTAAACTAAAAATAGATGTTTCATTGATTTTGGTTATCGACCGGTCGATTAAAATTATGCTTCTTGTTAAATCCGTTACGGGCGATAGTGCAAAAGGCGTTAAACGCATACCCATTCGTACTGTCAATAATAATAGTATTTAATTCGTTTTTTCAAACTTGTAAAAATGTTGACCTTCAAAAATGAAAAAGAACTACGTAAATGAGGTGTTTTGGGATAATTTGTCAAAACAATCCACTTGCTCATCGGACAGCAATAATTGTAGCGAGAGTAATATTACTATTCAAAGACGGTTAAAAACATCACCTCTGCAGTATTCTGATATGAAAAGCGATAGTGATATAGATATGACTGACAGTATCTGGAAAACAGCCGATAGACTACCTATTTTGGAACCTTTTAAAGGAAGTTCCGGTACAAAAATTATGCCAAAAGATAAGAAACGTGTGGCCGATATAGTAAATTTATATATTGGAGATGACTTTTTCGAACACTTAGTCACGGAGTCTAACAGATACCATTATCAAATTCGATACAAACACAAAAAATTAACAAAGTCAAAGAAGTGGATTATACTATACAAATCAATTTCCTAAATCTTATTGTTAAATATTTAATATTTAATTTATTTAATATTTCATTATTTTTAAATGTATTACTTTTTAACATTTAATGTTTTATTTCTTCGATATTTTATTATTTTTTAATTCATTTTCGTAACTAATAAACACAAAACCATTTTGTTGTGGTAACTATTTGAATATTGTTATTAATAATATCATTGACTTTCTGTAGAAGCAACGATATCGTACGTTTTTATATTATTTCCTTCATATCCCCCCCCGTATTACCGAAGAGTTCGGGTTCGAATGACCGCTATTTTCCGTGTACCCGCTTACTTCACCACCGGTAAGTAAAGACTATAAAGGCCAACTGCTGCTTGGCCAGACATATGCGACGCACAGTTAACGAAAAACGCAATATGCAAGGTCATTACACAACCAAGACACATTGGTCTTGTTTCCTAATCTTTCGTCGTTGCGTCGTTTCGTCTAGGTCTTTACGTCTTTTCGTCTTTACATTTCGTCGTCAACTGACTACTGCGCAATCAAACAACACAATTCAACAAACTCGTCACCTATGACACCGCAACATAATAATTGAGGATCATATTAACACGTTGGCTGCCGTGGGGGTCACCGGTGACCGGCGCAAGAGATTTGACTGAAGTTCCAAAATATTCGCAATGGGTAGTAATAATTATTTTATAAATGCAGTTATTGTTAGAATAGTGATGCGATTCTTTGGTCTCCAATACTTGTACATTATTTACATTTTGCATAATTCAGTCAAACGCTGTAGTATTTCATAGCATCGCCGTTCTAATACGGCAAAATACGCACGGCAGTCAACGTGTTAATAATTAATACACTACAATGTCACGAAGAATTATACGAAATCGATCCTGTGGATATGTGTTACACCAACTGTATATTCATGCAAAATAATGCATGGCGGCAAAACGGAAAGTTTCGAGTCTCTGTAAAGTTGTATTTCTTTTTCTTAGTAGCCATGCTTATCCATCGAGTGTCAAGTGAACGCATGAACTGTAACAATGGCGTCGACCGGAAACGAAGCCTTGGCAATACTCCGAAATTGGATGGAAGCTTCGCGAAGACTGCGTATATTGTAAACTCTGTGACAACTCGCGGAATCGGTTCCTAGTTTGCAAACTTTCATCATATCCTGTTGCCATATGAGTTGCACCATAAACAAAGATTTACCAAGACTCGCAAATATATTCCGAAACGTGACGCGGAGAACGTACGGCAATAAATTCCAAAATTCGCCCACTGTTCTTCATGCGATTCTTGGAGACAACAGGAAAGAGGTAAGCGGAACTTGTCTTGCCGCTATTTAGGAGAAGCCACCCAATCTCAAAATGTCCCCTCTAATCTAAGCTTCCCTCGAAATGTGCCGCCGCGCATATTGAAAAGCGCCGAAAGATAAAGTGAGGATACGTTTACTTAAGGGATCATTCTACTTTGGACGCTCGAAAATGGGCTGTTTTTACAGTTTTTTTTTTGACGTTGCTGTAATAGATATTACTATATATATATATATATATATAGTATATATATATATTAGTAGTTGCTATTATAGATATTAATATAAAAATTATTGGGCTCAATGAATATACTTTTAAAATACATGAAACAATTATTTTTTTATTTTTTTTTTTTGCTCAGTATTTATATGCAGAAAAGGTAGACAAAGATAACTCTTAAAAAAGTAGACAGGTGACTCACGTTGTCGATTTCTCTGGAAAAAATTAATTGAAACATAAAAACAAACAGCATTAGATGAAGTATATCCATGGGTTCGTCCCGAACTACAATTATTAATTTTATGTATAAGTAACTAAATGGCAGACTTTTTTCTTTTTCTTTTTTTCAGACTTTCTTTTCTTTTTCGAAAAAAGTCTGCCATTTTGTTAATTGTACATAAAAATTAATAATAGTAGTTTGAGACGACCCACGGATATGCTTTATCTAATGCTGTTCGATTATTATGTTTCAGATATTTGTTCCAGAGAAATCGACAACGTGACTCACCTGTCTACTTTTTGGAGAGTTATCTTTGCCTACCTTTTCTGCATATAAATATTGGGTAAAATAAATAAATAAATAAAGTTCATGTATTTTAAGAGTGTATTTATTGAGCTCAATCATTTTTATATTAATATCTATAATAGCAATGTCAAAAAAAATCGTAAAAACAGCTCATTCTTCGAGCGTCTAAAGTACAATGATCCCTTAATCAAACTCACGTACCCTCAGCGAACGTGGACTCTGGCCGTTCTAGGAGTAGTGACAAAAGACGTCTGACACAGAGCGACAGATACTGGCGTATAGGTAGTCTGAGCAAACGTAGACCCTGCTTAGAACCAAGAACTTAGGAACAGTGATAAAGGATGTCCTGTGCGAAACGATTAGAACTCCCATCATACAGGTATTCGGGTGTTCTTGCTCTCCGGAAATTAACGAACCCGCATGAGCAATTGATTATATATACCGGGTGAACAAGTCGAAATAATTTAGTCTTCTGTTTCAGCAACACGATAATAATTGAGCTCTGACGTGCACGAAGTGCCCAGCGCGTAAGGCCCGGGGCATGGTTCAAAGCAAAGATACAGTTTCGACTTTAGTGGAAATCCAAAGGGATAATACAGTTTAAATACACGGTTTTCTTTATTGAACTGAATTGAACAAGTGTCAATAACACCGAAATCTCGAAAATCAGGATCTTCTTGAATTAGTGGGATTCTACATATTTCGTGTGAACAGACAATGGCAAACTTCCAGATTAAGAAATCTATAGTCCCGTATTGCTATGGTTAATAAGAAAAATGTCAAACTGTAACAATTTACGTATTACGCACTTACTACGCAGTACACTTACGTACTACGCATTACAATTTACGCACTTACCCCAAAACCCGCAGATCGAACAGTCGTGGAGTTGTAACTGCTATAATATGCTACTAATATTATTCTTATTACTAACGTACCTTGATTAGTAAATTTCCACATTTTAATCTTTGATCGGTGCACACCAAATAAATCTCTAATTTCATTAACAACAACGGTCGAAACAAACATTATGTTGCATAAAAATCTGGATAATCTTTAGTAATCTACTTTAATTTAGCAAATAGCCAATTTTGACTCACACCATGCAATTCAATACCAGCCAAAGAAAGTTTCTTTATAAGCCCAGTGACACTTCCTCTACGGACGTATTGGTTATGTTTGGTTTATATCCGCTCATTCCAGTTATTAAACCTGTCTCTGTCTGTTGCTGTCTCTACTCGCAGCTGCGCAGCACTTGAGTAATACTGGGTTTCCATGATTCACAAAACAATGCGTCGCCACTCGTGAAGGTAGACGTGCATGCGTGTACCGGTACTCAGCCCACAATCCATTTCACGGAAGTATTTACCTCATTCTAGTTCAAAAAATCGATTTTAACTTGTTCGCAAATTTGTTTCCGGAGAATGTACGGAATCGCGTCACGTTTAAAGGTAGGATTTCAGTTATTAAACGACATGTAGACGTGTTAAGGACAATTTTTCACGAAACGACGTTTCCGAAAATGGTTGACACGATTTCTGTTGACTGGTTAACCGGAACTAAATATTTTTTTTATTTAAATTGTAACAGAATAAAGGATTTCACGATTTCTCTTAACTCGTTAATCGAAACTTAAAACTTCTTGATTTAAATTGTAACAGAATGAAAGATTTCACGATTTCTGTTAATTGGTTAACCGGAACTAAAAACGTCTTGGTTTAAATGGTAACAGAATAAAAGATTTCACGATTTCAGTTGACTGGTTAACCGGAACTGAAAACTTCTTAATTTAAATTTTAATAGAATGAAAGAAATGCAGTAAAATAGAATGCTTATTATTTAACATGTAGAAAACCGTGTCGCTTATATAAAGGTGGCGAGCAAATTATTACATACTTGCATTTAGTTTTTAATACGAACAAAGGTATACATGACAAATGTTTAAATTGTGAGATTTTTACTTTTTTGATACAGCTCCCATTGTATTGGAAAAGCAAACGAATCGTTGCCAATAAATGTCGTGTTAACACAGTGATGACTCTGCCACGCGAGAAACGTACCGAATTCATATCGGGGATTAAAGCGTTAAATTCGGTAGTATTGCAGGAAATCTTTTTTCGTTTACAGGATATTAGCGACAGTCATACTAATAAATTTTAACACATTGGTCACATGTTGCTGAAACGTTATTTTTTTTTTGAAGAAGCAGTGCTGGTCATCTGTGTCCCGAGCACCACAAATATTTAGAATAAATAAAATAAAATGAATGTGGTCAAATTCAGCAATTTTCAACATCATGGATACCTAAGAACTATTATAACATAAAAGTTGCACTATTGAATAATTAAAGATTTGAGCATATCGTTATGTCATGCAAAAGTTGTGCACAATATACTATATTATAACAGTACAAAAACTGAATGAAAAATAAAAATTTAGACTTATGAAGATTGGCACCTTGTGCTGAAAGTCAGATTTTTTTTTTATGCAGAATACATTTCAACTTATTAATCATTCGACCGGTACATTTGAACCAAATTTCTAATGTCACTGTATTAAAATGTTTTGAGCATAAATGAGGCTGCTCATTCTAACTTCCGCAATACGAATTTTGTCAAGTTTTATCATTTTCGAACCATAATTTGCAACATTTTTTCAAGTAACATATTTTGCAAAATTCTCAGACCAAGTATGCTGATACTTTCTTTATTTACATTTCATGGTGTTGTTTATTATGGTTGATGTGCTTACCTCTTGAGGTTTATACTGTATAATAAAATATATTTACAGTGACTAATGCCAATACAAGAGCAACACACTAACGCAAAATACTATTTTTTCATTATTTGGTTCTCAGTCTCATCGTTTTTCATTCCGATCTCTCACCGTCATATAATCTCTTCTCTCTTCATTAACTGTTTCCACTCCCTTCTCGCAAAAGTTCTAATTTCGCAACCACGCCACCGATACATTCGCATTTTCTCACACATAATACAATTGGCAAACAAACTGGTTACCTACGATACCGCAATATAATAAATGATGACCATAGGTAATCTTTCGCTGGACACTTTCTCCCTCATACATTCACATTCATACACACAAAACAAGTACAGAGTTATGCTCCCAATATCATGCAAAATTGGAAATAAATATTTTTAATATGTTCTTTACTTTCACCTTTGTTTATTTAAACAGTGTAATTATAAGCATTTAGTACATATAACCTGTTGGAAATTCCCATATGGGCGATTTTGGGTAATAGGTAACAACTGTAGATCGTTTGAGACAGGTACATAACGAGCATGTTGACACTTAGTCAATCGCACACACCCCCATCTAACCATATGCTCTTAACACTTAGCCAACCGCGCGCTCCCAAACAAACTGTACGGTTTCCACCACGCATTTTTCGCAGGTAACGCGGACTGATATTCACTATTTGAAATCAAAGAAGTCTGAAAATTATTTAAATGGTCAATTATATCTTGCGATAACAATTTCGTTTAACGATTTCAAATATAGTTTACACAAAACATGAAATTAAAAGTATATAACAATTATTATTTGTAAGTTATTCCAAAAGTGTAGGTAATAAAGTTTGAAAATTAAGAACATTAAAGATGAATAAAAATAAACAGTATGATTCCAACGTGAAATAAAATAATAGTAATGTGTTTTAATATTTTTCGACAGTATCGTATCATTCATAGTATACCAGTTTATACAGTGAATTGTGCATTATATAATATTTACTTGCCATACCTCATACCGCTATAACTTTATTTATTAGTCCCAAATGATTCTGTAACTTTTTAAGTGATTTTCACTACTAAACCCCAGACAAAAGTAACCGATAATGACAGAAAAAAGGAAACGCGTTGCTAAGGTCAAAGTGGGAGATCTCCCCGATCGGTCGCGCACCAACTTTAAAATAGGGAGATCTCCCCGATCGGTCGGCTAAGTGTTAAGTGCGGATTGTTTGCAAGCAATGCACACTAATCTTCATTATTTGGAAGACACAAAGCACATATAAAATTGTAGCATCAGAAAAACGGCCGTAGATGTGTCGCATAAATGTAGGAAGTGTGTGTGTGTGTGTATGAGTGACTGCGACCGATTGTTGCGAGTACAGGTATAATGATAGCGTGGTTTTGTTTGAAGAATGCGTGACGTATGTCTCATTATTGCGCGTGTCGACTGTAACTTTAGAGTGAGCGAGAGAGAATGTAGGTAAGAATGAGAGGATGCGTGTTTTTACGAATGATTGGATGCCGAACCCTTGGGGAAGGACGGGGATGCATAGCAACGGCCCGGCGAGGAGATAGAGTTTTCGTTTAGAGATAGTTGAGTAATAGGTCAGAGAGTTTTAAGTTGTCGTTCAGTCAAGTTCAGAGAGTAGTTCAGTCCAGTATAGATACATTTTTCTTGCCGTTTACCGAATAGTAGTCGGATTGCCATAGTTCTATTTTCATTTTGTATTTATATGTATAATTAGTGTCTTTTATTTATCTTTCAATAAATTATTCTACTCAATATAATTCCGCATCACACTTCGACATCACCTAACATCAAATATCCCTACAAAACTGATCTTAACAGATAAATTAAATTTAACGGTAATGATCTTGTAGTGCATGTAGTTTATAAAAAACTAGGGAAGTATAAACATAGATTACATAATTTACCGATAAAGTAAAAAATGATTAAAAAATTTTAGTATATTATATTTTTAAAGTGCGGTAATGTTTTAAACAGATAATTTTCAAATAAGCGTCATAACATTTTTCATTAACTTGAACTGAATTGATTTAACAGAATTTATTAAAAATTATGTTTTATGAAAGCAGAAAAAGTGTTTGATGGATTACAAGTAACTCGAGTTCAAGACTGACTAATTAACAAACGCAAAAACCAACAAAATAGGAAATGTCTTGCTAAGGAACAATTGGGAAATCTTTCCATTCCATTTATTATAAAATAATATTGTGTCGGAAACGATGACATTTTTCAAATTATATTTTCCATAAAACTTTATTGGTACATATGTTGTGAAATATAATTCCAATTTTACCTCCTATTTTTTACCACGATGTGATAATATCCGAAACAATTATCAACAGGCATGACAGATTTGGTCGAAAATGTACCGCAATAATAAGTTGTTTGTCATATTTGAATTAGCGATTTTCTTTTCGAACACGCAATCCAATCCCGTATTTTCCTCGCGCACTGATAATATATTATTTTTCATTCAGTCTATTGTCTTCGTATGTTGTAAAAGAATGTTCTCACCGTCGCTGTAGTTCACGTATCAGTTGATTGCCCAAAAATTGTATGAATTTTAAATACGACAGAGGTTTTCCATTTTTGGAAATGTTTTTACTTGTATTGCATTGGAGTTATCTGCAGGAAACAATTTGAAGGAATTTTCTATTTAGATACAATTTTCTCAACAATAACATACAATATCTTCATATTCCCTCAGAGGGGACAGTCGGATGTGACGGGTTAAATACGGGTCTGAGGCATCTCAGTGTCTAATAGCATCGCTTGGGTACACTACCAAACAATGTAATGAGGCTATTGCCTAAACTTGACCGGTAGTTGGTTGCAAACAACGTTTAATCGTATGCACCGCGTTAATCTAAGATAGATAGATGATGCTATCACGGTGTTTGTTTTGGCATATATGTATTTTATTATTATAAAGTGGATTCATGGTATATAAAAAATGAATAATGTACATAGCATTTCTCGCGGTGATGTTTTTAAACTCATTGGTGCAGATGTGTGAAACATTAAATATTGTAATATTGGATTCCGGATAATTACCACGTCTCTTTTCAGAATTTTGCCAATGTTTCGCAGGAGTTCCGTCTGCATCATCAGGGCAGTGGTGCTCAGGAATCCAATAATATAATCATTCATGGCGGCGAAAGCTTCAAATTTAAAATCATTAAATATGTTAGTTCTGGGAAAGGTAGTAGAAATCCGGTGAAGATGATTGAAAGTGATGATGGAAAGTGAATTCGGAAGGAGGTGACAACCGAGGTGAATTTCGGGGTACCTGGTACCTGGAACATGAGAGAGTTTTTCCGGTATATTAAGTAAGAGTGCTAAACGGTTTTCAACACGTTCCGTGCCACGTGTTGCTCTCTTGCTTTAACAAAACCAACCATTACATGTAATTATTAATTATTGTAAATATAAAAATTAAACAAACTTATGTGCTCCGTTCTATACTGGATTTTGTATAATGCCTCTATCTTTGAATAGAAATATTTTTTTTAGAACTATCTTTGTCATAAACATATATTTTCGGCGTATTAAAAAAAATATGTCTAAGTGTACCACCGGTGGCATACATGGCCTGAAGACCCAGTTTAGCGTGTACCATCGGTGGTACACTTAGACATATTTTTTTTAATACGCTGAAAATATATGTTTATGACAAAGTTAGTTCTAAAAAAAATATTTCTATTCAAAGATAGAGGCATTATACAAAATCCAGTATAGAACAGTTATTTTTTTGTTCGTATCAACATTGCAGTTTCTTCGTTTTTTACTCATGTTTTTCAATTTATAAGGGCGAAATATTTTAACGTAAACAAATAAATAAGCAAAACACACAACACGTTGACGCACGCCCTAATGTAAAATTGAAAGTGTTTAGACCTTTTGATCGGGATAACATTGTAGTTTGATGGCTAACGTCTGACGTCTTAAAAAGTTAAATTAAATAAAAAGGCTTAAAAAGTTAAATGTTTTAAAATGTGCTAAAGTAGAATGTGCGAAAGTCGAGGGCTGTTTATAGTCCTTTCAATTTCGCCTTTGCCTAAGCACACAGTGCATTTATTTTTATTCATTGGTCTTTTCAAAGTGTTATCGACTCGTAATTAATAAACAAAAGTGTATTTCATACCGAATATCCACTCGCCACCTGACTCGTCTCAATAGCTGGTGGGCCCAGGTGGACTTCGATAATAAATATCGATGACAGCAAGTAAAACGTAAAAGTGCAGCAGGTGGTGTTCGGCGACGTGATAAGAGTGCAGTGAGAATCGAACGAAGATGATGGCATCGAGTGTCACGCGCATCGAAACGCTAACTTGTGATAATTACGATGATCGATGCTTGGAGGCTTATTAGCGATCAAGCTCAAATGCCAGAGCATGTCAAAGTTTAAGCACATTAAACCGTGCGGCACACTATATGAGATGTGGAAAAAACTTGAAGAGATGTACTAATCAAAAGAACTGAGAAAGAAAGCGACGCAACTACGAAAGTTTCTCGATGCCATCCACATAAATCTAGACGCGCAAGCCATCATGCTGTTATATAGTCTCCGGAACACGTACCAAAACTTCCGTTGCGCGATCGTATCTTAAGGGTTAAGATTGTCACGTAAAACTGAGCTTTCACGGAAAATCGCGTTTCTCAAAACGGTACAAGAACACGAGAATGGAGAAAAAAACCTTTCAAGTATGTGTCATAGCTGTCGCAATATCAGACACAAAGCCGCCGAATGCGCGAAACTGATTAAGGTTTGGGACAATACAAACATTACGTAGATAATAACTTGTGCACGATCGCAGATTTTTTTGTCTATCAAAAAAAGATATAGGTAGAGTGCGAGAGGCAGAAAAACGTTCTGGGTGACAGATAAGAAGTGGGAGGTGTGATGAGTGGACAGTGGTTAAATAACACAATCTGCGGTAGCGAAAAGAAATTTGTAAAATCGACAACGTAAACCTCGCAAATTATCGATATCAAATCGATATCGGTAGAAGGTAATGTTGATGGTGCACGCAAACGCGTAAGATTAAATTACGCGATTCGTATACCGAAAATGTAAAAATAAATCTCTTACCGGTCGGAAAAAGGTGTGACGAAAGGTTTAAAGTATTATTGTATCAGTCTTTTTGCGTTTGTAAAACATCATTTTTATAGTACATATAGTACATTAGTAGTTAGTTTTAACATTAACATTAGTTACATATAGTACTATAGTACATATAGTACATTTACATAGTACATACAACTAATAAATATAGCTTTCAATTGAAAATTATCAGTTTTGGACGTTATCATACTTTAAAGGAATACTGAGATACGTTATTCAGTGTTTTTAATTTTAAATATACGTTCTGCATAAACTTGGAGCAAAACCCAACTATTATATTATTTTCCAATTTCGTTTTTTTTTTCACGAACTACATGCAACACGGGGTCGGTACTAACAAATATAATTGTTCGTTTTTTAAGCAGTAAACTTACTGAAACCTTGGATCGAAAGATGGATCATCCAAATTATTATAATCTTGCTCAATATCAATAGAGCAAAATCGTGAATGGATTCAACCTTGAGACGTGTCAAGTTAAGACGTTTTTGATATCATTCACTCCGACCCCTGCGGTTTGATGCGTACCGAATCTATCGTAAAGAATAAATACACCGTAATATTCACAGACGATGCGTCAAGATAGTATAAATTGTGTGTGCTAGGCATCAGGCATAACTTCCATTGAGCTTTTAAGGTTTTTGAAAACTTTTGTTCGAAATCAAACGGGCAAGCGAATTAAATTCCTACAGTTAGACAGCGAAGGCGAGTGTCGGATGAGCGACTTCAACGCATTTTTAAGGGAAAACAAAGTCAGTCGAAGGCTCACGGTATCTCACATATCGGAACAGAATGCAGTTGCTGAGAGAAGAAATCGAACGCGCTTGTATATGGCTCGCTGTTCACTGCTGCAGTCGATACTGCCGAAGAACCTCCGAGCGAAGCCAATTAATACACGCATGGAGGCATGCTCTGCGAGTCATCTAACTGGAAAAACGCTGTTCGAAAAATGGCGACGGGCTATTTCGGATGTGACTCTCTTCCGGGAGTTTGGATGCAAACTTTTGACGCTAAAACGAGAACCTAACAAAGAGAAGTCCGAGTTACAATCCACACGAGGGATTTTTGCAGACTACTTCGACACGTCGCAGGGCTATTTCGTGCAGCTGGAAAGGCGAGTCGAGATTGTGAGGATTGTTAAGTTCCTGGATCTGAAAACAACAAAATCGAAAACGTAACATTGTGATAATCCAAGAAATCCAGTAACGACAGGGCAGGAGGTTGTTGAAATAGAGCTTAAAACGCAACGTATCGAAGATCCCGACGTAGAAGAGGATCAACCACAAGATTACGATGGACGAGTAGAGAGCACCTGTACGAGATGGTGAGTCACCCCATTTGGAGTGTACTGGACACAGGAGCGGTAGCATGGATTGCTTTTGGGTGTACTTGCCTAGGTGGCCTTTGTTGTATACTTGGCGCACATTGTAAGAAAAGTTTTCTTCTATTAAACGAGGGTGGTTTGAGAAGTTCTTGACCTAACAATGGAAAAACTAATTTATAATGTGGCATAAACGCATGTTGCGGCCACAGACCCAAAACCTCTAGGGCGGTTGTCCTGGGCCTGCCGGTGGTAATCTTTCACCGGACACCACCCCTTTCCACCGAACCTCCTATTCTTACCCACCGGTGGGATATTTAACCCTTTCGTTACGGGTGCCGACTATAGGCGGCGGCCGCGCGACAATCATTGTGTACGGCTGTTTACTATAATCGACGTGTATGCGATCACCTGTGCCGATTCTCGCTAGTTATCATTCTGAATTAAATTATTAAGAATTATAGTTTGATGTCTAACTACCCAAAATTGTATTTTTACTTACAATAGCAAAATTTCTAAATATGTAAATAACTGAATATTCATACAATATACTGATTTTCATGTTTTCCCTATAAAACGACGAAACAGTTGCTATGTAGCTCTTAAAAAAGTGTACGTACAAGAGAATCACAAATCACTCCCGCGGACCACACTGCCGTAAGGAAAGGGTTAAGGCCGAGACCGAACGGACGAGACACATAGTATTCTCTGAGACCCCCATCATTCAACTTAGGTATATTAAGATCCGTGAAAAGTGTAAGCAAGTGTAAATAAAGTTCCTTACAAAACAGATCCGATATTACCGACGCATATGTCCAGAACACTCCAAAATAATTACAAAATTATTTTTATTTTTTCAATACAATCCCCCATAAGACTAATAGATTTATTCGAGCGATACTCCAGCGCCATTATCCCGTCCCTGTAGTGGTTCTCCGTAAAATCTGCAAAATATCCTTCTACAGCTGCAATCGCCACTGGATTTGAAGAAAAACGCTGACCAGCGGGGAAGAATTTGAGTTTTGGGAAGAAATAAAAGTGAGAGGGAGCCAAATCGGGGGAGTAGGGCGGATGTTGTAACAATTTATAGCTCAGAATTCCTAAATTTCCCATTGCCAAAACACTTTTGTGGAAAAGTGCATTGTCCTGATGAAAAATCATTTTTTTCTTCTGCACAGCGGGTTTTTTTCATGAATTTCTTCATCTAATCTGGTTAAAAGATTGGAATAATATTCCCTCGTTATTGCTTTACCCTTTTCAAGGTAATTAACAAACAAAGTGCCTTTAGCATTCGAAAATATCGATGCCATGATTTTTCTTGCAGATGAAACCGACTTTTGACTTCTTTGGCGCTGAACAACCGACTTCTGTCCACTGTTTTGACTGCTGTTTGGATTCTGGTGTGTAATGGCGAATCCAAGTCTCATCCACAGTAACAAATCGACGCGCAAAATCAGTTTTATTTCTGTTTAAAACGCTTCAAGTACTGTTCAGAAATTTTCATTTGAATGCGTTTTTGATCTGCTGTGAGCAAGCGCGGCACCCATCTTGCGCAAAACTTTTTCATCTGCAATTCCTCATGCAAAATATAACCTACACGTTCTTTGGAAATGCCCATTATGTTAGCAATTTCACGCATTTTCACCCGTCGGTCATTCAATATCATATCGTGCACTTGTTCAATGATTTCTAGTGTTGTTGCAGTTTTTGGGCATCCTTCACGTGGACAAACTTCAAGGCTGGTACGGCCATGTTTAAACTCAGCAGTCCATTTCTTAAGTGTCAAAAATGAAGAAGAAAAGTCCCCATAAACTTTTATGAACTTCAAATAAATTTCATTTGGCGTTAAACCTTTTTTTACAAAGAATTTTATAACCGCACGATACTCAATTTTATCCATTTTAAGATGTTGTAGACTACACTCGTACTTCAGACAGCTGTATAAAACAAACGACTTCAGATAATGACTTGACATTTCACATAGATGTTTATGACAGATGTACCAATTTAGCGAAATAAAATTTTGCCGATAGTGCTACCAGTTTTCGTCGAGGCCGAGAACTTTTGAGACCACCCTCGTATCTGCCTGGGACGCCTTTGTTGTGTACTTGGATCACATTGTAGTAAAAGTTTACTTGTATTATACGACACAGACACTGATTAGGTGGAGGGCGATGCGATCGGGTCGTACGGTCACTTGGGACTACAGGTCTTGCCTGCTGCACCGGCTTGCCGATATCAGAATTGTTCTTTATCTGCGACACGCATACGCGTCTTCCGTATTTCGCTAATCCTCTGGCCCGTATTTTGCTGCGATCATTAAGTATGCGGACTTAACACCCATTAATACGGCAATCCAGAGACCGGATGCGGACAATCGCACGATGCCATCAACCGATATATACGTTATATTATTGGATTTCGGATAGTTACCGCGTCTCTTCTCAGCATTATGCCGACGTTTCGCAAGAGTTCCAGTTTGCATCATCAGGATCCGAGTATCGGAGCATCCCTGCCCTTATGATGCAGACTGGGACGCCTGCGAAACGTCGACATAATGCTGAGAAGAGACGCGGCAACTATCCGAAATCCAATAATATAATCATTCATGGCCGCGAAAGCCTCAAATTTAAAAAGAGATATACGTTTTACGATAAAGAACGCCATTAGGAATCTGTTGGTCATTTAGGCGGGGTGGAAAGATAATAGATGTTTGAGGTAATAACTGTTCATTCGCATTCACATACACTCTGTTCGGGGTCTCAATCACGGTCCCAACGACCACTTCGGTCGGGCAGATTAACGGTCGTACATCATTGGAAAAACCACCCAAATCGCGTGGGAAAGTGCACGAATACATGCTGTGCAGCCGTAGTTTCAAATAGTCTTGTTCATAAAACATTCCTTTGCCTCGCAATCTAACAAAAGCGCAGTGTCTATGGAAAGTGCCCGGCGACACACTGTCGTCGTCTGGCACTTAAAGAGTTCCATAGGCACTGCAATAAACTTAAAATATCAGTGTGACCAGGGATGAGTACCCGGGTTGTTTATGGCGGGGTCTTCATTTACATCACTTTCTCTGCAAGCAACGACAAGCAGGACCCCGTACATATTAGCCTGGGATGTGTCACTCCACGCCCAACCCACTATGGGGGGCCTCAATATGGGAGGCCCGATCATAGGAGGACTCAATATGGGACGCCCCAATGTGGGAGGCTCCAATAAGGGAGGATCCAATAGGGGGAGGAGGGACACTACTCATTCTACCACCAAAACTGGAACTTCGTTTTTGAGCCTTAGAACAAATTCTCTTCTCAGTCAACCACCACACAAGACACATCTCCTTTGACACGGAAACAGTCCACACGCATCATCACACTTCAACAAAGTCAATCATATACTCAGTAACACAAAGTCTATCAATAACTATCCTAAGTATCTAAACGGGACTTAGGAATATTCTCTCATCGCGCAATTCCGCATACCGGCATTTTCCGATCGAAGATTTACAAGAGAGAAACAATAACGGTGAGTGGTTTAACACTAAACGTACCGGTACTTTACACCTACCTATTCTTACCATGAGGGATCTTTGATCCCTTATGAAATAAACGTTGATTTTCAGAAAGAAGTTTCGCATTTATTAAAGCGAGAAATTGAATAATCAGATGATATAAGAATTTACAGAATGTCAAATGAGCGAAAAAAATAACAATGAAAGTATGATCTTAAATTTTGAAAGGGATCGTTTGATCCCTTACGAAATGAGCGTTGATTTTCAGAAAGAAGTTCCGAATTTATTAAAGCAAGAAATTGAATAATCAGATGATATCAGAATTTACAGAATGTCAAATGAACGAAAGAGATAACAATGAAAATACGATCTTAACTCGTTCGCTACCAGCGTTGCATATGTATATGCGACGTTTCAGTTCTTGTTTTTGAGCCCGACGTCGCATATATGCGACATGTCTATTTTATCAGTTTATGATAACATGCTGCGTGAAATTTTTGCAGAAATAGATTTATTGGGCTATAGAACAATAAAATAGATTTAGGTTGTTGTTGGTCTGGAGATTGTTACATTTTTAAGCCAGTGAGAAGCAGTGAATCCTCAGTGAAAATAGTAGCTTTCTAGATCGGTTGCAAATTATAATAACAATATGTCGGGCATCGACAGAACAAATCAAACGATCGCTTATTATTCTTCCCCTAGGAAGTCGTTACGTTGGTATATATAACTCTTTTTTCATATAATGGACATTACAATTTGGAATGCATGTTGGGTGTACAACAAAGTTTATTCAATTAAAATTAATTATTTAGATTTTAGAAATGATCTTGCTAAAAGATTAATTTATATAAGCAAAATAACTGTGTTTCCATATAAAAATACCTCGAATATAAAACAATTCCCTAAAAAAAAATTGATAAAAGAATAAAATGTCCTGTATGTAGTATGAAGAATCTGCGCAGAGAAACTTTATATAACTGCGGAATTTGTCAGACGAATAAGGGATTACCTATCGGGCTGTGCGTAAATGAATGTTTTAAAATTTTTCATAAAAAAAATAAATAAATAACTTGCATTTCGCTTTAAAAAATGTTTTTCTTTATGTTCCTTTCCTATCTAGTTAATTTCCTTTTTATAAAATACGTCGCATATGTGCGGCATTGTGGTTTATAAAATAAGTTTCTCCTCCGTAGGCCAGCGTCGCATATATGCGTCGTATGAAAAAATGATTAGTTTTTATATAATTGGAATGTTATAAATATATATTCTCAAAATCAATGCCAGCTGAAGTCATATTAGAAGAAAAAACACCATGGTCTGTAAAGCCAGAATTTCTTCTCAAGGCCTGGTAGCGAACGAGTTAACGTAAATTTTAAAAGGGGTCGTTTGATCTCTTATAAAATGAGCATTGATTTTCAGAAAGAAGTTCGGAATTTATTAAAGCAAGAAATTGAACAATCAGATGATATAAGAATTTACGAAATGTCAAATGAGCGAAAGAAATAACAATGAATGTACGATCTTAAAGTACATTTTGAAAGGAGTCGTTTGGCCCCTTATGAAATAAGCGTTGATTTTCAGGAAGAAGTTCCTAATTTATTAAAGCGAAAAATTGTATAATCAGATGATATAAGAATTTACACAATATCAAATGAGCGAAAGAAATAACAATGAATGTACGATCTTAAAGTAAATTTTAAAAGGAGTCGTTTGGCCCCTTATGAAATAAGCGTTGATTTTCAGGAAGAAGTTCCTAATTTATTAAAGCGAGAAATTGTATAATCAGATGATATAACAATTTCCAGAATGTCAAATGAGCGAAAGAAATAACAATGAATGTACGATCTTAAAGTAAATTTTGAAAGGAGTCATTTGGCCCCGCTTGGTACGTTTAGTGTTAATTTAACGGCACTTGCGTCGCCCCTTTCGGTTCCGCTGGAGCATATAAAGGTGACACATTACGCTCGGATTCTTGTTACACTCGAAGTGTAATCCATTTATAATTAGTAAACGAGACTGCATCTCGTACCGAATACTCACCACCCGGCTCCTGTCGATAGAGTGTTACGAGAGACGGCTCTAAATATTAACACTTTGCCGGCCGCTTAATTCTTGCATCGTCTTTACGCTGCCGCCGGCGAATTTCGCCCGGATTCTGGTGCTACCTATTTACTGCTACTATATTTACGCTATTCGTCGTACAGAGGGTATGGTTATTATTAAAAATTGCACTAAAATTAGTGTTACATAAATCCTAACACTTTGACTGCCGTGATGGTCACCGATGACGGGCGCGAGAGATTTTACTGATGATCCAAAATATTCGCAGGTGGTAGCAATAATTATTTTACAAATGCAGTTATTCTTAGAATAGTGATGCGATCCTTTGGTCTCCAGTACCTGTACATTATTTACATTTTGCATAATTCAGTCAAAAGCTGTAGTATTCCATAGCATCGGCGTTCTAATACAGCAAAATACGCACATCAGTCAACGTGTTAATGCATATTTTTATATCCTTAACATAGAAGCATAGTGAAAACATTGTCGCTGTGCTGAGCCGGTGTCACGCGTACGTGACCCCGGCCGATAACAGTCGACGAGCAAAGTCACGCCAGCGTGACAGCGGCCGGCAAAGGGTTAACGCGATATGGAAACAGTCTCCGTGAAATGTCTCGAACGTCTCTAACTGCACGAAGATGCCACACCTTGGGCGAAACCAAGATCCCGCACTTTTGTATCTGTTTTTAGACTATCGCGGATCCCACGGAAGGTCTGGGATCGGATAAGAGGGTAGGATTCAGGTGATGAAAGGAAACAAGAATATGTAAGAGGTGCAAATACGACTATGCGTGCTTTGAAGTAAATATATGTAGGATCTCAATTACAGGATTATCTAATTGGCAAGCAAATGTCACCTATAATCCTCAAATGAGGTATCATAGATGACGAGTTTGTTGAATAGTGTTATTTGGTTGCGTAGTAGTCAGTTGAGGACGAAACGTAAAAACGATAAGACGTAAAGATGAAAAGGCGAAACAACGAAACGGCAAAAGATTAGGAAATAAGACTACAGTGTCTTGATTGTATTGTTATTGTTTATAAATATTATATTCTGTAGTTTCACGTATTTAAATTCTACATAGGGTAAAGTGGCAGTGATTGACCGTTCTGCGTTCCTGAACTGAAGAATCTGAAGATCGCTATAGGTATATCTTCATTGTTTTGAATATCAGTCTAAAGCACATTCTGTATGTGACCGTCTAGCAATACAGAATTCTTGTGTAGATTACCTGTGATTAACACGTTGGCTGCCGTGGGGGTCACCGGTGACCGGCACAAGAGATTTTACTGAAGATCCAAAATATTCGCAATGGGTAGCAATAATTATTTTATAAACGCAGTTATTGTTAGAATAGTGATGCGATCCTTTGGTCTTCAATACCTGCACATGATTTACATTTTGCATAATTCAGTCAAACGCTATAGTATTTCATAGCATCGCCGTTCTAATACGGCAAAATACGCACGGCAGTCAACGTGTTAATAACATGCTGTGAAAGAATTGTTACAGATTTCTTAATAGAAAGAGGTAAGTGCTTAACGATATCTTTTAGAAAAGACCAGTGAATTTGTAATCACTTTGCAGTCTATATAGTATTTATGAAAAAATATATGATTTGTATCTGATGGAATAACCTCACTAAAGGTCTTATATCCGTCCCGGTTTCCTAATATCGTAATTATCCGATAGTACTAGGGTGGTCAATCACCGTATTCGTGGCAATGGATTTTGACAGTAATTGGCCACTGATAGATTTAATCAGTTTAACACATTGACTGCCGTGCGTATTTTGCCGTATTAGAATGGCGATGCTATGAAATACTACAGCGTTTGACTGAATTATGCAAAATGTAAATAATGTGCAAGTATTGGAGACCAAAGAATCGCATCACTATTCTAACAATAACTGCGTTTATAAAGTAATTATTGCTACCCATTGCGAATATTTTGGATCTTCAGTAAAATTTCTTGCGCCGGTCACCGGTGACCCCCACGGCAGCCAACGTGTTAATCAGTTTAATCGCGTAAAAATCATTGTAATTCAATAACCGTATGCTGCATGGAAACCGTCTTGTTTACGGTTGTCATGATACCCACAGGCTTCTGTCTTTAGCGTTCCTTTCTTTCTTTTTTATGAGCATAACTAAAAGGCGCACCCTGTCGCATTGGTCACATACCCAAAGGTACTACGACATGCGTTCGAAGTGGCATATTTCATTTTTGCGCTTTTATTTCAACATGCTGATACATTTCAGTGTGGTGCTACCGTCGAAAATTATATCCGATAACATTTAAAGTTAATACAGTAAAACTAACCGCTTAAATATTTCTAATTTCTCACAAGTTTGCAAGGTGGTCAATAACTGTAAATAACACGGTCAATGACTGTGATTTCCGCGGTCAATCACTTTTAATTGGCCATATTAAATGTATCGTTGTGTTATTAATAAATAACATTTTGTTTCTGTTTCGTTGCAGGCTGAACATGTTCTTACGACATTCTTCTGTCCTAATATGCTAAAATATAATTAATGCAACATTACACGTTTAAGTTATATGCCTTTCATTCAATCACTATTCTTAAGCGGTCAATCACTATGTACTTTACCCTATATATTACTTATAATTAGGTGACACTGATCGGTGGTTACAAAGACGTAGTAAAATGGTGGATCGGTCTTGCAAAAAAGAATTGAATTTGCGAAGTTTTAGAGTTACAACGTGAAATTCACAGCCATGTGAATTATCGACTTCAGGTTTATATTAAATTCGCGAAAGCTTTTACGTTCAATAACCATAAAAATCAAAAAATGTGAGCAATATACATACCACTAGAGATAAAATGGAACTATTAAATGGTCTAAGCAGATATATGTCCGATATAAAAGACTGTAAAGATAAGCCGTAAAATTAAAAGTTACATATTTGATACGAAGGACAATCGAGATAAAGGCGCTGCCCGGCCAAATCCTCGTCTTTTAATATTCCCCAGGACCTACATAGGACATTCTCATTCGTGAAAATACAATAACGTAACTTCGTCGCCGAATCACCACATGAAACCCATAAACAAGTGATAATGAAATCCATAAACAATCGACTCCAGATGATTAGTCTGATTAAGCTAATTTTAGTTGATTTTCTAACTGGGCAATGCCTTCTACATTTCGAGCTAATGATGCACCACGTTTCGACAAATGATTGGGCGCTCTCAGTTAAAAAGAAATGAATGTCTATATATTTATAAAAAGTTGTGCCACGCAACAAGAGCATATCTCAGCAAATTTTCGGCGCAAGAGGTTTAAACCTGTTCACACAAGCGCATGTATCAATATGTAGAATGAATGGTCTGGCAGTAAGAGGGTTAAATATCAGGAATAACAACTATTAATTATAAGTTTTTAAGAACAAGGAACGACAGTCGCGGTCAACTTGAAACGTACTTGCCAGCATTATTACATATGCATAATTGTTTCAACAATTTTATCTCAGGTTTAAACGTACTTTATGAAAAAAAAACGTAAACCTTCGCGTTACGTCCCAGGAAACTGACTCTGCACTAATTAAATATTACTGTCGACGCGGCGCTGACTCAAGAAATCTCGACTGATCGGCTTTTCAAATTTAAGCTTGGCATTTGTCATCGTTTTATTCGACCAGTAATTCGCAAAACATATATGTGCCCATAATTATGAAAGTGGTCTAAGTCATATATTTCTTGTTTCGAGATATTTAATGAATTGCATTTGAATAAATTAAAAAATATTTTTACATTATGCGACATTTTAATTTATAATTTTATTAGTCTTAATTAATGGAAATTTACTATGAATATGAAATTTTGTGTGAATTTTATACGATAATATTATTTTTAAAGATTGAATTGACTTAGACCATTTTCAAAATTAACTGAATGTCCTATAAATGACTTAAAGCAATAAAGAACTTTGAGTTTTATTTGAAACAATAATTTGATTGAAATAATTCGTGAACATTTATTACATTTATTAATTATTTTTAAACAGTAATCCATTTTTATCATTATTTCGAGTATTTAAGATTCTTAAAATGTTCCTGAAAAACTGGAGGGATGTACGGTAGTAAACTCATAATATCTTTATGTTTTTCTTCCGATACTGGTCTAATGGTGGTGTATCATGGAAGTAATTTAATATTTCCGTATATTTTTGGTCTTCCTTTTTTAGGTGAAAGATCCAAAACGTGAAATTTAGAATCATCTAAAGATGTTTTATAGAACATTTTATAAGGTTCATTTTTCAAGAATCTCATCCATTGAATTTGTAGCCAAGAGACAGATTCACCCGCGGTATTTTTTACTCTTCTTGTTATTGATTCTTCTAGTGATTTCGTTAAAAATGAAGTTGTCGTTATTATTAAAATTTGATTGTCATTTATTTTATTATGTAGTCCAGAAACGCGTCAAAGAAGGCCCCGTGCCATTTTCAAGTTGTTTATATAATTTATTTAAATTTTTGACTTAGACCACTTTCATAATTAAAACTAAATGAATTCCATATAATGTTGAAATTACAACCACTATCTAATGGTTCATTTTTGACAATTTCGTAAAAATTACATTGAATAAATTTAGTTAAAAATAATGTGGTATGAAATAACTGATAAACTCATTTTTTTTTAATTTTGACTTAGACCACTTTCATAATTATGGGCACATATGTGGTCGTTAGGCGTGGGTTTTAATATTTTCGTATGTTAGAAAGTATTAGTAGAATATTGTTTTGATGCTCGATGAAAATGTAAAATTGGTATGGCGTGTGTTCATATGCGATGTACCGATTAATTTGCACGTTTTAAATATCTTTCGCTTTTAATGATATGAAAGCATATAAACGTGGCAAGCATTGCTGTATGAACGTTTTTCGCTATGTTACCAGATTTTAATGTTTCAATATATTGAAATATTTATTATAGGCTCAAGTATTTTCATTGAGATGCAGTTGTCATTGATATCAGGACAACTTTAATGAGAGTAAATAATAAATAATTTGATAACTTCACGTAATATCGAATAAAATATCACGTTCAAGGCAAGTTATTCATTTTACAATATGTGGAAGTTGTTCCTAATAGACGTTTTGGTACATAATTTTTTAATCACGTATCATAATGTTCCGAAGAAAGATCTGCTGTATTTCGCAATGTGACGAGAATTCCTGATATAACCTCACAAAGTTAAAGAAAATGCACAAGCTGGGTGCAGAGAGTTGTGTTGCCCATACATATTAAAATAATGTTCAACATGCTTATGAATTTGCAGACCAAGAGTAATTTCCTTCTTTTTCACAGTCAAATCCATGGAGTTTTTTTCAATCAACAAATCCCATGTAACTTTTAGACCTAACTTTTAGATCAAAATTGTAGAAACAGCGGATTTTTATAATCTTCTTTACCGAAAATAGAATAATGGGAAAAATGGTTTGCGTATTCGTTTCCAATCTATCAGAGTATATACGGACATATTTATTGGAATTTTCCAACGTTATTCGTTATATACTGGTAACGCTTAAGTCCCCGTGAGTTCATCAATCGAATTTGAATCACAGTATTTTCCTCTAATTATCAGGAGTTTATAAATAAGTTGCAAAGTTTATATTAGTAAGAAGGTGTTTAATTGCATTAGTCCACCCGCACAATTCTATACAGGTGCTTATAAGTACTTAATACGTTAAATATATGATAGAAATATATGTACTTGATATTGGTACTACTGGAGAAATAATGTGCACTTTTTACTGGTTGTAAATTTATGAAAACGGATTTTTGATGTAACCTAATATGTAATGTAACATAAAATGTAATATTAAATTAATGTACAATAATATGTAATGTAATATAAAAATTTATTTCAATACATTTTCAATCAATAACAGCATAATATTTCTCCAAAAAAAATATGAAGTTACAAATATTTTTTATAATAAACTTCAAAATAATTTAATCGTAATTATGATCCGTAGGAAACAAAATTTACACGTTTCTACTTAGTGGCAAGTCTACACGCGAATTCAAAAAATAAGTTGTTATTTAATCTTTTCCACGTCTTTGTTCACCGTGACTCGACATTAATTATATTCATCTGTATTTCTACGTCATGCCACTAACAACATTTATAAATTGCCTACTTTAAAATGTACGTTGTGTTACGATAGTTTTGCTACATAGGTAAGCTAGATGTATATTTAAACTACAAATTCTGTGGCTCGCTGTTTCGTTTAACTAGCCAGATTTATGAACATTAGTGGCACGATAGGGGTTGGTGGGGAGGATCTATATTTGAATTATAAATTCTAAGTACAAGGGTCAGTGACGCATTAGAGGGAAAGTTTTCAATTGTCAATACAGACACTTGCTGGGTGTCCAGTTCACGTATAGTTAATTTAAAAAAAATTTGTGTATCGATAAATCACGAACGGCACTTCATCAAATTGTAATTTATTACATGCATATAACCCTTGCTAAAGAAAAGGTCCTTGAAGATCAGATGTGTGATTATTCGGGTTATGAAATGCAAAATATGCTCTACGTGAACGATACAGCTGATGTTTATAAATGCATCACTTGTAAATTAATGCATTCGTTAGAAGCCTTGAAGAAGATACGTATTTTTTTTGTTTTTTTTTTACCTATCGACATTTTCTTATTTTCAGTAAAAAGTATACGAAATTGTAGAAATATCTGGTCCTAGCAAAGTTCCAATGCTATAACCAATATAACTTCTGTCGATGTCTACATATTTATTATTTGTAAATTAACGCACCCACTAAAGTCCTCAAAGGAGAAGTTCTGAGTTGTACTTCGATTTTCCTTCCTTTATCAACTTTTTCCCATTTGCAGTAAAGAAATGTTGCCAATTTGCTACAAATACCAATTACCACCGAAGTTCTAATACTACTTCCAATGTAATTAGTAGAAAAAATGTTTTGCATTACTTCCAATCAACCAACTGTCCTTTGGAGTACATTTCAAATAAAACACTTGAAGTAAAGCGGAACTATCGTTCATTTTGCAAATGTCTATTAACGATTTCCAAGCAAAACAGGTTGTCAGTCAAAATTTTGTTTCGCGTATTCGTCAGGCGCCAAGAAAATTAAGTACGCGCATATAACATAGTATATCTATATCTAAGTTGTCAACGGTACACAAAACGATTGTGAGACAAATTGTTGACTGATTGTGCTGTTTCCCTGCTTCTGGACATAAGTTTCGCACCTTCATACCGGTAGTGAGGCACGGTGCTGGTTATATCCAGAATTTTAGCACGATCATAGCAAGAATCACTTAACCCTTTCGCTACGGTGGTCTTTTCCACAATTTGACTTTATGCTCACTCTTAAAAATGTCACGATTATGAATTTTTTAGGAAAAGAACATTTCTGACGAAAACTGCGGCTGATTGAAAATAGACACATGCAACAATGCTATACTCTCTAACAAAAAAAAAATAATTACAACATACGGAACAAGAGCTCCATGATAAATGTGCCAAAATGGACTGTGGTCAGGCAACTATAGTTGCTCGTCGTACACAATCAGCGTATCGTGAAGGGTGACTATAGTCGTCCGTAGTAGCGAAAGGGTTAATACTGGACTGCTGTGCAAACTTCTCGCGATCGTGACACGAGCCGAAAGAAATAACTAGTTTTATTCGGTGGCTTGTGTTTTATTTCTGTATAATGTGATGCTATGGCTTGTGCAGTGTACTGTTGTGTGGTAGAATCAATACTGTTTCTTGCGTGAGGTAGAATACGTACTGTCGTGTGGTAGAATGAGTACTGTTTCTCGTGTTTGGTAGAATGAGTACCGACTTCGTGTTGATAGAATGCGTACTGCCCCTCGTGTTGTGGTAGAATCAGTATTGTTCCTCGTGTAGAGTAGAATCAGTACTGTTTCTCGTGTAGGGTAGAATGCGTACTCACCCTGGTGGTGGTTGGAATGTGTACTGCATTTCTTTTTCCCCGTGGCCGAACTCTCCAATATATATATAGTTTCCTTATGACTAAAGAGACTGTTTATTTAATAAAGAAGGATAAAATGAATGCATATGAACAAGTTTCTATAAGTCGCAGTTTCTAATTAATTTCCGTCGCATTTCTTCGCTATGTTCGTCGTAATTCTTCCCGAGCTAAAACTCAACTGACGAAGTGTCGATCACCACATCGCTCGCTCATTCTGTTTTCATCTCCATGGCGAGATGAACAAAGAGATGACAATTTACTGAACGAAAAAATGCTAGCAATTCCGAAGAAATTTGCTGCTCTCTGTTCTGACAATGAGACAATATGTTTAACATACAAAATACAGCAGCTTAACGACCCTGTCGATATTGTAGCATTTACAATCTTGGTGTTCATTATTCACTCTATCGTTAAGTGGGTACATTAGCGGAATCGCGTAAAACATAGCATGATGACAGATAAAACTATAGGTAAATTAATATTGGGCAGAAGTATGTCAAAACCTCAATAATAATCATATCGTTATATTTTTTTCCAAATGTATGCGCTTACACAATATATTCAGTTTATCCTCTTATTAAGTTTACCATGAAAAATGTACATTGTACACTCTTATATACTGTTTTATACCTTTTTCTAGCGTTGGCGCATAAGAAACCAGTTGTTTGAAAGAATCTCAATCTTTTATAAATTGTAATCTAACATAGCTGATGTATAGATAAGACGTATGAGCGGAGAAATTCATTGACTTTTGGAGCCTCTAAGGAAGAAAGACAAAATATGTTTGGCACTTAAAGCGTTAAACATCGCCAGTCAGTATTCCTTTAGTGGTTAAGAAGAAATGCCGTCTTCTTGGTAGAGAAATCTGTTGCTGCTCCTATAAGAAACCTTGTGGTTCCCATATCAGAAGCCTATATGTTAGTAAGTTCAGTCGGATAATATAAGCGATGTATAAATTTAAATAAAATTAAAATAAGCTGGATATGGTGAAGAAAGTAAATTAGGGCGGTATCCACGAGAGACATCGTTTACATATAACTTTTACCAATAATATACAAATAACCAAATGCACAAATAAATATAAATAATACACAAATAACCAATTACACAATTTTATCAAAAAGAACACGTCAAAATAATAATTGCACGAATTCTTTCTCGACTCTACCTATTGCTCTACCTAAAACGTTCAGATAATCTCTGAAACGATCGAACTAGTATCTTTTAAGTTTCTTCTTACAACTAGAAGTTTCAACGATCATGTTCCACTCTAATAATCTGCAATATAAGAACACTAATTGTGTTTCAAATTGTCACGTTGTATTAAAAAGTCTAAATGAAAAAATAATTGCTCGACTCAGTCCGACACTCCATCTAAAATGTTTAGCAAATCTCGAAAACGCTGAAACTTCTATTTTTCAACTTCGTGCGCCGTAATTCAACGACTGACCCTTCACAACTGGGAGCTTCCCTGCCTAACTTTACACAGTATCCGGGCAACGTTGTATTACCGCCGTGATTACGAAAGTTGTCAACTTGATTAAACGGTTCTGCTTCGGAGGAAGTTGGTTCAAAGGGGTAATCGTGTGAGGTGTCTGCCAGTAAGAGAAATCGAGGGAGGATAGATTGTACATGGAATTTTCGCCGGATTTAATGGGAACGGTGGAAGGCCGATAGATTAACAAATACAGGGAGTCGTTTTCGGCAAAACAGCCTGAGTGTCTACGTCCGATAAATCAGCCATTTTTGCGACCCGTTCGTTTAGTTCGCCTAACGAGGCCTATACATTTTCGCTGCGATGATGGGGTCATAATGTCTTCCATCATTAAAACAAATGTGTTGGGTACTCGCACGCCCGACCAAAATCTGATCACGCAACAACGATTTTAGGTGTGTACATCACCAACGAGACACCTTCCTTTAAGGAAACTGGAAATTCGGGGATGGTAGGTAGATGCGAACAATATTTATGTATTGGGGGTTGAATGGAGGAAGTATGAAGTGACGGAGGGGAGGGAGTACAAAATATACCTTAGCGTACCTTAGCAAAAATCCAAATCCCAGGATAGTATGTGGATGCAGGAGTTTATATATTAATGGGGTCCGATCAAGGGAGTACAAAAGAGGATCAGACATAAAGAATGTTAAAAATTAAAGATTCCGTGACGATCGCGAATAGATGTGAGACGAAACGTTCTTCCAACTTTTCATTTTTAACGTAATTTATTTTCAGAAGATACCTTTCGTTTAAAAAAAATTTATACAAATGTGTGGATGTTACGTGGAAGCAGACAACATTTATATATTAATGGAGTTCAAGCAAAGGAGTGTGAGAGAGAACCGAAAATAAAGGTTATTAAACTTGTAAAGTGTTGAAAAGAGAAAATCAATTTGGGATAAGATTGGGAGAGCATTGCTACAAGTTCTGTGACGAACCAGTCCATATGTTTGCATCAATGAATTTAATTGTCCTAGCAGGCAGCAACTATTCCTCAGCGTGCATACGTATAATAATTTTCAGAGAAATCACATCAGCTGGTTAGAACTATATACCATATATGAAAACTAACTGAATATTTTGATTGAATAACAAAATGCTGACTATTTATTGAATATTGATTTATTCATTAAATCAATATTATATTCAAATGTAAAAAAAACTAGTTCATTTCTGTGCGGTATAGTGTTAAATGTACAATTTAATTACAATGCTATCTATTTAGCGCAAACAGATTCCCTGTGTAAACGACTTAGTTCTAACAGTCGAAACAATAAGAATTTTAAGATTTCTGGTGAACCACCGTCGTCTTTACGTTACTATGTCACTACGTTACTATGATCACGCGTACAATCAGTTCCAAGACGTTCAAAAGTTGCCTCATAAGTAAGGAATGTGCGACTTTTCAGAGCTTTGATATTTTTGATTAAGGATTATTACTGTATTTTAAACTTCGTTTCGTTCAATAATGAAACTTGGTTCAACGAAACTACAACACTATCTACCTCATAAAAATTCCAATCCATGCTCTGCACAAAGCATACGTTCTTCTAGACAAACGCGCACACCCTCTTTCCAAATATCATCGTCTCCTCTTACTTTTATTCACGCACGTATCTCTCCGCCCAAACGATTCGCCACTAAACCTGCCTTGGTTCACTCGCTCCTCTATTCAGCCAACCGATGTTTGCTATGCCATTAAACTACGACTACAGCGAAAGCGTTAATCTGGCAACGACGGTGCTTATTAAATCACACGACTATAAATTGTTGCGCAATTTGCCCGCTGCACCCACACCTCCATGCACTCGGTCAACGTTCACGCTCGTAAATAGTTGTAAGCAGGTCAGCGTGTATTTGCCTGCGCATTTACATGGGGACCATATACCTGTAATTGCGTTTTAATTCTGATAAACCCCAATGCGTCGAAGCGTCATTTTTCATGGGTATCTTTTTCGGGTTGTTAATCATTTTCTTGTGTTTGGTATGGAACGAAAAAATGTTTGTTTAAGGGTTATGTAATAACGCATCGATTTAATGCGGATGTATGTATTTAATGTCAGTAGAACGATTTGATGTGATAGAAGTGAATACATGCATTCGCGTGAAATTGGGGGGACGCTAAATTATAAATGCAAGAAAATATTTTTCATGAAACGAAAAAATATCTGTTTATAGGTTAGTTAATGACGCATTGACTTAGTACGGATGTATGTATTTAATGTGAGTAGAAGAATTTGACGTGATAGCTGTAAATAAATGAATTCGCCTGGAATTGGGGGGACGCTAAATGATAAACACAAGGAAATATTTTTCATGGAACGAAAAAATGTTTGTTTATGGGTTATTTAACCGTTTGACTGCTACGCGGCGCAAAAGCGCTGCGTTCATTTGTCTCGAAAACCGCCACAAATGAGGAGTGAACATAGTAAATTCACATCGAAAATTATTGACGATATCGAAAAGGAGTGGATGAATCATAAAAATAGCGTGTCAATACAACCATCTTCATCAACCAAAAAATTTGCGCTTGAAAAATGATCGGAACGTAACTTACGACAATGTGCGGTGTGTAGCAACAGAACGGGCGGGATCAGGCGATCCCACCTTATTTGCGCTTGTTGTAAAAAAGGCCTTCACGCTATTTGTGCGGCTAAACATAGTTGTTATACATAAATTTCTCATGTAAGAGTCAGTGACCTTCCCCTAATCAAAATGATCCTTTACGTGCTGATCATAAGAGAAGATCAATGAACTTTAAGTTATCTTTTTATAAATTTTAATTTTCAAAGAAGAAAACAATTTAATGTTTATTTTTTTTATTCACAACCACAATTAATATTGTTTCTTTATAATACGAAAAGAATTATTTAAATTGATTGATGTTTGTCTAAATGAGAGTGTTTTATTTGACAACATCAAGTCAAAATATGTCCCGCAGTTTTCGTGCGTTCTTGCAAGAATTGCTTAGCAGTCAAACTACTTTAATTAACTTGACTTAATTTGTGCATTCCTTCAATAATAATCGGTAATTAAAACAATAACAAATGGATAAATTCAAACACCAATCACAAAATGAAATAAATAAATACTTACATATACAGTAAAGAAACAGGTTTGCAGGAATCAATGCACGAAGCGATCATACGAGAGCGTACGTACAAGAGCAGTGTAATATGAAGGCAATTGACTGAATGATATTGAAACAATCGATGATATTTAGTTGCTATGTTACATAGGACGATAAACTGAATGTTGAATCAATCAGTAAAACAGTAATAGAGGTGTTATAGTACAAAAATACAGAGGGCGTATATTTACGCCTTTCGTATATATTGATGAATTTCTGCGGAGGGCGTATATATACGCCTTCCGCAGTCAAAGGGTTAACACGTTGACTGCGGAGAGTATTTTACTATATTAGAACGGCGATGCTATGAAATACTAGAGCGTTTAACTGAATTATGCGAAATGTAAATAATGTGCAGGTATTGAAGACCAAAGGATCGTATCACTATTCTAACAACAAATGCATTCATAAAATAATAATTCATGGCAGTCATAATCACTGCCATAATAATGGCAGTCAAAGTGTTAACGCGTATTACATTATACATCTGTTCAAGCTCACAATACATCCCTTCAACCAAAAATTACACGAACGATTTAAAATTGTCAAAGTTGAATTAGAATGAAGTTATCCCAAAATCCCTGAAAAACGACTGCGCCACGGCGTAAGGCAGCAGATAAGATTACGTTGCATTGTCTTTGCGCCGCAGCACGAATCTGTCTCGTCAGCGACCAATGACTGACCGAGAACACGAGGATCGGTCTCCGGTCTGCGACGTATTAACATTAGACGAGGCAGCCGTCAGCAGCGTGCCCATCGTCTAAGACGTACCCATACCGCACGGCCTAATTAATAATTAAGCTCGGGTTCATTCAATTTCCTATCCGCCGGGGCATTATCTGGCTTAATGCGTCCGTTCGGGCACTTCGCTCTGGCAGATGAAGAGTGGCATCGGCCGCAAGAGAAAGACGAACGGAAAAGGAAAGGCCCGGGAGAGAACGAGAGCAGCGTTCCGGTGATTTACCGGCCGTAAAGTTTAGAAGCGCTAGTTTTGCCCTCGCCCCGTCGTCTCACGTCTCGAGGAAGTCTTCGTCTGTGAACGCACGCCCACGCACGCACGCGCACGCACGCGTGATTTTACTCGTCGGCGGCTGGTGTCATGTCAGCGTGGCTTCGCTGGCGGACTTTTGTCGGCCGCTGTCACGTGGGCGTGACTTCGCTCTGTCGGGACAGCACGTATGTGCCGGCATGCGTCGGCAGCGTTGCTGTTATACGTCGCGACGCTGGAGGCGGATGGGTGTACTTCAATGAAATGTGCGGTTGTTGGTGCGAACACTTTGATGGTCGCGCATTTCGGTGGAAGGCACCCGAATGCTGCGGAGACGCTCTTCGTGTATGTGTTGGCGCAAATGTATTCGAGGTTAAGCGGAATTACGCGTACGTGACAAAGACGGGCACTCTTGAATGTTCGATAGTGGCCTACTGCAGATTTGAGATGCGATTGTTGGTCATCGATTCATTCATTTGAGCGCGCTGGCAATCGCCGGAATATACGGTCGCGCAAATGTATTCGAGGACTTCTTTGATGAGATGAAGTTCTGTTGCTGCGATGCCGGCGGATAAATGGTAATGAGGAAAATCGCGTCTACGCGACAGTGACGGTCAAAGTATTAGATATTCCACAGTGAGTTATTACAGTTGTTTAGATGCCAATAAAATTGCGTCTCAGTGACAGCATCCGCCAAAGTATTGAATATGCAATACTGGACTGTTACAGTTTTTCAGATGAGTCTATCGGTAATTTGACCATTTAACGCGCCTGCAACCGCCAGTACATGCAATCGCATGCGGACTATTTTTGATAAAGTCTAGTCACATCTACGTGATGCCGGCGAATAAGTGGCGATTAATAAAATCGCGACTACGTGACAGGAGCCGTCAAAGTATTGAATACTCAACACTGGCCTGTTACAGTTTTTCAGATGAGTTTATCGATAATTTGATCATTTAACGCGCTTGCAATCGCCAGTACATGCAATCGCATGCGGACAATTTTTTATAAAGTCTAGTCACATCTACGTGATGCCGGCGAATAAGTAGGGATTACTGAAATCGCGACTACGTGACAGGAGCCGTCAAAGTATTGAAAATTAACCACTGGCCTGTTACAGTTTTTCGGATGAGTCTATCGATAATTTGATCATTTACCGCGCCTGCAACCGCCAGTACATGCAATCGCATGCGGACTATTTTTGATAAAGTCTAGTCACATGTACGTGACGCCGGCGAATAAGTGGCGATTAATAAAATCGCGACTACGTGACAGGAGCCGTCAAAGTATTGAATATTCAACACTGGCCTGTTACAGTTTTTCAGATGAGTCTATCGATAATTTGATCATTTAACGCGCCTGCAACCGCCAGTACATGCAATCGCATGTGGACTATTTTTGATAAAGTCCCGTCACATCTACGTGACACCGGCGAATAAGTGCCGATTAGTAAAATCGCGACTACGTGACAGGAGCCGTCAAAGTATTGAAAATTCAACACTGGCCTGTTACAGTTTTTCGGATGAGTCTATCGGTAATGTGATCATTTATTGCGCCTGCAATCGCATGCGGATTATTTTTGATAAAGTCTAGTTACATCTACGTGACGCCGGCGAATAAGTCGCGATTAATAAAGTCGCGACTACGTGACAGGAGCCGTCAAAGAATTGAATATTCAACACTGGCCTGTTACAGTTTTTCAGATGAGTCTATCGGTAATTTGATCATTTAACGCGCCTGCAGTCTGCAATCGCATGTAATTTGATCTACGTGACAGGAGCCGTTATTGAAAATTTAACACTGGCCTGTTACAGTTTTTCGGATGAGTCTATCGGTAATTTGATCATTTAACGCGCCTGCAACTGCCAGTACATGCAATCGCATGCGGACTATTTTTGATAAAGTCTAGTCACATGTACGTGACACCGGCGAATAAGTGGCGATTAATAAAATTGCGACTACGTGACAGGAGCCGTCAAAGTGTTTCATCGGCAATGTTCTGTTGCAGCGAGCGCATCAGACACTTCTTGGCCCACTTGTCGTGACTTGACTCGTGCTGTCGGAGTGGAGTCAAGTCGACTCTCGTTGCACTCGGGTCGAGTGTTGAAACCAGTCGAGTGACGTCACGTATAATTAGTTCTTTGATTCTCCCTCTCCATCTCGCGCGCCGTCTTCATCGCTCTTGCCTCTTTTTCTCGCTTTGTTCGTCGTGCCTTCCCGACTGTCGTCCAGTGAGGGAAACGTCCAGGGCTTTTTGGGCGCCACGCAGAGAGGAGGCGTATTGATATGTAAGAAAACGTCGGACACCGCGCGATACGGTCTACTGACGTTTTAAAGGGAGCGATAACGTTCGGACGTGCTGAAAGTAGAACGTGCGATAGCATGTGAGAAGAACGGCAAGGTTGAAGGTGTAATTTTGCGCGTTCCGAGGAGAGACGCGTTGCTTGGAGAGGTTGGAGGCGAGATAAGTTGGTCGCCGTGATTGATTGGCGTGGCTGGCTCAGGCGCGAAGCGGTACACTCGCTCCGAGGTGTATTTTAATGTTGTTTGATTCGACGATTAGATACCGTTCGGACGTATGAAAGGGAAAAGAATGCGAAATGACGAAGCAATGAATTAATAGGATGATGCACGGTTACGTAAGTGGCTAGAGGAAACTTCGCGCAGAACGCTTGAGGAAACTGTTACATTAATTTCCCTTCGAATGAAAGGGTAGTTTCAATACTATGGTCTACGTGACTTGGAAGAAAAGTGCACGAAAGTGCATTCCGTGGGTCTGCGTAAGACATTCGATGGTTCGGCCAATAAGACTGACACTGTGCTTTCGCATGAAAACATTAGAGCCCAAAGAGCCAAACGTTTATGACGGAACGGCGTGTCGACAGTAAAGCAGCCAGTAGATAAAAGTGTGCTGGCTGTTACGAAAGCAGTCTCCGTCAGAAACGCGAACAGATTGTGTTAATCGTTTTATAATGCGGACCGATGTGAAGCGAGATCAATTTCATTTCCAGAAATTTCAGACTTACGCGACTTTCGCACATAGCGTTCGAAAGCAAGCCATTCCTCACGGTCACGCGCTCCGTGCATGTTTGCTTAGATAAAACTATCTACCGTCTTTCCTTCCGAAAAACAATGCGTTCAATACCGCCTCGCCTCCGTCATCGAGACATCGTGCGCCAATTGAAAGGCACAAATTGCCCTCTATTTTTACTGTATCACTTTAAACGCCCACAGCACGTTATTTGCCTTGGCCCGAACGAGTATATCCACTTTCGTCAAACGACACAGTCATACAGCCGCATTCGGTGACACGGCAAAAACAAACGAAGCATTCTGCAGCCGAAATCGCCGATTCACCCGCAACCCCCGAATTCCACAGATCCCCCGCCTTTTCGAAAGTCCCCGTCCCCGTCCTCCGCTCCTCCGACTTCGGCCGTTTCAGCGGCAATTAGAAACAGGTGTTACTCCTCCCGGAGCATAAAGGCTGCATTTTATTACGGCACTGGTTCTCTCCCGCTCCTCTTCATCTCCGTCTCTCGCTCTCTCGCTCTCTCTCTCTCTCGCTCCTGCCTTCTCTCCCTCCCGCGCTTATCTCGGCGCGGCTAAAAATAGACCCTGTCACGGCCACCGGCGACATTTTTAAAAGTTAAAGCCACCACGGCCGGGCGTACGAGCAGAACGGCGAAGCGAACGAATGAGCGAGTTAGCGCCTCCTCGCGAGAACTTTGGGGGGAGAGGCTGAGAGAGAAGCTCGACTGGCAGAGAGAGAGGCGTCTAGGAGAGTGGGAGGACGTCGGAGTTGTCTTGCTTGGTCGGTGGCGCCTTCTCGAGGTCGAACCGCTCACTTGACCCATGGCTTCACCTGTTCGTCTTCGGACTGTTTCGTCACGGCTCGGTCGGTATGGCGGCAAGATGGCTTTGAGGATGTCATGAAGATGACAGTGTAATTAGCGAATGCGCTTTCGAGGGCACGGGTGGAACACGCGAAAATTTGGGCAAGTGCGATAAAGGGGATGCGAATGTTCCGAGTATCATGGGAAAGCACGATTTAATTATTACGGTGGTAATGAAAGAAAATCTTTCCTACGGAAGGAATTCGATGTAGGTAATACTAGGGTTATTACGAAGAAGTACGATTTAATTAATACGTGAATAATGAAAGAAAATGTTTCATACGGAAGAAATTCGATATGTGCGAAAGTTGGACCAAGTGCAACAGATGCAATGTACGCGAATATTTTGGTTATTACGGGGGAGTGCGATTTAATTAATACAGTGATAATGAAAGAAAATATTCCATACAGAAGAAATTCGATGTAGGGTAACACTCGGGTTTTACGAAGAAGTACGATTTAATTAATACATGAATAATGAAAGAAAATGTTTCGTACGGAAGAAATTCGATTTTGCGAAACTTGGAGCAAGTGCAACTGATGCAATGTACAGGAATATTCGGGTTATTACGGAGAAGTGCGATTTAATTATTATGGTGACAATGAAAGAAAATCTTTCCTACGGAAGAAATTCGATGTAGGGTAATACTTGGACTATTACGAAGAAGAACGATTTAATTAATAGATAAATAATGAAAGAAAATGTTTCATACGGTAGAAATTCGATATGTGCGAAAGTTGGAGCTAGTGCAACTGATGCAATGTACGCGAATATTCGGGTTATTACGGAGGAGTTCGATTTAATTATTACGGTGGTAATGAAAGAAAATCTTTCCTACGGAAGAAACTCGATGTAGGGTAATACTCGGGTTATTACGAAGAAGTACGATTTAAGTAATACATGAATAATGAAAGAAAATGTTTCATACGGAAGAAATTCGATATGTGCGAAAGTTGGAGCAAGTGCAACTGATGCAATGTACGCGAATATTCGGGTTATTACGGAGGAGTGCGATTTAATTATTACGGTGGTAATGAAAGAAAATCTTTCCTACGGAAGGAATTCGATGTAGGGTAATACTCGGGTTATTACGAAGAAGTACGATTTAATTAATACATGAATAATGAAAGAAAATGTTTCATACGGAAGAAATTCGATATGTGCGAAAGTTGGACCAAGTGCAACAGATGCAATGTACGCGAATATTTGGGTTATTACGGGGGAGTGCGATTTAATTAATACAGTAATAATAAAAGAAAATATTCCATACAGAAGAAATTGGATGTAGGGTAACACTCGGGTTTTACGAAGAAGTACGATTTAATTAATACATGAATAATGAAAGAAAATGTTTCGTACGGAAGAAATTCGATGTTGCGAAAGTTGGAGCAAGTGCAACTGATGCAATGTACGCGAATATTCGGGTTATTACGGAGGAGTGTGATTTAATTATTACGGTGGTAATGAAAGCAAGTCTTTCCTACGGAAGGAATTCGATGTAGGGTAATACTCGGGATATTACGAAAAAGTACGATTTAATTAATACATGAATAATGAAAGAAAATGTTTCATACGGGAGAAATTCGATATGTGCGAAAGTTGGAGCAAGTGCAACTGATGCAATGTACGCGAATATTCGGGTTATTACGGAGGAGGGCAATTTAATTATTATGCTGGCAATAAAAAAATTCTAAGTACGCCAATATGGTAGTAAGTATGTGAAAATTGATGCAGATGCAAAAAATTTGATGTATACAATAATTTTATGGCAAGAAAACTATGCATTCTTCATAGTCATGTTCATAATATACTTAAGAAACAAAATGAGAATTCTGATCGCAGCAATCGAGCACAAATTTTTAAAGCCTCGAATTACTCCGAAGCCATCGCGCTGTCAAAACAATAAAACACATGCGAATTCTTGGAAACAAGCCTATCGATCTAAGTTCGCCGACTCTCGGTGCAGCAAATAATTACTTTCCACCTAATTATACCGAAAACGGTATTCTGCCGTTATTACTGGCTTGTACGTAAAGCGATTTTCAGGGTAATTGACGGAGTAACGAACGATGTAACAAATTAACTTAATGGCCACTTCCTGAATGAAGCGCGCAATTAAGATTAACCGAGCGGTCGTGCAAAAGGAAATCTGCACCGTAAACGTTCGTTCCAGTTTAGCAAAGCTCTCAATAGCGTCTCTATTCGCCACAGTGCTCTCTTCAAGTTTTCCGTCTGGCTACGATGGGATCTGATCGCCAACGTGACGATTCGTTTCCTGGACGATAATAACGTGCGGCAACGGTTCCCTCCAGCTGATCAAAGTCTGCTGTACCTACTGATTTACTGATCTTCCGCCAAGAATTGGCGCCAGACGTGGCGGGAAATTTGCTGCTGGTATTACGCCGCTAGTTCCTATAGTTAGGAACATCGGGTTTTGACCAGCTTTTCGTATCAATCGTATTGATTTTTGCCGGACTGGGAAAGTCGCGGATGCTTGGAGGATTTGGCTGATTCAGTTCGTGCGAAAATATTGAATAATGGGAAACTTTTGACATATGCGATATGCCGTTTCATCTAGGTGTTGCTGTTTTTATTTTAATTTACTTTCTGTATTCTTTTATACGCGAAAAATGTTATACTAATATATGTATAAATGTTTTATTGTATAATATTGTTTTTGCCCGCGAAATTACCAGATCCTGGTCACATGTCATGTAAAAATAAACTGAGCGGATGCTTTATGCAGGAGAGTATCGGTGGACAACAATAATTCAGTAGTCAATCGTCACGTAGCGTTGAATCTCTCGTGACGCAAACTGACAAAATCAATAGACACCACAATTAACACCCAGTCACGATTTCTCACATACCACAGAACCGATAACGTGTTCCCGAAAGTGGGATTCGAAACAATCGAAATAAATTACTCGAACAAATGGATGGAACATCTTCATGCGAATAATTAATATTCATTATTCGCGTGCAATAATTAAGTAACAGGAATTTATGAAAGTAAGAAAGAAAACCAAATAAATTGTTGAGTGAATGGGTAACATATCTTGCGTATAACTATTAGCCATTATCGTGAAACAACAGCGTAACAACTGTTCCCTCGGAACATTGTCTTATGTAAAAATATATTCAAGCTAATTTGAATAAACGAACAGCATGATTTCTTGCATATAATGATGGAACATTATACCAAAGAAACTATTGTGTAACAACTATTTTTTGTAAATTGGTTAAATTTAATCACCATCGTGGTTATTAGAGTCTATATGGACCTTTATATTACTTTTATCAGCAGTTCTGTATCATTCAAAAACTTGATGAAATTTCCTATTGTATTTTCATTAAGGTTGTCCCTTAGTGATGCAGTTATTTTGAATTGGTTACGTTGTTTTCTATATTATAGATAGTATAGGATCAGACGTTCTATTGTAATTGTTGAATTGCAGTCGTTATAAGTCGGGATTGGGTTCTTTGGTATTATGTGCGAATTACTTATAGGGATCCATATTAACATTATTCTGTTTTCATTTTGACTTGATTTCGTGTGAGATTCCAATATGGTTAACCCTTCTTTGCATGATGATGGAAATTTCCATCGTAACATTGAATGCCCAAAAATTATATAAAAGAACAAGTTCACTTTGATCTAACTTTGCATAATGATGGAAATTTCCATCATATTGTTTTTTGCTAAATTTATACTATAAATATATACTAAGATTTTTTTAACCATTTTTCCATTAATTTTGAACATGAATTATATCACCTTGATTTATTTCACCAATAAAGCAAAAATCATGCAAAGAAGGGTTAATGACGTTGGTAATATGATGATTGCCCTTTTTGCTGCTTGGTCAAACTTTTCATTTCCGACAATTCCGTATCCACACGGATCTGTGTCAATATTATTCTTTTACTATCCCATGTTAATTTCATATGGGATTTCAAGATCTGTTGATAATGACGTCGCTGATAACTACTATTCCCCGGGATCCTTAGCTCACACACCGTATTCAAAACAATCCGCATAACGCTCAGCTCTGCGAGTGCCGCGGGATTTCACTAGACCCGCTTCCTCGACTGAACTTTGATACGATCCCGATATCGAATCGAATGTTCCGTTCGAGCCCGATCGGATATTCCCGGACACGAGATATCCTCGATTATCAGCGCGTACGATCGTGTATCGTTCTGGCCGTCACAAAAATAACCGCTATTTTCGCCCACCGTCGGCATCGGCTTATCGATCATTTTTATTCGATACGCGAACGTGTAACGGATTACGTCGATTCAGGCATTTCTCTTTTCTCCCTCTTCCGTCGGAAATCGGCCGAGTAAACTCGATCCAGTCGTGAATAATCGGTCGGGACGTTCGCGAGTCCATTCATTTTTCCCGTGTCTGGTTGGTGAGAAAGTAACGTCGAATATTTTTTTCGACGGCAGACGAGCTTGGGAACGCTCTGTGAAACTGTTTGCCGAACGATGATAAAGGGTGAATTAATGGTGGAAAGTCGCGGGATGCGGTGGGAATGGCGAAAGTTTGTGAGCGCATAAATGTTAGACATTCGATACTTGCGTCTTGATGTTGCAGCTGAACTTTTCTGTAATTGCGGAGATCGTTGGTTTTTATGAATTCCGCGTTTCGTCGAGTGTGCAGTTGAGTTTATCGGAGTTCGAGGAAGATACTGGTGTTGGGTAGTGTCAATGTCAAGTGCTTTTTAGGAATCGGACGTTTCGTTAACGTGGCAGTTGGCTTCAACGGAGTCCGAAGATAACGTTGACCCGACACAATGTCATTGCTAGTATCGACGTTTGCTTCAAGTTCGAATTAAGCCTCCTTCAGTGTTGGCGAAACGATAAATTTGCAAAATGCAAGGTTGTGAGTCTAACCTGGATGATACGAAAAGCACGTGAATGTGTTTCAAAAATAATTTTTGAGTTTACATTTACCTTTATTGCAGGATAAACCTAAAATGTTCTTGGAAATAGTGTGTTCTGCAATAAACGCAAAAATATTTCGAAAAATATCGATACCTGTCCGAAATTCAGCTTTGGGTGTCCCAACATATACATACATTTTCAAACTTCTAAAATCCCAATCCAACTTTGCATACCCGAACATATTTATTAATTTACAAGCTTTTAAAATTCCGATTCTTCTTTGGATACTCGAATACATTTATACATTTGCAAACTCTCGGAATCCCGATCTAACTCCAGCGCGAAATATCAGAAGTCAGGAGAATAATTAATTGACATACGATTTTCGGAACAGCTCTGTTTGACGTTTCGTCCGAGAAAACAACATTACTCTCTCGCTAAGGATATAGATCATGATGTTGAGTGTTGTCTAACAGCCTCAAGAGGTTCGTTCGGATCAGTGCGTCGATCAAAGCGGCTTCTGAGCGTTTGAAACCTGCGGCGAATGAGCGTCGATAAGCGAAGTTGTGTCATAAACGACCGGTTGAGTGTTTAAGTGGTGCGATGACAAGTGACGCGCTTAAAAATAGTGCTCGGCCTCTCGTTCCGACGCTATGAATTCGTCGGCGACGGAGAAAAATCCGACGAAATGTTTGGACACGAGATTACGGGCGGTGGAACTCATTAAACCGACTAATTGAGTGTCGATTGGCTCTTTTTATTGATGATGCGGCGTTTGACATAATCTGCTGGTATTGTGAGACGATGGCCGCTGAGAAATGAGTAAGGCGAATCAGTGATTTTTCACGGAAGAGCGATGAACTGATTGCAGACGTCAATAATCACTACGTAACTGATGCAGTGTTTATATACTTCATAATTTGGGCCGTTTATTTTGAAAGTGGCCTAACTCCGTTTTTCAATATTTTCCGGTTACCATGGTTGCATGTACAAATTTATGTTATTTATCAGTAAATGTTATTTATCTCGATTTGAAGATAAATGGAGTTAGGCCACTTTCAAAATAAACGGCTCATTTATGGTGAAACGGGTGGATTCTTAGTGAGAGTGTAAGTGGAATGTGCTAGAGCAGTATTTTGATTCTAAATTTGCAACTGATTTTCTCACAATGAATCATCCCATTTCCGGTGCCATGAATTCTGCAACATCCTCTGTATAAATCAATTACCCAATTACAATAAAGTAACAATCAATGCTATGAAAATTAACGCATAATGCAAGAAAATACAACGACCAAAAAAGACATTTACGAAATTACTATTTTTTTGTTTCATTTATCTTTGCATATTAATATCTCATCTCTAAAGTATGGTCCGCATGTTGAAGTTGAACGATCTCTTCTTCGTTGTCTGTATTTCAGTCTCGCATGGTTCTTCGTCTCTCGATCGTCAGATTGTGTACCAAGGCCGAATCACTATCTCTGATTAACGAGAGAAACTGTCTCCCGCGAGAGTTAATTTGTGCTGAGTGCGATTTCAGACGTTTCGGTTATTGAACGCGACGATCCGTTCAAACGACCATGTTTTTCGCACTGGCTGGGACGGTTCTTTTATCATGCGTGCGGGCAGGCGAAAAAAGTTCAAACACGATCAATCTGTATTACCGAATTTTAAACGAAACTGGCTGATTGGTTTAGAAATAGACGCGCACATAATAATTTTAATTTTGACACTGACTGGGGCGATATTTTCATTATAAGTGTGCGTTGCCGAAAAAAGTCCGAATGTGATTAATTTAACATATACGAATTTTCACGAAAACTAGCGGATCCATTTAGAATCAGGCGTGCAGTTAATAATTTTATGTATACACAGTAAAAACAATTTTTGCATATCGTCTTTTACTTGTGCAAATTTTGGACTGAAGTATACATAGGAGAATAAATTATTTGAATAAGTGAGATCGTGCTAAAATACGTTTCATTCAATATTTAATGAAAGTGCAATAGAACACTCATATTATACTTATACGTATCATTTGTAATCGAACGTCCGATGCAAATGTATTTTTGTCAGGATGCGATCGATAAGGTCTGAGATATTTTCTTAAATTAACACGCAAGGCTGAATCGGCTCTCCGTCTGTCGTATTTATAACCGTTTAATAATATTTGGTGTCATTAATCTTCTTTGTACCGTACATTCATGTATGCATTCAATTAAATGATTACAAATAAGGAATTAAAAAGGATCAGTATTTTGACTTAAATAGAACTGGATAACTAATTAATTAGGCAATGATGCGATTTTAAAAGGTAACAATAAATCGACTATTGCCATTACGGATCAAGAATTCTTTATTTGACGAAATGACTACTCCGTCCTCGAGAATCAAGATAATTTCTCTACCGTATTTGCACGCGGCTTGTAATCGGTTTACCTTGTAATTAGTTTGTCTAAATTATCTGCCAGTTATTTCGGTTTATCTGCTGATCGGGCAATCGGTTATGCACAGGTCGATATGACGATAAATTTTCAACGGTCTTGTGATTGATCGTGTGATATGTTTTGGTTTCGAGAAACAGCAATAGTGACAAAATTAGACGAAGCAAACACGTATATTTTACAATGTGCGAATGTGCGTTAGTAATGAAAGGGATAATATACTTAATAATGAAAGAGAAACGATATATGACAGTGACAGATTTCAGTTTTAAAAAAAAAAATGGAAACAAAACAAAAAAGAATTTTCCAAAAGCAGTAAATATGTAAAGATAACTAAAATGTTATTGATTAAAATTCTTATTTCCCAATAACAAATTTCGACATCCCCAATGAGAATACATATAAAAATTAATTTATTATTACACCGTCCCATGCTTCAAAGTCCGAACCTACACATACAAGCTGTGAACTAATCATACTATGAAATAATGCAGGAAAATAAATACAGCCATCTACTACTCATATACATAAAAGCTACTATAATTTCAGAACTAACCATCCGAATCCCCAGCCGCAAATAATGCCTAAATTTACACTTGCCAAATCAAAACATTTTTGACTAATTTTCTATAAATTTATACCTGAAATGTACAATACAGTAGATTCTCGTATCACGTACTCTATAATAAAATGCAGTATTTTACTGCGTACCCCAATCAACCATAATTGTTCTTTAACGCGACCGGACCGATTTTTTTCGTCTAAACTTGTAGCGCGCATAATGCATTAACACTTTGACTGCCACGGTGGTCACCGGTGATCGGCGCAAAAGATTTTAATAAAAATGCAAAAAATTCGACATTAAGCCTATTTGCAATTTTCTAAAAGCAATTGATATTGGAACGGTGCTTCAATACTTTGGCTTCCGACAACTTTCCGTTACCTTCATTTTGTACGATTTAGTCATATTACGCAGTAAAATACGCGATGACCGGTGCAAAAGATTTTATTAAAAATGCAAAAAATTTACAATGAAGCCTATTTGAAATCTTGTAAAAGCAATTGATATTGGAACGGTGCTTCAATACTTTGATTTCTAAAAATTCTGCGTTACCATCATCTTGCACGATTTAATCATACTCTGCAGTATTTCATCGCATCGCGGTTCTAACATAGTAAAATACACGATGACCGGTGTAAAAGATTTTATCAAAAATGCAAAAAATTCACAATGAAGCCTATTTGCAATCTTGTAAAAGCAATTGATATCGTAATGGTGCTTCGATACTTTGGCTTCCAATAACTTTGCGTTACCTTCATTTTGCACGATTTAGTCATACTCTGCAGTATTTCATCGCATCGCGGTTCTAACATAGAAAAATACGCGATGACCGGTGCAAAAGATTTTATTAAAAATGCAAAAAATTCACAATGAAGCCTATTTGAAATCTTGTAAAAGCAATTGATATTGTAACGGTGCTTCAATACTTTCGCTTCCAATAACTTTGTGTTACCTTCATTTTGCAAGATTTAGTCATACTCTGCAGTATTTCATCGCATCGCGGTTCTAACATAGCAAAATACGCGCAAACCGGTGCAAAAGATTTGATCAAAAATGCAAAAAATTCACAATGAAGCCTATTTGCAATCTTGTAAAAACAGTTGATATCGTAACGGTGCTTCGATACTTTGGTTTCCAATAACTTTGCGTTACCTTCAGTTTGCAAGATTTAGTCATACTCTCCAGTATTTCATCGTATCGCGGTTCTAACATAGTAAAATGAGGCGATGACCGGTGCAAAAGATTTGATCAAAAATGCAAAAAATTCAGAATGAAGCCTATTTGCAATCTTGTAAAAACAGTTGATATCGTAACGGTGCTTCGATACTTTGGCTTCCAATAACTTTGCGTTACCTTAATTTTGCAAGATTTAGTCATACTCTGCAGTATTTCATCGCATCGAGATTCTAACATAGCAAAATACGCGCAAACCGGTGCAAAAGATTTGACTAAAAATGCAAAAAATTTGCAATGAAGCCTATTTGCAATCTTGTAAAAGCAATTGATATCGTAATGGTGATTCGATACTTTGGCTTCCAATAACTTTGCGTTACCTTCATTTTGCACGATTTAGTCATACTCTGCAGTATTTCATCGCATCGAGATTCTAACATAGCAAAATACGCGCAAACCGGTGCAAAAAATTTGACTAAAAGTGCAAAAAATTCGCAATGAAGCCTATTTGCAATCTTGTAAAAACAGTTGATATCGTAACGGTGCTTCGATACTTTGGCTTCCAATAACTTTGCGTTACCTTTATTTCGCATGATTTAGTCATACTCTGCAGTATTTCATCGCATCGCGGTTCTAACGTAGCAAAATACGCTTGGCAGTCAACGCATTAACCCCGCTGTACCAGCATCTTCTGTATTTTCATAAACAACCACCCCGAAGCCCGGCCACAAATTACGCCGCGCCCTGCGCAAACACCATCACCTCAAACTGACTGCAGCAAGCGATCATCGATGCGCTCATATCAGCGCCGCGACACTTAATCATTTCCTCCATACACCCTGCACCGCGAAATTTCGTGTCGCGGGTCTGGTGACAGGTCGAAGGTGTCGCGTCGAATTCTTGCCAGTCGGTGTTACGCCACTGTGGCGGATATGTCGCGCGTGCGAGATCCTTAACCGTTTATATTGGCGGACCACGCCTCCTCGTTTGTGTCGTCGACGGCATAAATGGACGATCGCCGATGTCGTTGCCGACGCGAGAAGTCGAATCGGCGAGTGCGTGTCGACCGACAAAAGGCGAGCGCCCTGTCTGACGATCGACGTGTGCGTGGACGCGTGATCGAGAAAAGTTCTGTGCGCGAGTGCTTGCGTGGTCGGGTGGAATTGAGTGCGGGAGACGTTGGAAGTTGTTCGATGTGCTGGGCGGTAGAGTATTGATAAGGATCTACATCGGTCCCTCAGTTTATGCGGCAATTTGTACCTCTGTTTACGCGGTATTCGGTTATGCGATCTTATTCTGTGCGGCAATTTACACCCATGTTTGCACGATCTCATTTTACGCGGTCGAAAAAGTTTCGCTGTCTGGAATTTTTCATGGAATTTATTATATATCGGAGTGACGCGAATTTTTACTTGAACGTATCAGTTGCATAATTCTGACTATCTTTTTTGGTCGCGATAATGTTTATAATTGATCGATTAATGATTTACTGACTTATTCTGTGCGGCAATTTACACCCATGTTTGCACGATCTCATTTTACGCGGTCGAAAAAATTTCGCTGTCTGGAATTTTTCGTGGAATTTATTATATAGTGGAGTGACGCGAATTTTTACTTGAACGTATCAGTTGCATAATTCTGACTATCTTTTTTGGTCGCGATAATGTTTATAATTGATCGATTAGTGATTTACTGACAGTTCGCGAATTAACCGACATCGGGATAATTTATGTAATATCTCACACCAAATATAATCTTATGACGAATGAAATAGTGAATACGATGAAAGAAGTTCATTCACTGCGGAAAATGTTTGTATAGCGTTTAAATTAGTCCAAGAAATAGAAAGTGCCATTATGGGCAATGATCTAAATATTCGACGAGCCTCAGCATTTCAATAAGAGTTAATGAAATGTTGTAGCGAGTATGAGCAAATGTACGAAAAAAGATTAAAACAAATGAACGGATACTCGGCGTAAATTGAGAGACGGGTGTAAGTAGTGCGCGAGCAGCACTGCGTATTTGTAGTTTATGAATGATTGCATACGGCACTATATGGCACTGTATTGGTAAGACGGTACAGTGACCAAAAGGTCATACTGCCGATTTGTGTATTATAAATGATTGCGTACGGTAATAGGCGGTAGTGTGTTAATAAAGATACCGAAGTCACGGCGTGCTACTATGTTAGAAATTATTGCGTGTGGTATTACGTAGCACTGTGGTGGTAAGAATATAGTACTACAGAGACCCTGTGTATTCGTACGTTGTAAACGTTTGCGTACGGTGCTCTATGGTGCCAGATCTCACAGACGATGCAGTGAGCAATAGGTCACTGCGTACATTTGGGTATTATAAATTATTCTATGTAACACAATTATTACAATCGCGTAATACTTAAAAGATCACATCACGTCTTTTTAAATGATAAATTGTTATGTTATACAACGTAACTGGCGACTAATAGCAACGTGCAATGATTTACTTCGCGAATCCTATAGAGTAATAACATTATTAAAGTACATGTGCCGAATTCATTAGCCTTATTCACTTTACGCAACAATATGATAATATTGCTGGCCTCGGTATTAGTATGCACGGGTGCAAACATTGAAAACATATACCTACGAAATCACAGTGGAGTGATTAAGAATTGTGTACAGGGCGCACATGAAACGGCCGTTGTAGCCGTTTAACCAGCAAATCGGACGAAGCTCGCAATTTGCATCTAGCACTCACTATCGTCGATTACGAAACGAAGAAACTCATGGTGGTTTCGTACGAATCGTACGCGACTTAAATAATTCAAACGATCTGTTCCGTAATGGGCTCGTCGAAGGATCCAACA